>JAODXP020000023.1:20796298-20801298 GCA_027497455.2 Sardinella longiceps
TCTTGCAGCGCGTCTATAACATAAATACAGGCAGAGCGCCACTGCGCTAAAGGATGAGACCACAGCTGTAAGATCAGCCTGATGAATTGAGGACACTTAAGAAGCAAACGGCGTATTAAATCACACAAATGTGTGTGAGGATTTGGAGCGGTTTGGAGGAGGCCTGTTCCACTCTACAGCACACCGCCTTTTATTCCTACTCCCCTCTCTCTCGGAGTCCCACTCTCTCTCTCTGAGTCCCACTCTCTCTCTCTGAGTCCCACTCTCTCTCTCGGAGTCCCACTCTCTCTCTCTCTCGAGTCCCACTCTCTCTCTCGGAGTCCCACTCTCTCTCTCTCTCGGAGTCCCACTCTCTCTCTCTCTCGGAGTCCCACTCTCTCTCTCTCTCTCGGAGTCCCACTCTCTCTCCGAGTCCCACTCTCTCTCGGAGTCCCACTCTCTCTCTCGGAGTCCCACTCTCTCTCTATGAGTCCCACTCTCTCGCTATGAGTCCCACTCTCTCTCTATGAGTCCCACTCTCTCTCTCGGAGTCCCACTCTGTCTTTCTCTGATTCCCATTCTCTCTTTCTCTGTGTCCCTCTCTCTCTTTCTCTGTGTCCCTCTCTCTCTTTCTCTGTGTCCCTCTCTCTCTTTCTCTGTGTCCCTCTCTCTCTTTCTCTGTGTCCCTCTCTCTTTCTCTGTCTCTCTCTCTCTCTGTATGTCTGTCTGTCTCTCTCTCCGTCTGTCTGTCTGTGTCTGTCTGTCCGCTGTTCCCCTGGTTTTAAAGCAGTGTTGTGGCTGTGTTTTAACGAGTGCATTCTTAACAAGAGCACTTAGTGCTGCGGTCACAAACAAACATGACACACTGTTCCCTACTCTCGCCTTTTCTTCCCAGCTCCACTTGCACAAAGACAGGTTACCAATCTAACAGGCTTGTTTATGCAAGGCAACACGACTCAAGAACGTACTTGTGTGTTATCTCTCACATGCTTGCCTATAAACATTCTGAAAATGCACTTCACAGAAACAACAACCACAACAAAATAATTAACTGTCCTCACTGTTAATGGCTACACTTAAAAACTTTCCACTATGGGGATGTCTGTGGGTGAGGATCAGCTTTCGCAAGTGTTTGGCCCTTTCGTCACATTAGGGATCACTTCTCAGCGACCTATGACCTGTAATTACTTTCTCTTTCACGGCTCTGGTCTCATGTCTTTCGCCCGGCCCTAAATGGCTCTCTGGACACAGCAGGCGTCCGTCAGTGACCCTCGCCTGAGCCGAGGCGGGTTTGCAGCCCGAGCTCGAGAACAAAAGGCACACGCAAGGCGATGGAACGAGCGAGTGAGAGAGAGAGGGGGAATCACTGCGGGACTCGACGACAAAGGCGTGCCACATGCGCAACAAATGTGTGTCTGAGGCCACTTCAGTGGGGACTGGCAACGGATGAAAAGTTTCACCCTGGATTCCATTCCAGTACTTATTTATTTTTTAATGTGTGTGTGTGTGTGTGTGTGTGTGTGTGTGTGTGTGTGTGTGTGTGTGTGTGTGTGCGCGAGTGTGTGTGTGCGAGTGTGTGTGTGTGTGTGCGAGTGTGTGTGTGTATTTTTAATGCTCAGGAGAAACAGTCTCGTCCATGTGGTCCCCGTCTACAAACTTTAATTAAGCACCTGTGTTTGTTATGGGGCGAGTAATGCACCACAAACGACAATAACGAATGGCTCGAGATGAAGAGAAGGCCTCTCATTATGTGTGCTTGACAAGAACGAGTGAAATAGTCACTCGTGTGCAAGTGTTTGTTGGCGTTTCACATGTTTGTCTGATTCAGTGCTTTCCTCCGTTTTTTATTTTATATTTTATTTCCCCCCCTTGCATTCCTCTCAAAAGAAGACAAATAAGTTCTTTAAAAACAACTTCCATCATCTGGTGGTGTGCTTTCCAGCAATGAGCCGGCCAACGCTGGTTAAAGTCAGGCAGGCCAGACACTCTGCCTATCCATTCAGGTCTCTGCAGCGGGGAGAGTGACAGCGCTCCTGAATGGACTAGCCTGCCACGGATACCGAGGGAGGGAGGGAGGGAAAGAGCGGGAGAGAGGGAGAGAGGGAGGGAGGGAGTAGGCACCTGGCACTCTGCCCACTCTACTTCATGTGGCTGGCTGCTGCAGTAGCTCCACCTGCCTGTAAAAGCCAACCCCACCGCACGGCATCTCTGAGGGCTGTATTTTTACTTTTTCACCCTTTTATTTGTGTATATGACACACTTACCACACCAACCGGCAGCAGTTGTGACACAAGGCTTGTTTGTCTTTTTTAATTCATTTTATTTTGTTTTGCTTTATCTGCTTACGGGGAGGGGGGCTCCTGTGTGAATGAAGCCTAGTCACTTACTTTTATTTAAGAAGAAAAACAAATAGAATCAATAAAAATAAACCCTTTCTGAACATTAAATCTTTTTTCACTCACAGATCCATTTTTTTCCCCTTGAAACAACCTGTGCCCTCAACGTAATGCAAAGCAAAGTCATTACCGTTTCCAAATGCTGCTGAGCACTGGGAACATCTGGGAATGATGCAGGAATTACCAAACGAGGAGGAAAACAAAGGAGTAGACAGAAAGGGATGCTGGAAAAAAAGTCTGAGAAACAGGGGGGATAGAGAGAAGGAAGACTGGAGAGGACAGAAAAGAGAGAGAGAGAGAGAGAGAGAGAGAGAGAGAGAGAGAGAGAGAGAGAGAGAGAGAGAGAGAGCGAGAGAGAGAGAGAGAGAGAGAGAGAGAGAGAGAGAGAGAGAGAGAGAGAGAGAGAGAGAGAGAGAGAGAGAGAGAGAGAGAGAGAGAGAGAGAGAGAGAGAGAGAGAGAGAGGGAAGGAATAAGAGAGAGTAGAGAGATTGTGGAATCCACAGGCTATATGTGGCTCTCTGGAGGGGAATAATTTCTGGCCTAAGCAGCTGAGTGAGCGAGCGAGGCCCTCATTAAAGAGCCTTGTCTGGCGCGGCTCCAGTGCAAACTCAGCACCGGCACAACTGGCAGGTTGCTCCTTTGTACTTGTGTGGACTAAAATACATTTGTCTTAATTAAACAGGCACCGCACCGCACCGCAGAGAAGAGAAGTGTAGCGCAGCACTCTCTCGGTGTGAAGGAGCTGGAAAACTGGCACGGAACGACACCTGTGAATCTGGGAAGTTCACTGCACTGGACTTTCACAGCAGGCTGACTACACACACTGATCAATTTGCTGACTACAGGTCAGTATGCTATTTTGCGGATTCCACTTACTGGTTTAGGTATTCAGTAGATCGACTTCCAGAAATCATTCTCATAGTTGGTCTTGGTGGTGTTAGTGGCTTGTGTGTGAGTGTGAGAGAGAGAGAGAGAGAGAGAGAGAGAGAGAGAGAGAGAGAGAGAGAGAGAGAGAGAGAGAGAGAGAGAGAGAGTGAGACGGAGAGAGAGAGAGACGGAGAGAGAGTGAGAGAGATTGAGAGTGAGAGTGAGAGTGAGAGAGAGAGAGGGAGAGAATATCCAAGGCTGTGTTGGTCCGGCGCTATGCTGAGCTGGAGAGAACAGAAACCCATTCTTCTGGACTCAACACCTATGGCTATGGCGGGCCGGGAGGCCATCAGAGCAGGCAGCTGGACCTAATGGTTTACATAGAGTCCCAGCATGCTGACCTGGAACCCACCGGCACTTTCCAAAGCGTTCATTTTTGTTATTACTCACATCCTGCGCTCACGGCCCAATCTCCTCCCTCACTTTTTCCAAAATAATGCACAAAGCCTTCGGCTATATGTCTAAGAGCTGAGGTTGGACAAGGTGCGGGGAGGAGGGGGGGGGTTGCGGGGAGAGCATTCAAATCATCGTTGGCCAAAGCAGACATGCTGGGAGCTTGCAGGTGTTCGAGAACAGTCCGCTTCTTCAACTGTCTGGAATCTGCGACGGCGGGCCGAGCCAATGTACACGTGTTACCTGATTACACGTCGTTCCTCGGAGACCTAAACCATTTAAGACCTGTTGAAAGTATCTTGTGTCCGTGTGTGGTTTTAAACCAAGCCAAAAGATGTGAAGGTACACAAGGCACGTCCAGGAATTCGTGATTGCAAACAGACAACTAACTGAAAAGATCATGCACAAACACACACACGCGAACACACGCAAACACACACACACACACACACACACACACACACACACACACACACACACACACACACAGTTCATCCAGTCATTTATCAGTTCCTTTGACACTTTCCCTCTCCTTGATTTCCTCTTATCTGAACAAATTTCCAAAGTGCACTCAGACAGCAGGCCAATCCATTACGCCTGGCAGCCATCCATTACATGACAATAGCTATCTCCAATCTTGACAGATTGATTAGTAATTGGAGACCTACTATAAATCACTCCTTACTTCCCTCGGCTTGCGCCATTACAAACCAATTGAAAGATTTCTCGTCTGCTAAGGCAGCTGTGTTTAGTTTACACACACACAGAGCTCACTTAATATCAAATAAAAAAAAAAAAGAAATATTGTTTTTTTTTTTTTAAAAAAAAAAAAAAAAAAAAGCACAGCACTGGGAGAGAGACCAAGTTAGAGAGAGAGAGAGAGAGAGAGAGAAAGAAAGACAGAGAGAGCGGGCTTGTATGTAGGACATTAATCTGCTCCATAAATAGATGTGGGTAGTTTGTGGCCTTTTGGAGTTTCCCGTTTCCTCCATGCGAGGTCGCTGACCTCTGTCTAATGACCTCGGAGACTTCCCTCAGATTTCCACGCGGGGCTCTTCAAAGGGGCCCCAGCTCTACAATGGCTCCCAGAGCGGCCGGCCCGTTTGAAAAACATGTCGCACGGCCACAACACCGCTTCCTGAGAGCAACAATGAGCCTGTGTGAGACGGGACATCTTGAGGGGACAGGTTCTACAAACATTTCCACGTCTCTCTCTCCGCCTCTCCGCCTCCACGCTGAGGCCACATCCAACATGAGACGGATGCGGAAGGTTCCCAGGGCATATTGCTCTAACACTGTGATCC
>JAODXP020000023.1:20811298-20828798 GCA_027497455.2 Sardinella longiceps
TTTTTAGATGGAATTTTTCTTGCTCAGTTAGCCCTCAGTGCACATTATGTGTGACAGTTCTGGGCCACCAAAATGCACTATTTTGATGAATTATCGCTGCGCAGATCTGTTTTCTGGGGAGCAAATGGCCAGTGACAAACACCCATATCTTTTTATTGAGTAAATGTGGGAGAGATGGAGCACTTCTGGCCCCAGGGACAGACTCGGATGCGGTGAGGTTGAGCCAGCATGGGGTGTGTGTGTGTGTGTGTGTGTGTGTGTGTGTGTGTGTGTGTGTGTGTGCGTGTGTGTGCGTGTGTGTGTGTGTGTGTGTGTGTGTGCGTGTGTGTGTGTCTGTGTGTGTGTGTTCTTCTTGTGTTCGTGTGTGTGTGTGTGTGTGTGTGTGTGTGTGTGTGTGTGTGTGTGTGTAGGTTCACGGCGAGGGACTCACCAGTAGGCGGGCAGACGCAGCAGCTTTCCATACAGTGCTGTGCTGAAGGAGGGAATGATGGGAATAAGAGGGAGGAAGTTGCCCTCGGCGACCATGGAGCTCAAACCAGCCTGGAAACCAAACACCTGGAGGACAGGAGAGAGGAGAGGAGAGGACAGGAAAGGAGAAGTCAAGTCAAGTTAAGTCAAGTCAAGTCATGTAAAGCACTTTAAAAACAACAACAGCTGACCAAATTGCTGGACAGGCAGGTAGAACGACATAAAACAACAACAACAACAACAACAACAACGTGAAGACATCTCAAACGTGAACACCTTTACATAAAACAGAGAAATAACTTAATAAGACAATCATGTTGTTCTAAACGCCAAAGCATGCAAATGAGTTTTCAGGTGGGATTTAAAAACAGCCAAGGTAGAAGGCAGGCGTAGATGGAGTGGTAGATCGTTCCAGAGCTCGGGACCCATCACTGAAGAGGAGAGGAGTAAGTAAGTAAGTAGATAAAATTTATTTGTATAGCACATTTACAACCAAAGTGCTTTACAGCAAGAGCATGGGAAAAAAAATAAATAAATAAATAAAATGACAAGACAGGGTAAAGTAAAGGCACATTGTGTTTCAAGACAGGACAAAATGACAAAGACACTAAAGGCAAACATATTTCAGGATACTCCAAGAACAGGATCAGAGACAGTCAAATGCAAGGCGGAATAGATGAGTTTTAAGTGATAATTTAAAACTAAAAAGAGATGCAGTGGATCTTAATTCACTTGGTAGACTATTCCACAGCTTCGGAGCATAAACATTGAACGCTCTGTCCCCTTTCTGTGTCAGTCGGGAACGTGGGGTGTTGAGAAGCGCCTGAGAGGCAGATCTTAACGAGCGTGTCTGGGTGTATGGACATAGCATGTCCATGACATACACTGGCGCTAGCCCATTTAAGGATTTAAATCTGTCAGTGCCACTTTGTATAGAATTCTGTATTTGACAGGGAGCCAGTGCAGAGCCTCCAGGATGGGAGTGAGAGGAGAGGAGAAGAGAGGAGAGGAGAGAAGAGTAAAAGACAAAAGAAAACATGAAAGGAGGAGGGGAGGCAGAGTAAAAGGAGTAAAGTCAATGATAGGGGGTGATGAGGAGGAGCTTGGAAGATGAAGAGGAGGAGGACGAGGAGGAGGAGAAAATGTAAAGGAGGAGCAACCAGGAGGATGAGGAGGAGTGAGGGGGAGGAAGAGGAGGAAGAGGAGGAAGAGGAGAAGGAGCGGAACATGGAGAGGGACGGAGATGAGAAAGAGGGGTAAGAAGAAGAGAGGCAGTCAGCGCAGTCTGTGCCTAAACCAACCACTTGAAAAAATAATTGAGCTAATTGTTTGGCAGGGAGCTGCAGCGAGACCAGAGCCGCCGTCGGGATCCCTCTGATCTTTCAACGGCAGCCGGCGCGCCATCCCCAACAGTCTGCCTTCCTTCGCTGCGAGTCCCACACATTTCACCTCACATAAACCACCCTCACCGCCAACTCCGAAAACACCTCATTGAGTTTCAGATCTTCGCATTTCAACAGTTACGCTTTTTACCAGCGTGACCACAGATATCTATGACGACTCGCCACGAATAAAGACGAGGGCTGGGAAAACGCGTCGACTGACAGCGCTCGGCCTATTTGATTAATTAAATTAGGGAACTCTGTCGCGGATAAGCCACGTATGAAAATATTTGTCCAGGGCAGATGAGGTCTTTCCAGGCTCTTGGGCGCGCATAAAAAAACAGCCCTTAAGTAATCCTACCAGCTCCTCAGACAGTTAAGGACTAAAGGCCAGTCAATCTAAACACAGTCCCTTTACCTCACCACATGCCTTTTAGTAATAACCAAATTAGCCATGCTCCTTATACACACACACACACACACACACACACACACACACACACACTCTCTCTCTCTCTCTCTCTCTCTCTCTCTGGGTCTCAATCTTTCTTTCCCCCTCTGTCTCTGTCTCTCACTCACACACACACACACACACACACACACACACACACACACACACACACACACACACACACACACACACAGACAGACATAAGTGAGTATATCAGTCCTGTGTGTTTACATACACAGACCTTAATAACTGACATGCAGACACAAGCCTTCGTTAATATGCAGCATTAGAGCAGGTCCTGGGCCCAGCTGTGAAAACAACAACTGTGCACCCAGCTGCCAAGTGTCCACATAGCATGTAGCACGAAGCGCGTAGCACGTATCCTGTGCTGAGGAACCAGGGTCTAGCACCAGTGTTTTCTCTACCACCTTACACACACGCCTGCACTTGACCAAGGCTTTGAATCAACAGGAGCAAACTATAACAAGATTACGTTATATAGAACAACATCATATTAATACTCATAACATACGATTGCCTATTTATGTAGCTACTTCATGGACCAATGTTGGATGCTACTCAATGATCCAATTTTGCATTGCTATGCTTTGCTTTCTATTGATGATACATCAAGAAGCCTTTAAATTCAACCTTTAGATTCCCACAATTCTTTTCAGTGGCTTCTATAAGCTACCATTACTTTAAATATAAGCGCCCACCAAACTGGCATAGGTCAGGTGCAGTCAAAGTTCAGGAAAGCACAATATATTTCATAACATTTTGTTGAGTCTGGAAAAAACAAAACTAGATGCTGCAAGGCAAGTTCTGTGATTTCATATTAAGCAAGAGTGAATGAAAAGCTGAACGTCACGCTAGATAAAGGCATCTCATCTCCTCGAAGAGCAATGTTGAAACCCAGTGCAAATTTAAAGCACACCGGCGAATTGATTTTTTTTTTTTTTCCTTTATTTTTTTATTCACCATCTGCAGTTTTTAACTACATCCAAAAAAGTGCTGGAAGGCATTCTTGTTATTTTTCTGCATCCTCAATGTACTTTTCCATCATTGCATTACGTCTGTGCATATTCACGCTCCCCGGAGAATTGAGTCTGGAAAATGGGGAATTTGTTATGGTGTTCCAAGGCAGACACAACAGCACAGAGGATGGAGGGTAGCCCAATAAACAAACCTGCTTCACCAGGGCCAATCTGAGAGAGGCAGAAATTAGCCTTAAAGACGGAGTCCAACAGGTCGGAAGGTCGTCCATTATTGTTAAGTGTTTGTGCAATACCGACACGGCAGATTACTGAATGGACGGAGGGCAGGCAAACAAAAGCTATTGGGGGAAATACACTTTTTCAAGGCCCCTTGGAGGAGCAATGGCAGCCAAACCGTCCTCAGCCCCCCACCACCATTACCACCACCAACATCATCATCATCTACTGCTAAGTCAATGGAGGAGGATCCCATTCATTCCTGACGGCTGTTGGAAAGGTTACGACCTCATCTCGGGGCCAATTGATGTCCATCAGCTCTGTCAGCTGGAGGAGATGAGGGGGGTCTGTTGTCTGTTTGTTTATGTTAACAGCCAGACTCTCTTCCTGCTCTTGAAGGCCCTTTCTCCTCTCCTCTCCTCTCTTCCCCTCTCCTCTGCTCTCGGCTGGAGAGAGAGCCGGGAGAAGACGCTCCTGCGGAGATGCAGACTCCTCTTCCTCCTCCCCCATGGCTCTGACCCCTGCGGCACTGACCCCAGGATGAGGACAGCAGGCTCTCTGACCCCCGCTACTGATTCAACAACGCTCTGTTTAATGACTCAATATGGATCCAAGCACCTACTGTATATCTGTCCTGTTTAAAACCCTCTGTTGGTTTGCCTGGAGGAGATTACACCAGATACGAGAGAAATGACAACATTTTTAAAACCTCAACCTCACACCCAGCATAGCACAGCAGTATTGCTTGTAGTCTATCAATACCACCCTGGTCTATTAAAATCAAAGGCACAGCACTTCTACTTTTAGTCCATCAATATCACCCTGGTCCACTCAAATCAAGTCAAACCAAAGGCACCAGCAGCATTGCTTGTAAACTGTCAATACCACCCTGGTCTACTCATATCGACTCAAACTGAAGGCTCCATCAAGTTCTGACTCATGACAGTAGCTAAACCAGACAAGGCCACTGATACCCTAAACAGTGAATGTGTATCAGTTTGCCACCTGCTTGTCCTGTTGGACCCAGATATCTGATTGGAACAGCAAAAGGGATCAGGACTGGGCTTTACAACTCTGGCCTTATCACACAACAGGGGGTGGCAGATAGCAAGGGTAGTTTTCTGTAGATAGCGGCTCGGCTGGTGATCGTCAAGGTGACCAGGCTTTTCGACGGCTAATCCCTGACCTGGGGATGACCCCCACTGATAAGTGTCTGTCGGGCCGGTCTGGCAAACATCCCCAACCTTAGGAAAGCACCTCGTTTGACTTCCCCCATGCGAGGGACCTTGCTCAGGTAACACTTTAGCCAGCAAATAGCCAGCACTTACAACAATCTCGACCCCTCACAGAGCTGTTTCTAAGGCAATGACTTATGCCTGAGGTAAACATTTTTTAAACAAGAGAATACAACCTACTGGTTTGGCCAGAAGCAGAAAAAACAAGACATGGACAAGAATTTCCCCATTTCTGGCATCTGGGCCTGGAGAAACAGCTCGACCTCTAATGACACGAGATGTTTCTCTTGGCCCCCTCTTGGTCCCGGATCGCCGGGGATGGAGCAGAGAGGAGAAAACAAACAGCGTGTTTATTATCCGACAGAGATGCGACTGAAGCCACTGGAGTCTGTCGACAGGCCTAAGGACCGTGGACGCAACACCTTCTCCTCTATCCGTCACACGGTCCAGTCTGCAAATCTCATCTCATATACTTTACGCTGAGGTCAGGGAATTGCTCCTCCCAATGATCCCAAAGCTTCTCCGATGAGTGTGTGTGTGACTGTGTGTGTGTGTGTGTGTGTGTGTGTGTGTGTGTGTGTGTGTGTGTGTGTGTGTGTGTATGTGAATGATACCAAAGCTTCTCCGATGAGTGTGTGTGTGACTGTGTATGTGTGTGTGTGTGTGTGTGTGTGTGTGTGTGTGTGTGTGTGTGTGTGTGTGTGTGTGTGTGTGTGTGTGTGTGTATGTGAATGATCCCAAAGCTTCTCCATTGAGTGTGTAGGCTATGCTTGGAGGGATAAAGAACACATGGAGAGTTCATTGCCTAAACAGTTCTTGCTCTGTGCAGAGAGTCATAAACAATTCTAGCCAATCAACACGTTGCTTTGGGAGCATGGAAGAGGCTGACTAACGCTCAGACATCCACCTCCTTCTGCCAGAGTCATGGACAGTGACCGTTAGACACACTCACTCGAAACTGGCTTGGGACAGCTGCGGGGTGACGTCACCTGCCGAACCGACCCTAACACACCTCATCAGACCAGCGCATAATAAACACCTTGGTGCACTTCCACAAGGAGTGTTGTGTTCACTTCTCTGGCGATTTTGCTTTTGTTACATCCAAAAGCACGGACAGTCAGGTCATTAATATTCCTTGCCTAGTAGCCATGCCGGCAATGCACGGAGAGAGGGATTGAACGGGGTTAAGTCAGTTCATTTAAGTTTACAGGAATTTATCAATGTAAGCGGAGGTTGGCAATACACTTAGAAGTAACAGCAGTAGTACTGTGCAATGCCACTGATATAATCAGTTCTCAGACGGTTACCTAAAAGAGAGAGAGAGAGAGAGAGAGAGAGAGAGAGAGAGAGAGAGAGAGAGAGAGAGAGAGAGAGAGAGAGAGAGAGAGAGAGAGAGAGAGAGAGAGAGAGAGAGTGAGTGAGTGAGTGAGTGAGTGAGTGTGAGTGTATGTGTGTGTGTTTCACTTTGAGTTATTTAAGTTTATAGTAATATGTCAGGTTATATTAGTGTGTGTGTGTGTGTGTGTGTGAGAGAGTGTGTGTGTGTGTGTGTGTGTGTGTGTGTGTGTGTGTGTGTGTGTGTGTGTGTGTGTGTGTGTGTGTGTGTGTGTGTGTGTGTGTGTGTGTGCACATGTGTATGACTCACCTTCACATATCTGTCTTAACCAGTGAATCAGCAGGTTATGAGAAGGCTAGCTAAGAGCTAACCTTGAGGTAGCAGTGTGCAATGCAACCATGCAGCAGGTTATCAGTGAATGTTGGATGAATTTGTAAATGTGTGTGTGTGTGTGTGTGTGTGTGTGTGTGTGTGTGTGTGTGTGTGTGTGTGTGTGTGTCTCTCACCTTGAGGTAGCAGTGTGCATAGCAGTGATGCAGCAGGTTATCGGAGGGGTGTGAGAGGCTGCTGACAGCGCTGACCAGTTCTGGGGCGTACATGGGCTCCGAATGCTCCAGGTTGACCCGCTCCACCAGCAGGCGAACCACCGGTAGCGGCCGCACAGCCTGGAACACTGGAGCACTGCAGGCCTGGGGAGGGAGGCTCTGGGGGGGGGGGGGCAAGAGTAGAGGATACAGAGTCTCAATTATAAAGGGCTCAAAACATAAACAGGTGATCTCAGATGCAGTCCATGAACCTATGTTCCGTGTGTGTGAGAGAGTGTGAGTTTATACTGTTTGTGTGTGCTTCTATGTGTGTGTGTGTGTGTGTGTGTGTGTGTGTGTCTGTTTATACTGTATGTACATGGTGTGGTGTATTAAAGAATATACTTGTTGGTCTGGCAAGTCAACTGGCAAGTCAGCCTCTTTGAGTGTGTCTGTGTCTGAGTCTGTGTCTGAGTCTGAGTCTGTGTCTGAGTCTGTGTCTGAGTCTGTGTCTGTGTCTGTGTCTGAGTCTGTGTCTGAGTCTGTGTCTGAGTCTGTGTCTGAGTCTGTGTCTGAGTCTGTGTCTGTGTCTGAGTCTGTCTGTGTCTGTGTCTGTGTCTGAGTGTACCTTGTGTCCCATGATGAGGGGCAGGACGGTATGCAGGAGGTTAAACTCGGCCATGCAGACGGTCACGGAGATGCTGAGCAGTGTAACAGACGTGAGGCGTGTGGGGATGAACTCCTCCAGGGCCGACAGTTCCTCCTGGGTGGGGGGCGCTCGGCTCTCCTCTACCACATCTACAACACACACACAGACACAAACACACAGACACACACACACACACACACAGGGAAAGACAAGAGTCAGTCATGATGAGCAGCTCAACAACGTAGTCGTGATTCAATCATGAGTCTACCACTTTGCTCCTCAGAGATTAGGTGTTCAGCAGTCAATCTGTCTTCACATCCCATTCACTTTTCCAAACTTCCCTTCACATCCCATTCACTTTTCCTAACTTGCCTTCACATCCCATTCACTTTTCCAAACTTCCCTTCACATTCCATTCATTTTCCAGTCATATACAGCCGTTCCTTTAGCACACACTTACTGTGCACACACTTACTGTGCATTAACACCAACAGCTACTAAAGCTGGAAAACGTCTGCAAGTAAAAAGCAACGAGCGATTACACATTTGGGCGACTAGAGTGCACTAAATGTTAAAACTTTAAAACTGCTCGACGTTATGCAAATTAGCTACGACGCGTTTAGGCTGTAAATTAAATGCCAATGGGCACGTCATGAGCAATTAGAGGGACATGAGCAAAACACAGATATTTTAGCAGCGATTTTTATGAGCGACAAAAACGATTTTACAGCTTTAGTAGCTCTTGGAGTAACTGCCGAGTTACGCTTCCAACACGACTTACAGCACTGGTAAGATATGCATTTAATTAGCGTGTGTGTTATCAGAAATTGGACCCTCTTACTCCCTGCAATGTTATAACCTCCTTGTACTAATTAAGCATGTGGAAACAGAAGGCAAGATAGCCCTTTAACCGATCTGGCCTCCGACACCGATCTGGCTGGGATTTGGCAGAACAGCAGAATTCTGGGCCAGAACATTCCTTCAAATGGTTGTTTTATCCAAGCGGAGTTGGAGAGCAGGTAAATTGTAATGTATTTAATTGGCGTGTGCGCTGTGGAGGGCTGGACCCATAACCTCAGCTGTGTTCGCACCAAGCTCTGCAAATTGAGCTGTGAGTGAGCAAGAGGTAACCCTTTAATGACTTCTGGCCTGGCTCTGCCCCGGGTCTGGCGCGGTTCTGATGCGTGGCCAGGACTTGGGCTGCCGACGCTGCTGCCAGAGTTCTAACTCTGTGCGAGGGGGGGGCTGTGCTGTGTGCTGGGTCAGGGGCAGTTCATCTGGATGCTGTTGCAGCGCTCCGAGGTGGGCTTTAAACCTGATCCCAGCGCCTCCCCACTCCCCTGGCAGCCGCCCACACCAGAGCGCAGCAGCAGCACAGCACAGCGCAGAGCAACTCCGCCCCACTGCCCTGCCCTGGCCTGGCCTGGCATGGCCCACTCTCCTCTCCAGGACTGCATGCTAACCGCTAACAGCTAACAGCTAACAGCCAACAGCCCCCAACAGTATGAGAACTTGCTCTGTGGACATCAGCAGGCACAAGCAGAACACACAGACACATGAATAGAAAACACAAACTGATAAAACACACAAACAAACAAACTGGACAAACAAACAAATGAGACAAACAAAAAGAGTGGCTTTATCTATAGATGGGACTTATCACACATGTAAAGCAGGGCTTTCAACATATTAGCAACTGGCAGGAGTCTAAAAAAAGAAAGAAAAGAAAGAGTGAGTGCTACACACACACACACACACACACACACACACACACACACACACACACACACACACACACACAGTGAGTAATTTGCTGCTTGGAGTGGCCTGCATCAGAGAAGGAGGTCAGGCACTTATTGAAAAGCTCGAGCACTCGGGCCAACTTGGCCTGCGCTCACTGCGGCTCGGATTCTTCTGGAGAGCGGATCTTCCTGGGCTGCAGGCGAGTAAGGTGAGAGAGAGGGAAGAGGAAAGAGAAAGAGAGAGGGGAAGAGGAGAGAGAGAGAGAGAGAGAGAGAGAGAGAGAGAGAGAGAGGAAGAAAGAGGAAGAGGGAGGAGGAGGCGGCAGAGAAATAGAAGAGGGAGAAAGGAAGCTTCAAAGAGAATAGAAAAGAAGAGAGAAAGAGAAGGAGGAGAGAGAGAGAGGGAGGAGTAGAGAAAGAAATGCAGAGAGAAGGAGAAGACGGAGGGCAGAGTGAATAAGAGGGCAAGAGACACTAATTGGGAAGACGACCACAAAAGTGGCCTGTCATTCCTCTGACCTTTGACCTCCCCCGGGTAGCCGCAGCGGGTGACTGACCCTCCTCTCCTCTCCTCTCCGCCCCAGAAACACCAGAGCAGCTGTCCGGCAAATGACTAGCAGACAGCGAGCGAGACAGCGAGCGAGCGAGCGAGGGGAGGACAGGCATGTTCCTCCCTCCTCGACCCGACCTCCTGACAAAAATCTGTCTTTTCCACTGGGCGCGCGTCCTCCGCTGCGAGCAGCCCCGCTTCCTGCTGGCTGGAGATGCGAGGGCGCACAATAGAGGCAGAAGGGATTCGCCGCAACCCCCTTTCAAGAGCCCTAATTACTCTATTTATTACAGATGGGCAATAATTGAAAGCAACGGATGTTATGGTTTCGCAAAATTCAAACTCATTTCTTCCCCGAAATTCCATACGCACATTGGGCGCAGCGGCTTTCCAAACATCCCGTGGCGAGGCTAATCAGAAACCGCAGCGCTGCCAAAAGCGCCAGGCGAAAGCGAGGGCCCCTTGCTCTGGCCACCAGCTCCCGGAGTTCCACCCCCCCCTCCCCCTCTCCCTTCCATGACCAGAAAAAACCTCCCCAAAAAACAGGTCCTTGTTTACTCAAGCCCAACAATTGGCTGGCTGGTTTTGTGACAGCACAGTAATTGGTCGGTTGCATTGTGATGACACAGCAGTTAGGCCCGGCGGTCCTCCTGGGTTTTTTTTTTTTTTTTTTTTTTTTCTTACTTTTTTTTTTGTTAGGGGCCAAACATGTCTGCCTGCTCCTGGCCTGCGGCATTCATATGGAGCTGAGTGGACACGCAGGCCTGGACCTGGACCTGGACCTGGAGCTGGAGCTGGAGCTGGACAGATCACTCCCAGAGTTGATTTTCTTACGAGGGAAGGGAAGGGGTGCAGTGGTTCTCTGAGCCGAGGCCTCGCAGTGACCAGAGCAGAGAGTGGTCAGTGTGGACCAAGGTGTGAAAAGACTCTTAAACGCTGCTTTATGAAGCACATTGCCTCAATGGCTCCCACAGATGTGGCTCTTGGAGAGTTCTTAGGTATGTGGAAGGCTAAGGCCGTCTCTCTCTCCATTCGGCTTCCATTTCTCTCTCTCTCTCTCTCTCTCTCTCTCTCTCTCTCTCTCTCTCTCTCTCTCTCTCTCTCTCTCTCTCATATTGTCCTATGCATCCTCTCTCTCTCTCTCTCTCTCTCTCTCTCTCTCTCTATATTGTCCTATGCATCTTCTCTCTCTCTCTCTCTCTCTCTCTCTCTCATTGTCCTATGAATCTTCTCTATCTCATCCTTTCAGTCTCTGAGAGTCTGTACCTTTGTCTCAATCACCATCACTGGCTGGCTGCCTATCTCATCTCTATCTCTGTCCATTTCCTGTTATCTTTTTCACCAACTTTTTTATGCCCCCCTCCCTCACCCTCTCTCTCTCTACACACACATATTTTCAACTGGGTCATTTTGGAGCGTGACAAAATTTATGTTTCAATTCAGGTTTCTGATTATTCAGTCTGCTGGTATAGGAAAAACAGACCAGAACTTTATAGGCAAATCACATATGTGTGTGTGTGTGTCTGTGTGTGTGTGTGTGTGTGTGTGTGTGTGTGTGTGTGTGTGTGTGTGTGTGTGTGTGTGTGTGTGCGTGCGTGCGTGCGAGCGAGAGAGAGAGAGTGAGAGAGAGTGAGTGTGTGTGTGTGTGTGTGTGTGAGTGTGTGTGTGTGTGTGTGTGTGTGTGTGTGTGTATGAATAGATGTCTCACCAGGTTTGGGTTTGCAGTAAGGCTCATACTCGTGGTCCAGAGCGCAGGCCACCATCTTGAGGATGCGGTGCACAGCACTGCTGTGGAGACACAGGTCCACTGGGCCCACCACCAGACGCTTCACAGATGACTCCTGCACCGGCGCCGATGCCTCCTCTTTACCCACTGAGGAGAAGTCCTGAGATCCAACACATACTGAAACACACACACACACACACACACAAACACACAAACACTCTCTGTTAAACAGATGAGCAAAGTTTATGGGCCCATGTACTCCAGCTAATGACCAGATGTTGATTAGGAATCATATGCAAAAACATCAAAGCTAACAAACATGCAGCTACACAAAAACATATGCATCAAAAAAACAGATGCACGTGTGCACGCAAACACACACACACACACACACACACACACACACACACACACACACACACACAAATGCACATAATCAACACTTAATAAGCTCCACCACATTCACCCATTGTAATTGTATGATATACAAAACAAAAACAGGAACTAATGGGCCAATACAAACAAAACAAAGCTGATCACAACCGGAGACCAAAAAGCCAAAAAGGCACAGTCTCTCTCACTCTCACTTTCTTGGTGTCTCTCTCCCCGTCTCTCTCTCTCTCATACTTACACACACACACACACACACACACAGTCAGTAACGAGAGCAAGAGAGAGAGGTACAGGAGAGACGCCCAGGGCCGTAATGTGACATGACTGACGTGTGTGTGTGGAGGACAGAGAAGCAAGCCAGCAGCTGCAGGAGCAGCAGCATCACCGTCACTAAAGCTCCAGGCACGGCAACGGCCACCAGGGGAGCCACTGGACCAGCAGGAGCTATGGCTCTGGTATGGGTTCAGGTTCTCTCTCTCTCTCTCTCTCTCTCTCTCTCCCTCTCCCTCTCCCTCTCCCTCTCCCTCTCTCTCCCTCACTCCCTCCCTCCCTCCCTCTCTCTCTCTCTCTCTCTCTCTCTCTCTCTCTCTCTCTCTCTCTCTCTCTCTCTCTCTCTCTCTCTCTCTCTCTCAGCAGGAGCCATGGCTCTGGTATGGGTTCAGGTTCTGCTGTCTGATTCAGTGTGGCACCAATGGCCGAGTTCTGGGCCCCAGCGGCCCGGTATGAATATGAGCGTCCTGAGCCGGACTGGGGTGTGTTGGGGCTGGACTGGGCTGGACTGGGCTGGGCTGGGCGGGTGGGAGTAGTTATTTGGGAGGTTTAACGGGGGTCGCGGGCCCGTGCAGCAGACGGACAGGCAGGCAGGCGGGCGGGGCCGGGCCCTGATTTACGCTCACCGCGCCACACAAACGACACCCAGAGAGACGACTAACGGCTTTACGGCCCAACGGCCTGAGAGCGAGAGCGAGCGAGCGCATGCAGGCCGCCGTCCTACCCCGAGCGAGATGGATATTCCAAATGCTCACACATGCCGCACGCACGCACGCACGCACGCTCGCACACACATACACACATACACACACACACGCACGCGCACGCACGCATGCGCATACATACATACACACACATGTACACACACACACACACACACACACACACACACACACACACACACACACACACACACACACACATACACCTGTCCCTTCATAGCAGACGAAACGAAACAGAGGTTAGTCTTAAAGACGCAATCCTCTGCAATAAAAGCTGCTAAATTGAAGGTGAAAGAGAGAGCGGGAGTGTGGGGTTAGGGGGGGGGGGGGTATGAGGGGTTGGGAGTGGAGGGGGGAACAGAGTGTCACATGCCCCATTTTCATTAAATCTGTGCTTTTTGCACCGAGGCATTTTTAAGTGTTCAGATATGGAGGCAAACTTAAACTGTGTGTGTGTGTGTGTGGGGGGGGGGTGGGGGTGAGAGAGAGAGAGAGAGAGAGAGAGAGAGAGAGAGAGACAGGGAAGAGAAGGGGCCAAGAAAAAAAACATCAAGCGACATCACTTCCTCTTCCCATTTTGGCTGGGGTGGATTAAGCCTAATATCAAACATATGGCAGCACTTAGAGCAGATGGGGGATTGAGAGATGGAAATTAGGCGGGATTTAATAGAATTAGAGGTGTCTTCCATTTTCTCACTCGCTGCTCCCAGCACCACGCAACTCCTGAAGCCAAGCGGGGCTCCAAGTCGGACCGGGCCGGGCCAGGCCAGAGAGGGCAAAGCTGGCCCGCCTCGGGTTACGTTTACCCGGCTTAAGGCTGCGGAACGCGGTTCCGGTAACAGTGGCCGCCCGTCTGCCCAAGCCGCCGCAGGACGGTCAGAGCAGAAGAAGGGGGAAAGAGGAGGGGGGAAAGAGAGGAGAAGAAAGAATGGAGGAGGAGGAGGAGAGGAAGAGAAGGAGAGAGGGAAGGCATTCCGATCAGAGGGTGTAATATCAGAGCTTCTGGAAGAGGCTGCGGCTGCCACTTATCCCTCTGTGCTGAATGAGTTTGACAGCTGAGGCCCGCCGTATCTGTGTTGTCTTTTCATTTAGGTGATTATGAGCGGGAAGGCAAAGGTGACAGCACTCTCAGAGAGAGAGAGAGCGAGAAGGGGGGGGGGGGGGGTGACTGAAAAAAAGACTGAATTAACAGACAGGAATGAATGAATGAATGAATGAATGAATGAATGAATGAATGAATGAATGAATGGAGATATAGAGGAAAGATGTACAGTATGAGTATAAAAGAAAAAAATATGATGGTTTGTCTTTTATACTCATACTGTGCATGTTTCTTTTAGATCTCTATTCATTCATTCATTCACTCTCACTCTCACTCTCTTCCTATATTCATTGATATATTTGATAGCATATGACAGCAACAGCAATATCTTGAAACTTTACCAATCATTACAAAAAACTCGCATGAGGGATTTAATGGTGGCCCTTTTTGGATGTCCAGGCCACCATAGTTTTCCCCTTCCCTCCTGAGCGAGAGCAAAGCCCATCCGTCACTGCCAGCCAGCACCAGGGCCTGGCTCGTTAGCTCGTTAGCCTAAGTGAGATGAATGGCCTCTTAATCAATGCTGGCCCATAATGGCTTCATTTGCGTGGGTGACAACACCGCATATCTGTGGCATTAGGTGGAATTAACCGAAAGGGGGTGGGGGGGGGGGGTGGAACCAATCAAAGCCATGCAGAGGGAATCCATTATCACCTCACTGAGTGTTTGCATGACCCTCTGTGACATGTGGGCCGCAGACACACTCTCGCCATGGCAACGATGCCTGGATTCAATCAGGTGACCTTAGCGCTCATCAAGGCGCTGGTTAATTGCCATGCTTTGGCATGCTCAGGAACTTGCCCAAAAAAACTCAGAAACCCCAAATGGGATTTTAATCCGTTTGGCACTCCTGGAAAAGTGAGCGCTGCGCTACGCTACGTACGTGCCTGCCTGTGCACCCGGGCCCCAGTGAGTAGGCCCATAAGTCACCTGACGACAGGTGAGTCTTGGTTAAATGAGTTGAAGCGAGACGGCTCTCTCTAGACAGACTCCATTGTTCTCTGCGGGGAGGAGGGGGGAGGAGGGGGTTTCTCTTCTAACCAAAAAAAGCAGAGATCAAAGGCTGTACCAAATATCACAGAATAGGGAGCAGGAGGTGGGGTGGGGTGGGGTGGGGCAGAACACTTGGTCTTTACAAAAAAAATGATGTCAACAAAACCCTCACACACACATAGTACACACACACATACACACACACACACACTTCTCAGTTGTTAAAACTTGAGCAAGCACTTTAAGCTGAGTCTTCCCACTTTCCCCCTAGCCAAAGTGTGAGTGACACCTAATTAGAAAAGAGAACTTGTTCACTTTCTCAACAGCCACAGGTGGGGGTAGAAAATGAAGAAAGAAAGAAAAAAAAAGACACTGTGTGTGTGTGTGTGTGTGTGTGTGTGTGTGTGTGTGTGTGTGTGTGTGTGTGTGTGTGTGTGTGTGTGTGTGTTTGAGGGGGGGGGGGCAGAAAGAGGGAGAGAGACAGATGTCAGAAAGGTGAGACTGAAAAGAGGTGTGTGAGAGGAGAAGTGTATTAACACGCAGAAGAAAGCCAGCACCCCAGCTAAGCAGTCCAAACAGTGGTGACAGCTCAGCTCAGGTGAGTTCAGGTGAGATGAGCCCCGCTGGGCACAGGTAGCTCAGGGGTGAGAGAGAGGACACCTAGGGGTCGGGCGGCCAGGTGGTTGCACCCTCAATTCTTCCCTCCCTACAGAAAACGAGTGACACTCTTTTTTCTCCTCCAGGCAGACAGCTTGTTGGAGCGAGAGCGGGAAAATAAGAGGGAAAACGAGCGAGAGAGAGAGAGAGAGAGAGAGAGAGAGAGAGAGAATGAATGAATGAATGAATGAATGAAAGAAGGAAGAAGGGGCGGAAAGATAGATGGTTGTAAGGTAATTAAAGGACAGAAAGAGCACAAGAAGAGAGATAGTGAGTCAGCAAACACTCTTGGGGATGTGTGTGTGTTCGTGGGGATTGGGGGCTGCGTTAAGGGACAATACCTTTGTCAACGCTATTCTCCATTGTGTAAAGGTAATCCAGGTAGAAAGCTCCAAACCTCTGTATGCCCGCTGTTTCTGTGTAGGTCTCCTGCCAAACACCACAAAAGGAGGGGAAAGTAAACAAGACAGAAACCTTAGGTTACCTCTCACACACACACACACACACACACACACACACACACACACACACACACACACACACACACACACACACACACACACACACACACACACACACACACACACACACACACACACACACACACCTCCAAGCCAAGGACTGAATTGCTGGGAGGTTATCAGTAACCATGGCCCTCTTCAGGGACTAATGGCACTTCTATTGCTGCCAGTCCAAACCTACTTTATCAACTCATTGAGCTCCTGAATGGAAGGGGTTAATGAGTGATATTTATGAGACTGAAGCATGCCTTTGGACCTGCCTGGAGCTCACCACCTCAAAAGCCTGCGGAGTGTGTGTGTGTGTGTGTGTGAGTGTGTGTGAGTGTGTGTGTGTGTGTGTGTTCTGCGCATGTGGAAACACTTATTACGAGTTTGAAGAATGATCAATGAGAGAGGCCTATTGTTCCCTCAGTGGAAATGATCAATGAGAAAGGTGCATTGTTCGCCCAGCAGAAATTAGGGAAGAAAAAAGAAAGAAAGAAAGAAAGAAAGAAAGAAAGAAAGAAAGAAAGAAAGAATGTGCTACCAAACAGAAGTATTTTATTAAGGAGAAGTCATAACACCGTTATATCAGACGGTAACCTCCCTTCTCCCCTCCCACCAACTAAAAAACAGTTAAGCATATTTCTGGCGGAGTGTGGAGAAAATGTCAAAATACGAATATCCCTATTGTGTCCACAGCGAAACACACTGAGATTCAGGCATTACATTTTGAGGGGAAAAAAGCTGGAAAAAAGGTAAAGTCCCCCCCAAAAAAGAGAATCAAAAGCAGGCTTAAACAGGATAAAACACAACCAACGTCCACTTTGTTAACGCCCAAACAAACAAACCCCGGGGCAACCCCCGAGACACAGACACACACACACACACACAGACATCGTCCATCACTTTTGCTCATCCCAGGATATCCTCCAGCGACAACGCTCGCACCTCAGCACACCTGAGCGAAGAGAGCGAGTGAGGCCACCCGGCCTGTCACAGGCAACTCTGTTTACGGAGAGACGAGTGATGGGTCCCAGAGGCCTGTGTTTGACTATCAGGCGGAGGGGCTAACGTGTGTGTGTGTGTGTGTGTGTGTGTGTGTGTGCGTGTGTGTGTGCGTGTGTGTGTGCGTGTGCGTGTGTGTGTGTGTGCGTGTGTGTGTGTGTGTGTGTGTGTAAGTGTGTAAGTGTGTGTGTAAGTGTGTGTGTGTGAACAGGTGTTTCTGGGTGGGACACAACTCTGATAAGGATGCATAAGGGGCATTGATCTCTCAGGCCCTTAAGCTTGGACAGCTCAGAAGGGTACACACACACACACTTTTTTTTTTCCTATCGTCTGACACTGATATGGCATCCTGGGACAAAGCAAAAAGCTTAAAGGAAAAATCCAGAGTCAGTCCATATCCCTGTTCTTTGTGGCTATTGGTAAGTATCAGAACGGAAGCATTTGGTACCACGTACACGAATATGCCATATTGCAGCTAAAGCTAATAAATATGGGCAAATGAAAAAGACACTTGAATGCCCTCATCAGTTAACGTTTGCTACCATTTTGCTATTTGGTATGCGTTGCACAGGTTTAAC
>JAODXP020000023.1:20833798-20838798 GCA_027497455.2 Sardinella longiceps
TCAGCTGAGGGGGACAGACAGTGACAAAGCGCATTAGACCAGAGAACACATTCACATACACTCACGCACAGCTGTGTAAGGTGGTTCAACGAGCTTAATGTAACTTGAGGCGTGACTTTTTAATCGTTTGGGTCATTCGTTAACATGTAAACAGTCTTAGCTGCCTCAAACTGATACATCTTTTAAATGCCATCCAAAGTGGAGATTTTTCAAAATGCTGGATTCTGTGGATATGTGTCAAAAGAATTTTATTTCATTTATTTTACAAACATATCTACATCTAATGTAAACAACCCCAAGGGAAGTGTGCAGAAAATGATTCCTACAAACTCTGAAAAGCTTGAATAGCACACAGTGCTATTTTCTAATCAGTAAACAAGACTACTGTTCCGTAGCCTAGCCATGGCCTAGAGGAGTGGGAAGTGTTTGAGTGGGATCAAGACACAGAAACATGCCACATAGGACAGACGGGAGGAATGTCAGCTCCATGATTTCTATCTGTGGGAGTCCTCGAGTTGGGGAGAGAGAGAGAGAGAGAGAGAGAGAGAGAGAGAGAGAGAGAGAGAGAGAGAGAGAGAGAGAGAGAGATAGAGACGGCCGTGCATCACAGTGGTGACAGGTATGCTTTTGTTTCTGTCTGAGTGAGAATGGAGTCTTTCTTCTTTAAAGACACACCAAACATGGTGGCTTCAAAAGGCCTTCAAGTGGGCTTTCAGTGGGGAGACTGATACGGACTCCTCTCTCTCTAGCATACTCACAACATCACAGCACCAGGGAGCCCAGTATCACTTCAACACCAAAAGACAAACAAGAGGATTTGTGTGTGTGTGTGTGTGTGACTGTGCGTGTGTGTGTGTGTGTGTGTGCGTGTTTGTGTGTGCGTGTGTGTGTGTGTGTGTGTGTGTGTGTGTGTGTGTGTGTGTGTGTGTGTGTGTGTGTGTGTGTGTGTGTGTGTGTGAAACTCAGTTTCCTGAATCTGGGATATCTGAATGGCATACAATTTTTGGTGTGGCTGTTCTTTCTTCCAAAGTCATAATTTGAAGCACCTTTTTCATCAGCCATGTCTGTGTGTCAGGACTGGATGAGTAGTGCTGTAGATACAGGCATCCTCTGTGCTTTGTGGGATTTACTATTTTCCTCCTCTCTGCTTTATAGGATATACTGTGTTCAATATCTAATCAGCACAATTTCTGCTGGAAGATCATCAGATGTGTTAACAGTGGGTAAGTTTAAGTGCTGAAACGTCTTTGGTATGTGTGTGTGTGTGTGTGTGTGTGTGTGTGTGTGTGTGTGTGTGTGTGTGTGTGTGTGTGTGTGTGTGTGGTGCTTGTGTGATGGCTTAAATTTTGAGTGTAAGCGTGTGTTGTATGGTCCATGTGTTTGTATTATGCTGGTGTGGTGTGTGTGTGTGTTTGTGCAGTGTGTCGGGGGAGCAAGCAGAGGTGTGATGGGAAGGCCGTCTGCGGGATGGAGGACTTAGCCTCCACTTTAGCACAGGAAGCAGGTGCACCAGCAGCAGCTGGGCCTTATTATCCCCTCGCCGGAGCCCTCTCTCTCTCTCTCTCTCTCTCTCTCTCTCTCTCTCCTCTCCCCCTCTCCCTCCACCCCGCACCACGCACACCACTCTCCTCTTACCCCATCACATGTGTGGAATGCCACAAACACTTTCCCAGAAGCCCCCGGGAGGGCCGACGAGAGAGCCTCGGACTTAGCGTGGCCCTTTGAAGCCTCTGGGCCGGAGAGAGAAACCCCCAGCCAGGGCTGATGCGTTCTCCAGAGCCAAAATGGCCGCCGCTGGCTCCAGACGCTGGACGGCTGTACCTGCTCCTAAAACAACACCGGAGGCCAGTTGCACAGTCTCCCGCCGTAACCCCAGCCTACGGCTACCGCTGTAGTTGCCGCCACCGCCAGCGCCACCGCCGCTACCGCTACCCCCCTTCCCTAATTTCCACGAGAACTTTCCAAAACCTGCTAAAACAATACGCGCCCAAATTCGGCACTATTAGCAGGACCTCCTACCCGCGCTATTCCAAATATGTGCTTTTCGCTGGCAGCGGATCTTACATTGTGGTGACATTCACCAGAGGAGAAGGGAGAAGCTGAGCGCAGGGCCACCAGATTATGGGGGTCTGGACGGCCTGGTCAGCCCAGCCTCAGGCATGACGCTGAGGGTTTGGAGCTGATGAGCTGAGAGGGTGGTCTGTCAGAATGTGATGACTGAATAGAAAAAAATAAAGCAATCTCACACACTCTCTCACATACACACACACACACACACACACACACACACACACACACACACACACACACACACACACACACACACACACACACACACACATTCTTTACTGTTTGTCTTTTCGATCAAACGTAAGTAAGGGTCTGCGTTCGCCATTATGCCAGATGGCAATGCAGCCCTGGATCAAAAGCTTTCATCGATTTAACAAAAGGTATGGTAAAGTTTGCCGCTTTCTGGAACTCTTTTTTCCTCTCCTCCTCTTTCTCTCTCTCTCTCTTTTTCTATCTTTCTCTCTCTCCCTTTCTCACTGCACCTCTCCAGTTTCTCTACAGTGGGTTCATTGGAGTGGCAAGCATTTCAAAGCCAGAGGAAGAAAACAAAATAAAACAGATGAAAACACACTTCCTCCGTATGAGATGCCTGGGCAAAGCCGTGCATGCTCAAAAAAGAAGAGAGAGAGAGAGAGAGAGAGAGAGAGAGAGAGAGAGACCAGTCAGCTGTATGCAATTACCGCTCAGGAGGAGCAATTAATTGATTAAAAGAACCCAAACACTACAAGACCAATTTGAGCGTTATTAGAAAAACACCGGGCTCTGCTTGGCACCGGTTCCGTCTCCCCCCGGCGTTCCACTAGAACACGGAAACTTGATCGGAGGTAGTGAACTGAACGGTGGACAGGATCCAGAAAAGTTCAACGCTAAACGAGCAGGATTACTGCACCTATCTGTTTTCGGAATAGTGCAATCGCGGCGGGGTGCATTGTTGAAAAACATTAACACAACCGGGTTGCCTCTGCATTTTTGCCTCATTCGAAGCTTGAGGCTTTATGAATTCTTGACCTGCTGGGCTTCTCTAACCTTCCGCCCTCACACACACACACACACACACACACACACACACACACACACACACACACACACACACACACACACACACACACACACACACACACACACACACACCTAAACACACACACACACACACACACACACATACACACTGTCTCTCTGTGCATCCATAGCCGTCCTGAGGAGGCGTCTCGGCCTTGAGTAATCAGGTCGTCCCTGAGCTCCTGGAGGTAGAGTAAACCAGTCCACTCCTGCCACACTTCCATCCTAATGCTGAATATTGGACACTTTTAATCCAATTTTATCCCTTCTGGTCTTCCCAATTCTTGGGCCTCAGATGTGCATTACTTGAAAGAAAGTGAATTTAGATATGTATTAAATGTTATAACCCTTTTTTGTCAAGTCCAAAAAGGGGATAAATCCAATGCATTTCAATGATGGAATGTTCAGTTTACTATCATGGAATGCTTTAGCATCTCGGAATGCTCAGATGTGAAATACGGTAAGTCCATTGCAGTAGAGAGCCGAGTCCAACCACGCTCAGAGTCCAAAGCCATGCAAATACAGCAGGCCTGCTTGGAGAGGTGGATGAGAAAGCCACGCACACTCAGCTGTGATGGACATGTGTCTGCTTTGGGATGACTGAATTTGTTTTAAGAATTTGACCAATGTTTTCACTTCTGAACTGGTGACACAAGTTTTGCGAGAGAACAATACAGTGTGTGTGTGTGCGTGTGTGTGTGTGTGTGTGTGTGTGTGTGTGTGTGTGTGTGTGTGTGTGTGTGTGTGGTGGGTTAATAACACGTGAGGATGTTTCACAGCATAGACCTGAACATTCTTGTAGTAAGTGTTGGTTTTGTGCTAGCGTATATGCAACTAAGTGTGCGAATGCAAGTGTGAATGTGTGTGAGTGTGTGTGAGCATGCATGTCAGTTTGTGTGCTTCTTTAAACTAGAGCACACCTATTACATATGTGTTGCCTGTCATATTTGTCTTACATCTATGTGTAAATAAGCGTGTGTGTGTGTGTGTGTGTGTGTGTGTGTGTGTGTGTGTGTGTTTTTGCCTCACCTTAAATGTGACTGAGGCCTTGGTGCAGTAGAATCCAATGGACACCACTGGTTCTTTGGGTGTGTGTTGCATGGGGCCGCTGCCCCCCCCCTCGCCCTGGAGGCCCTCCATGTAGAAGCCCCCCTCGCCGTCCTCTTCGTCCGTGCTCACGATAGCAGGGACAAACGACCAGGCCCACGACACCCAGCCCTGCTCGTCATCGTCAGACCCCGGGGACATGTACTGGTCTGGGCTTGGGAGCTGGCCTACCATGGCCTGGGGGTCAAGATCCACCTCCATACCTGAACACAAACATCACAGCCACATGGCAACATTACATTAGACTACAACAGAGCTGATATACAGTACCATATTGGGAGTTGTAGTACATTAGCTATAAGTTAAGAAATAACCCTGTCAGAAATGTCTACTAGTCCAGATTTGACATTCCTACACATATGCAACCTGTAACACCCAAATCCGTCAGCCAATCAGATCGACTTCCCCCTACGTCAGACACGCCCTCTGTTGTCCGTCAACAAACTTGTACAGTGTGAAATTGGTGTAAGAGTTATGACCCTGTCAGCAATGTCTACTGGTCCAGATTTGGCATAACTAGACACACACACAACCTGTAAGAGTTATAACACAAGTTATAAGATACTTTATAACACAAGTTATAACAGAGTTGAAGTGAACAGATCCAAGAACTGGAAGAAGTGAGTGCACGATGGCGGGGGCAATGATACAATTCACCTCTTGTGTCCCCTACTCATCTCTCGCACCTGTCATAGCTATGAGTTACAGGTCTGTGGACCGCGAGGAACCACTGCTATGCCGCTGGCGACGCTGGAGCCCTGAGA
>JAODXP020000023.1:20843798-20848798 GCA_027497455.2 Sardinella longiceps
GCTCCACGGTCTTTAACGAACCTCAGAGTCACAGCCAGATTTGCCGCTCTTTTGATTTCTACCTACTATTTTTCCCCCCACTTTGTCCAAGCTCCATGTCTGGGAGACAAAACAAGGCAAAAGTATCTGTGGGTGCCTGGGCCAAATCCATAGAGCTGTGGGCCTTGCTCCAGGTACTTGGGAGGTGTATGGTGTGTGTGTGTGTGTGTGATTGTGTGTGTGTGTGTGTGTGTGTGTGTGTGTGTGTCTGTGTGTGTGTGTGTGTGTGTGTGTGTGTGTGTGTGTGTGTGTGTGTGTGTGTGTGTGTGTGTGCGTGCGTGCTCCCGCAACTCCCGCTGCCGCCATGGCTGAGGTCGATAACTCTGCTCTGTGCCGCACTGCCCCACCAACTTCAGACAAGCTGCCTGTCTGCCGCATTGGCCAATCAGAGTCTGTCTGAAGGCGTTAGCATCAGGGCTTGGGCCCAGTCAAACTGTACTGTACAGTAGAGTGTGGCTTAGCACGGCACCACGGCCGCAGCCGACTGACTCAAGTGTTACCAGAAGCCTCTCCGTTTCAGCTTTGGAAAGGCCCACGACACAGACGGAACAATTGCTAAAATATCACGGCGGAAACATCCTTACAACTCCCCGGCCGGGTGAACAAGAGGTCTTTGTGTGTGTGTGTGTGTGTGTGTGTGTGTGTGTGTGTGTGTGTGTGTGTGTGTGTGTGTGTGTGTGTGTGTGTGATTTCTTTCCTTTTTATCCTCTGACTTTGCTGCACCATAATGCGATTTTCAAATGCTGGGGCTCCAGCAGCCGGTCGGCCAGCCCTTCTTGTATATTTTTGCGAGAGGATCCTAACTCACCCGCCGGGCTGCACATAGCAGTAGCATGACACCAAGGCTTACATCTGGCATGGGCCAGACGACACAGGCCACGCCAACAACACCCTCCCTCCGCCCCTCCAGCCCAACCCACCCCACCCCATAACACTGTTCAAAAGTTACTGCTTCTCTCTGGCGTGGCATTGTCTTTCTCATTCCTTTTTCTTTCTTTCAGACCCACGCACACACACACACACACACTTTAGCTCTCTCATACAGAGCTGCACACACACACACACACACACACTTTAGCTCTCTCATACAGAGCTGCACACACACACACACACACACACTTTCAGACAGCCAGGCTGCCATACACACATAAGTGGAGTAACACAGAACTTGAACAGCAGTAGAGCACAGAGGAGGAGATGACGGAGTGAAGCATGGTTTCGGCCATTTTGTAGGGGGTCTTGTTTCTTTCTTCTTCTTTTTCTTCATGTTCTTCTTCCTTCTTTCTTCCCGCTCTTATTTTTCTCTGGAAGAGTTTTGTTTCTCTTTTGGCATCCTCCCCCTGAGCCTCGGCAGATGGAGGAGATCAGGCCCCGACAACGACAGTCTGTGTCGAGTTATTCTGCCCGCTGCTTGACCGGGTGAGCTCTCGAGTGTTTGTGGCCGTGTGTGCGTAAGCGGGGCCTGAGCGCGCTTGTGTGTGTGCATGTGCATGTGCAAGTGTGTGTGTGTGTGTGTGTGCGTGCATATGTGTGTTGATTTAAGTTGATCACGGTCAAACTGATGTTCAATGTCCCGTTCTCTCGCCGGCCGTTCCTGTGCAGTGATGTGGAGAACCGCACGCCAATGATGAACATGGGGGAGCGCAGAGACGATGAGTCACAAAGGGGTGGGGGGGTGGTATGTGTGTGTGTGTGTGTGTGTGTGGGGCGGGGGGGGTTGGCTGCTGTGCACTTCACAAACAAACACATACAGGCCTCATTCAAACACGAGAGCCAAGGGACAGACAAAAAGGAAACTAGCGTGATGCCACTAAAAATACTGAATACTGGAAAAATACTGTCCAAGAAGCAGATCTAAAGTTAAGAACACTTCTTTTTTTCAACCAAAACGAGCATCCTCAAGGTTAGGCAGCAAACGAGTGCTTGAGCTCTCATGAACAAAAAAGAAAAAAAGAAGTGTATGCTCTGAGATGTTTCTAGTTGACCAAAGGTTCAGTGTGCTTAAGTCTATTGGTGAGTCATCAGTCTGGTGCGCTTGACCACCATCTGGCGGGTTTGTTGAGTTTGTCCACCTGTGGTCCTCACCTGGGATGCTGACCACCACCTCCCTGCCGCTGCCCATCCCCTCCTCGCTGTCGCCCTCCTTGTGGGTGCCGATGTCGCCGTAGTACAGCGCCAGGGCCAGCTCCATGACGCGGATGAACATGGGCAGCTGCTGGTCAGTCATGGACAGCTTCAGGCTCTCCACCAAAGTCTGGATCTGTGAGGAATAAACACACACGGACAAACACGCATAAACACAGGCAGACATGCGTACACACACGCACGCACGCACATGCACGCACACACGCACATGCACACACACACACACACACGCACACGCACACACACACACCAAAAATACGTCAGTCAGCATTATAAACATGGACCACCCCCCCCTCCTCAAACCCCCAAACCAAAAACCACAGTGGCAGCCCCAAAAACTGTCCAGACACAACATTACTGAGATGTCTCAAATGTTTCATGTTATTGCATACATTTCAGCCTTTCCCACAAGCACAGCATCCTGCCACGAGTATCTCACTGCCTGTCTCGCAAAGGGAGGGTGTTTGTGTGTGTGTGTGTGTGTGTGTGTGTGTGTGTGTGTGTGTGTGTGTGTGTGTGTGTGTGTGTGTGGAGGGAGGGTGGGTGTCGAGCTGTTCAGTAGCAAGGGGTGTGTGTGTACTGTATGTGTGTGTGTGTGTGTGTGTGTGTGTGTGTGTGTGTGTGTGTGTGTGTGTGTGTGTGTGTGTGTGTGTGTGTGTGTGTGTGTGTGTGTGGAGGGAGGGTGTCGAGCTGTTCAGTAGCAAGCGGTGGTCTGAAGCCTGGGCCATCAGGCTACCGGTGACAGAGGAGCTTGGCTGGCGGTGGAAGCTGCCTCTAGAGGAGATGTCCCCGTTTAACCCACCAGCCAGCCAGCCAGTCAGGCCGGCCGGCCTCCATGTGTGAAGTCTTCAGATGGTGGTGACAGAAATTTAATTATTAGCACCACTGGGCTCCCAGGCTCCTTCATCAACCACTCAATACAGTGTAGCAAACAGGAGCCAGGCCACTTGAAACTTCAGCTAGACTGGCCAGAGAGAGAGAGAGAGAGAGAGAGAGAGAGAGAGAGAGAGAGAGAGAGAGAGAGAGAGAGAGAGAGAGGGAGGGAGGAAGAGAAGAAACTCTAGAGTGTACAGACAAGAAAAAGTAAGATAGTGCAAGAACTGCGCGAGAGAGAGAGAGAGAGAGCAAAAGAAAAGGAGAAAGAGAGTGAGGGAGAGGTCAAGTGAGTGTTTGCGATGGACGGGTGGCTTACTTTGATGACGGCCGGTATCTTGGAGTTGATGTTGTCGTAGGTGAAATGCAGGCGCGTGCGGAAAGAGCACTTGTAGAGCAGCGGGTCCTGGTAAAACTCAATCTTGCCGCTGGCGTTCCTCTTGTCCAGACACACAGTGCAGTCGGAGAAATTAATGACCTTCCTCAGGACCAGATCAGGCGCTAGGAAAGACCAGCAGGAACAAACATGATCACACAAAAGCAAAGGACACACATTTTGATGGCCTAAACTGACTTGTTTCCAGAACTATTCCTTGCTGCCACACATCGTCTTAATGTTAAAATGATCAGGACAAGCTGCCATTACTAGTTCTAAATGGATAGTTGAATTGTTCCCAAAAGCAATGTGACAATGTTACTGGGTTATGAAAGTGAATCAAGCTATTGAAGTGTTAATGAGGCATTTCATTTAAGCTCCACAACGAGTTGGTTGAATTGATACACAAGTGTAAAATACAGGCGAAAAAGTGGAAGAACTTAAAAATTATAGGTGTGCGGTTGTCAGAAATTATTCAGTTACATTATAAACAACGCATCTCAATCGGAAATTCGATCAAGCAGTGGTATAACTAAAGTTAATTTGATAACTAGGGAAAATCACTTTGCAAATTGAACAGCATGGAAAAGATTCATTAATAGCAAACTTTGCCAGGTGAACTGTACTCACACATGCCCAAGTTCATACACGAGAGCTGGCTTGGTGACTGCATTTCGCTCAGCGTTGAAGTTAGGGGCCCATTGAGATAAAAAAGGCTACATTTAACTTCATTTAACTGCCTTTCTATCTATGGGCAGTCATTTGGATTTATCAAACTGAATTGTACTGAGACAGGCATTCTTACACGAAAAACTACATATCCCAACATACACCCCCCCCCTCCCCCCTTCCACACAAGTGTTGCTAGATTCATTTCCATGCGGACAGACCGACAGGCAGTGTTGACACAGGAAATAGAGAGCTTCCCTCCACAGCTCAACCCCAGGATCAATTATTGCACTCATCTGTCCATATAAATTTCAACCCATTCAAAGATGTTTAAAAATACCAACAGCTCGTAAATCAACATCCTCCTTTGATATTCCTTTCCGGGGATATCAGCCGTGGCTGTTTTCAGCACAGCCGCTTCAAAAGCCCCGCCACCTTTACAAGCCCCGGCGGCGGCGGCGGCTGCTGCTGCTGCTATAGTTGCCTACTGTCAACTGCTCTGGCCAACCGACTCACGGTATGCTCAGTAAATTTCATCACGCAGGGAGGGAGGCTATTCCTATGACATATGCGTCTCTATGGGCCACTCTGGCGTGCTACATAGGAATAGACTACTGGACAATGTCTGGAGAATGCAGGGGAGTGTTATTTCCGCCTTTGCATGTGGGCCTGGCCAGGCCTATACTTGGCTAAGCCTCAGCTGCGGAGTGCACATACAGTAGAGTCTCTCTTACTGACTGCATGAAATAGGCGAGTCTCCTGGGAACTAGAGTATTTGTCATGGGACTGTACGTGGAGAGATCCAGGCTATTTACCTTTCACACATTTTATATTTACTACATAAATATAGCAGCCCTTGCAAACTGTATATTATATATGTGAGGTACAAAAACTACTA
>JAODXP020000023.1:20851298-20856298 GCA_027497455.2 Sardinella longiceps
CACTGATCACCTCTCTGGATTCAATTTACCCAGAACCAACACAACCTATGGGCTGAGTCTCACTAAATCTCTCTCTCCCTCTCCTCTCTCTCTCTCTCTCTCTCCATATCCCTTTCTCGCTCACACTCTCTCCTTCTCCTCTCTTGCTCCCTCCTGTTCTGTTCTCTTCTCCTAAATTCTCTCTCACTCTCAAATGCTCTCCCTCCTTCCTTCCTTCACTCTCCCTCTCTCTGGTCTCTCCCTCTCTTTCACTCACTCTCCCTCTCTCCCCCTCTCTCTCTCTCTGTCTCTCTCTTGACTAGTCGTTGCGCAGCGTGCTGCTTCAATAAACAGTTGACACAGCCAGCACCTGTGACTGGGCCCGCCGGGATGAGGCCCACTTAAATCTCCTCGACCATAAAATGACTGGAAAAACCAACCTCTTTATGCGATCGCCGCGCAGGCCAAGACCCAGAGTCTCCTCAGTGCAATTCAGCAGAGAAACCCTATACCGTCCCATGTTCTCCTTTTTCCTATTGACGGAAGGTATTAGCAGCTATTAGTGCTGCCAATTACTAGCAAACAAGGAGGAGAATGACAAGTCTTTTCAACAGGACGGATGCACTGGATAATATACAGTGCGGTCGTCTCTGACGTCTATTTTTAACACGTTCAAAAATAGGACTTGTTTTAAAGTTGTTATTTTTACCTTTTTTTTTTGAAGCACAGCTACTTCCTCAAGCTGGCTATGTAATTCACAGAATTATAAAAGCCCCCATTTAGACCTCTGACGAATCTTTATTTGTCTTCCAAGAGCCGTTATTAAGTGATACAATGTCAAAGCTTTCCAGATGGTCGAGTTGGTGTTCTTGAGCGTATCGCCTGGTAGACCAGGCTCAGGGGGGGACACTCAGCTGTCGATGATAGAATGTGTTTCACTGTCTGTCTGTCTGTCTAAATGCACCTAAATGCATGTAGAGGTATCTTTATGCTTTTACATAGTTTTTAATGTATTCTCTCACCATTCTGTGTGTGGTGTGTCTGTTGTTGCTCATGTATGTCATGTGCTGCAGGGCTTACTGTATGTTAACACACTGTACAGAAAACAAATTCCACCAGCCGTGGTTGGTGAGTGGCAGATAAACTAACTAACTAAATAGCTGACTAATTAACTAATAAATAACTAAGTAAGTAACTAACTAACTTATTAACTAATTAACTAGAGGTTTACAATCTGGTCCTTTTTCTCCAGGTCACAGAGTAGCAGTGTGACCAGGGGCGAGTAGGAGCAGAGGACTAATAGAGATTACCAACGTGTCGTCATCACACATGCATTCTGGGTTTGCCCCGGAATTAGACCCTAGCAACAATCTCTGACTAGACTCGCAAAATAGATAAAAAAATTTCGGATGAAAAAAAATGTGATCGGGTGTATGAACCGGAGCTACGATGGGGCCGTAAAAAAGTTACAGCTTAAGTAACCGCTATCTCCGGGGCAAGATGGCGCCGATTATGACGATTTTGACGTATCTTGGCAATCCCTATACTGAGGGTCACTACAGCACAGCATGGAGTTGCAGGACACACCAACACAAGCCCATCTTAAGGCGTCCACTCCACACAACGACTCCGACAGCATTGCAGAACACTTTTGAATTCTATTTTCATTTGTCTCCATACACCAGCGGCGGTAGCGTGGAGTTCGGTGCTGGTGTGTGGGGCTGTACAGAAAACAATGAAAATAGAATGTTAAAAGCGCAGTGCTCTGCACTTTGTCGGAGCCGGTGTACGGGTCGCTTTGAACAAGAACTCAAGAGCACAACACCAACCACACTACAGTCTTACCCAGACTAGGAATGACAATACACCAATACAATAGTAAATGCCTGGAATTCAATTGTAGATGAAAGCACAAAACAAGAGTTGTGAAACCGAACTTTATTGGTGCTTTGACCAGCGGCACAGGATGGCTAAAATAACAATGACAGCGTTCCCAACCCAATTCCATCACAGGCTTCTTAGACAAAACTCTGCAGGACAGTAGCTCTGTGGTGTTTATAGCACCTCGTTAAGAACACAACCAAGTGTGTGTGTGTGTGTGTGTGTGTGTGTGTGTGTGTGTGTGTGTGTGTGTGTGTGTGTGTGTGTGTGTGTGTGTGTAAGCGAACGCGAGGGCATGAGTGTGTTTTCCAGTTGCAGTGTGTGCTGCCATGATATTTAAGTTTAACTGTCAGAGCGAAAGGGCCCATTGGCACAAGACTAGGGGACCCCAAGAGGAAATGCCAAAGGAGGTCACCAATGCAGGAAAGACAGAGAAAGTCACAAACCTATTCTGGGGACCAAATGCTCAGGAATAGTTATTTTACCAGAGCAAAGATGGCGGATGCTGTAATTTTGGTGCAACCAAGAAACAGACAGAAAGGGAGAGAGGGAGACAGAGAAAGGGAAAGGAGGGAGCAATTAGAGAGAGTGAACGAGAGAACGAGAGAGAGAGAGAGAGAGAGAGAGAGAGAGAGAGAGAGAGAGAGAGAGAGAGAGAGAGAGAGAGAGAGAGACTGGCAAACAGGGTACAGAAAAAAGGGAAACCGAACAGAGGGAAAGTGTGTTAGAGAGAGAGAGAGGGAGACAGAGAGGAGAGAACACAGGATAAGTGTGTCAGAGGGGAAAAGAACATGGTAAGTGTGTTAGAGAAAGAGAGAGAGAAAAAGAGAGAACTTTCCACAACAATAAAAGCAATAAGATCCCTTCCAGCAGACGCCTGGTAGTGACTGCGAGCTGACGGTGACAACAGACTCTCTCGGTTTTACATGGTCAGTTGCAGAGCATATAAAACATATCTGCACATACTTCCTGCCCATCTAACTCCCGTTATGCATGTCTGCTTGCATGTGAAAAGACTGTAGATGTGTATGTGTGTGTGTGTGTGTGTGTGTGTTGATGAGGTTGTGCAGTGGCGTAGCGTCTTAGCTTGCATGTGAAAAGACTGTGGATGTGCATGTTTGTGTGTGTGTGTGTGCGTTTGTGTGTGTGTGTGTGTGTGTGTGTGTGTGTGTGTGTGTGTGTGTGTGTGTGTGTGTGTGTGTGTGTGTGTGTGTGTGTGTTGATGAGGTGAGGATGTGCAGTGGCGTAGCGTCTAAGCAGTGGCCAGTGCGGTGGCGTGGACACGCCTCTGACATGAGAGACAGTTCTTTCATACGCCGCCAATGCCCCGCCTAGCGTGGGTGGGTGACGAGACGACACGACACAACACAACACGACACGAGACACTAAAAAACATCACCATCATCATCATCGCAGTCAGAGGGGCTCGGGCGAGAGCTTCAGCACTGCTGGAGAGTTCACACTCGCTCCAAAACACACAGACACAAAAGCACTCCAATACCTACAAAAGCGCCTGACAGAGACCAACAGAGAGAGAAGACACAAAACAGAAACTTAACTCTAAAAAAGGAAAAACTTTTGTTTGTTACTATATGTTCAGAGCAAGAGCTACTAAAGCTGTAAAATTGCTGGAAGTCATTCACTTTGTTTGGATAAGAGCGACGAAGGCAAATAAAGCAACTTGCGAGTACAATTGGGTGACTCCATCAACGAGTGAATTTTAGCAGATACTTTTTTTGAGCGACAAAAGTCATATTGTTTTGTCAATTTTCAAGTGAATTTTGGCATTTCCTACAGAGTAATAGAGTAATAACAATTGATATGGAATGACAGTATTCAACATGTAACATTTCCAACTTGACCTGAAGTGTTGTACTGAAGCTGGCCACTCCCCCCACATTCAGATTGACCAATGACAAAGTGACAAAGCCAGGATGAATGGGCAGCATTTCTGTACAGTAATGAACTCAGTGGCATCTGGGGTAATGGGCAGGAAGAAAGAGACAGTGAACTAACCCAAATATAGCAATAAAAAAATGGTGTTTGGGTGGTTGCTCACTCTGGTGGCTTGTGTGTTTTTGTTTGCATTAGCCAGTGCAGTGGAGAAGGAAGAGTGGAGCAAGAGATGGGAGGACAAGAGAAAGAGGAGAGAAGAGGAGAATGGGTAGAGGAGGGGAGAAGAGGAGAAGAGATGGGGAGAGGAGGGGAGAAGAGAAGAAGAGATGGGGGAGAGAAGAGGAGAAGAGGAGAAGAGATGGGGAGAGGAGAGGAAAAGAGGAGAAGAGAAGAGATTGGGGAGAGAAGAGGAAAGGAGAGGAGAAGAGATGGGGGAGAGGAGGGGAGAAGAGGAGAAGAGATGGGGGAGAGGAGGGGAAAAGAGGAGAGGAGAAGATGGGGGAGGAGGAGAAGAGGAGAAGGAGAGGAGGAGAGAGAGGAGATGGGGGAGAGGAGGGGAAAGGAGAGAATAAGAGATGAGGAAGAGGAGGGAAAAGAGGAGAGGAGAAGAGATGGGGGAGAGAAGAGGAAAGGAGAGGAGAAGAGATGGGGGAGAGGAGGGGAGAAGAGGAGAAGAGAAGATGGGGGAGAGGAGGAGAGAAGAGAAGAGGAGAAGAGATGGGGGAGAGGAGGGGAGAAGAGAGAGAGAAGAGATGGGGGAGAGAAGGGGAAAGGAGAGGAGAAGAGATGGGGGAGAGGAGGGGAGAAGAGGAGAAGAGATGGGGGAGAGGAGGGGAGAAGAGGAGAAGAGAAGAGATGGGGGAGAGGAGGGGAAAGGAGAGGAGAAGAGAAGATGGGGGAAAGGAGGAGAGAAGAGGAGAAGAGATGGATAGAGGAGGGGAAAAGAGGAGAAGAGAAGAGATTGGGGAGAGAAGGGGAAAGGAGAGGAGAAGAGATGGGGGAGAGGAGGGGAGAAGAGGAGAAGAGATGGGGGAGAGGAGGGGAAAGGAGAAGAGAAGAGAAGATGGGGGAGAGGAGGGGAAAGGAGAGGAGAAGAGATGGGGGAGAGAAGAGGAAAGGAGAGGAGGGAGCAGTGGAAGCTGGGGATAACCCAGAGATCCTCACTACAGGGCCTTTAAAACTGACATGCTTTTTTCACCTCCACATGGTCAAATTCAATTGTCTCCCTGTGGAACGCTGCATCA
>JAODXP020000023.1:20863798-20881298 GCA_027497455.2 Sardinella longiceps
GATAGGCGGCATGGCGGCCTCGTCTGGAAGGTAAACCCTGAAGTGTGACACACACATACATACACACACACACACACACACACACACACACACTCCCTCCCTCCCTCCCTCCCTCTCCAAACACAGAGGCTAAGGGAGGCATGCTGTGTAAACAGACTGATAGAAAGCACACTGCTCTCGGTACACCCGACCCATTTCCCCACCCCCATCCCCACCCCCTTCCAAATAATAGCGCTGCAAAAAAAAAAATACTTCTCTGATTAGTCGAGATACACAGGATTGGAACTGACGTCACCATAACAAGCAAATCTAAGCAGCGGGGAACTAAGTTAGGGCAGACAAAATAACAGAGCAGGGGAAAGCTAATGAGCGTAGATAGGCTTGGCACGTGGCCTGGACACTTCACTGGGACAAAGATAGCGCTGTTTATCATGTCCATAGATTGGCTCTGAATACAACAGTGTGTTGTTGGAGGAAAACCTTGGGGTGTTTGAACGATTCGCCCTATAAGGGATTGTTTTTTTTGTTTTTTTTGGGGGGGGGCTGATTTTGCTGTGAATGCGCCATGTATGTTTTGATAAACCTGGATGAATCGCGTCTGAGTTTAATATACGCACCACGGCTTGATTTTTATTCTAAGAATTTGTTATGTTCACAACTGTAGTATGAATCAAATCAGCAGGCACTGACTGAGAAACTTCTGTGAAGGTTCTCACAGACACAATTTGGATTTTGAATTTTGCCATGTTGGAGACTGTTTGCTCTAAAACCAAGTGAGTGTTTCTGTTATTTTTTCACCTAGTGAACTCAGAATGACATCTACGCCCTGCCAACCCCCACCACCCCAACACACACACACCCACACACACCTACACCTCTCCCCACCCCAAGAGACAGTCACATCGTGAGGTGGGGGTGGGCGGGCTAGTGAATTTTGGAGGGGTTGTCATGGCTGGGTGCACGACGACGAACGCCGCTGGTATGGAAAAACAAACGAAGGGAACCCAACTCACTCTTATCTCCATCAGACTCCCCCGCTGGGCCTGACACACACACACACACACACACACACACACACACACACACACACACACACACACACACACACACACACACACACACACACACACACACACACACCAAGGCCCCTTCACTAGCACCTCCGGCCTCGCCCCTGCCCTTGTGAAGGGCTTTCCTCCTCCTCCTCCTCCTCCTCAGGGGAGAAGCCACTCCGTCAGCCCTTCACCCCTAGTCCAGCGCACACAGGCCTGTAGGCAGCACTGCAACCCCACTGCTGCAGCCTCGGAGACAAGACAAATGAAGAGTTCAGATGCAAAACCCCCTAAAGACCATTTCTGTGAAAACTGAGTTAATGATATTGTGTGAATCCTGTATAAATCTAGAATATGTAAATGAAATGTTTTTGTGAAAAAATAAAATAAAACCTGCTCCCCGCCGTGTCAAAAATATCTGTTTAAAATCAAAACACTCTAAACGCCTGATAAAAAATGGCCTTTTTCTCAAAAAGTGGTCAAGTGGAGTTAGGGGGTTTTGCATCTGAACTCTTCAAATAGACACGTGCCTCAACTAGCAGTCTGTCCAAACTATAGGCCAGCGAATGCTAGCCACTTTTGAGCGTAGTGTAGTATTCTGAAAGCCCTTTTGGCGCTCAAGCCGTTTTGATTTCAGTCACTTGTATTGTGTAGCTTAAATGGGGAATCTGTCATATATGTGCGACAAGGAAGTTTATTTGACACATGCATATTACTACTGGTGTAAGAATGCTGTGAAATTATGTCTGGTGTCAGCCTATTTGTGCAAAGTACATTTTATTGGACCCAATGTAGACAGAACATTCAATGTTTCATGACAACCTGCGGCTCATTTGCAGTTAAGACATGTTGTAAGGCATCCAGATGCCAGGGACAAGGACAGTTGTGTGAGGGACTGACTGACTGACTGAAGTAGGGACAGTTGTGTGGGGGAACGACTGACTGAAGTAGAGGCAGTTGTGTGGGAGAACGGCTGACTGAAGTAGGGACAGTTGTGTGGGGGACTGACTGACTGAAGTGAGGACAGTTGTGTGGGGGACTGACTGACTGAAGTAAGGACAGTTGTGTGGGGGACTGACTGACTGAAGTAGAGGCAGTTGTGTGAGGGACTGACTGACAGACTGAAGTAAGGACAGTTGTGTGGGGGAACCACTGACTGAAGTAGAGGCAGTTGTATGGGGGACTGACAGACTGAAGTAAGGGCAGTTGTGTGGGGAAATGATTGACTGACTGAAGTAGAGGCAGTTGTGTGAGGGAACCACTGACTGAAGTAGAGGCAGTTGTGTGGGGGACTGACTGACAGACTGAAGTAAGGACAGTTGTGTGGGGGATTGACTGACTGACAGACTGAAGTAGGGACAGTTGTGTGTGAGAACGGCTGACTGAAGTAGAGGCAGTTGTGTGGGGGACTGACAGACTGAAGTAGGGACAGTTGTGTGGGAGACTGAATGACTGACAGACTGAAGTAAGGACAGTTGTGTGGGGGAACGACTGACTGACTGACTGAAGTAAGGACAGTTGTGTGGGGGAACCACTGACTGACTGACTGACATAAGGTTGAGTGAGATACAGCTGTGAGAGGAGAATACTGAGAACTCATTTGATCCAGTTCCAGAACTTCTTAGAACAACACTGTCCGCATTCCCTGATCATCGCGAGCTTGGAGTTTTCTGGGAGTGTTTTGGGGGAGGGGGTGTGTTTGGAAGGGGGTTGGGATGGGGGTTGGGGAGGAGAGGGGTGCGTGGGTGCAGCATGACCCTGCTGGAGAGGGGTGAAGAATCTGGCTCAGACTGCCCTGGGTCAACTCTCCCCATCTCTCTCATATCAACACTCTGCGCCGGACGCTGCTGAATCCTGCACAGTAATCAACTAGCACATTGTTGCTGCGCTTATTTTTTTTTTCCTATAAGGGATGACACCCTTCTGATGGAATGGATCCCAGCTGCCACAGAGATACGGAGAGACAAGGGCGGGAGAGAGAGAGTGAAAGAGAGAGGGGGAGAACAAGAGAGGAGGGAGGAGGGAGAAAAAGAGAGAGAAAAGGAGGGGGGGGAGAGAAAGATGGATAGAGAGCTAAAGAGCGATACCAAAAGATCTCCAGGAAGATGAGAGAATGTATAGATTAGGCAATGAAAGGTTAAATCTAAATGGACACACAGGATGTGTATGGGGAGGTGTGTGTTTGAGTGTGTGAACCAGAGCGAGGGGAAGAAATAAACAGGGAAATTAGAGGTGGTATGTGAAGAACTTACAAGCTCAACACAACTGCCTAAAAATCAGCAGCCACTCACACCTAACAGACTGTGCGTCACATGCCGAAGAGGAATAGCTCCATAATGTCTTTTTAATGAACCTGTAACTGATGCTGAGAAAGCCACAGACCTGTGATTAAAGGCCGTCTCCCCCCCATCTCCGACCCCCCCCCCTCAACTGAGAGCTTTAATGCAGAGGCGGAAAAATGCAGACAAACATGGCCGCCGCTCCTGGTTCAAGCGAAAGGGGGCATTCGCACAGGCCGTAAAAAAAAATTTTTAAAAAGCTGACTCCACCATCAGAGAAATGCAGCTGGGGAATCCGTGGCTAATTGCCGGGGATTAAAAAGCCGAATCCGACTCCGGTGAGTGCGCCGGACTATTAGCCTCGGGGGCCGGCTGATTAATCATCTCAATGAAAAGCAGCTCGTTACACAGAAATGTGTTTTGTTCGGCGAGAGAGAGGCCTGGGATAGCGGCGGTGCTGAGGCAACCACTGGTGTTGGGTGGATGAAAAATGGCTGCCCTGAGACATACTGTAGGGGTGCGAGCCTCACCCAAGTGTTGCAAATTCGGGAAACAGAACCGTTCTCCTTCTCTTACTGCACTTGACTCACCTCGCTACGATTGAGGCCTGAGAAAAGAAGCCAACACAGGCTTTTTCACCGTGGGAAGCCATGTTTCTGACACGCATAGAGAAGATCTGGGAAAAACAACAATAGTGTTCAAATAAATAGTGAAGACATCCTACTTTGCATGCAACCACTAGCACGCAAACAGTCTGCACGCTCACAGAACCAGCCCTGTGCGGTTATTCAAATGCAACAAAATAAGTGCATTTCAATGCGTTGTGTGGTCACTCGCAAACTACAACATGACTCCGCAATGAGCTCTGAATGCTCTGACTACTCTGACTACCTGCCTCTAAGCCTCGGCTCTGCCACATGCTGCCTTGATCACGCTGAGCCTTAAACCAGGAATCGACAAGTCCTCGCTCACGGCCTGGGGCGCACAACCTCAGAAGTACTCAGGAACGGCAGCGAGACATTCAGTACACGTTGGTTTTACAGTCTGTGGAGAAAGTGACACTTCAATTTCAACTGCAATTCAACACGACGCCACAAAGCGGTCAGCCCGAGAAGAGGCTTCTTACCACAGTAGCCAAGAGGTCACTGGGTTTTTTTATGAGGCTGTTCAGAAGGCAGACCATCATGCTGAGACTGAGAGCTTTCATGCTAAAGAAAAATGCAACACATTCAATCCAGATTTGTCATTTCATCAATATCAACTTGGTATGGGACAGAAGCATGAAAGATGCAAAATGATTGGAGCCCATTTAAAATACATAAATAGCATACAATTATAATGCTGCTATAAAAATACACTCCAAGCCTAATTGCTTTTATGAAAACCACACACCACAGCATAACTAAACTCTCAGCAAATGCTGAGCGTGTTTGTGTTTACGCCTCAGATAAACAAGGCACCCTGAATTTCAAACATCACTCACGTTCAAAAAAACTTCACTAAACATCCATGCTGCCGGGCTCTGCCAGAGGATCTCTGTTTGTTGTTTTAAAAAGCGGGCTTCATTTTTTAGAGCAGACATCTCAAAAGAGCTCTCGCACCAAAAAGTTATTCATTCAGCCACAACAAAGCGTGCAAAGCCAGCAGCTTCCTCTGTTATCATTCTGAAACCAGGATTGTTTATGAGCACTGCAATACCAAATGTGTTACTAGGCACATTTTAGCCCTGCATAATGTTACAATGAAAGCACTTGGTTCCTTTTTCCCTCCGCGTGTGCCTGTTTCAAGAAGCCAGAAATAAAAACGTGTTCATAAAAGGGACAGGCAGCCGGTGCCAAAACGCTGCATAATTACTAAACTATTTCCACACTGAGAGAAGGCTCGGAAGGCACAGCTACGGCAGCGGTGATGTCATGGGCCGACCGCCCGGCCAAGGCGGCCTTCGCCGTGCCCAAGTCAACCTTGGTATGTTTAATATCTGCCTCCAACAAGCCCAGAATAACAGCAAAAACAAACAGGGAGCCAGGTTGTGCACCGGCAGGGCAGGCAGGCAGGCAGGCAGGCAGGCAGGCAGGGGAGAAGGCCGACAGGCAGTTTGGAAGCTGGGGCTCCACACCACTCCTCGTCTTTCATGCCTTTTTTAGTAGACGCAGCCTCTGAGCTGGGGCAACAAAAGCCCCTTTTTCAGGGACCAGCCGACCTGTGAAGAGGTAATCGGTTGCAGCTTCATCGAAACAACCCCCTGACTGCCCCCCCCCCCAAAAAAAATGTTGTACTGTAGGGTGCACAAGCACTTGGCCACAGTCCCACGGAGAGCTGGAGAGGAGAGGAGAGGAGAAGAGAGGAGAAGAGAGGAGAGGAGAGGAGAGGAGAGGAGAGGAAAGGAGAGAAGAGGGGACAGCGCTCTCCTCAAACCCTCCTGAGCTGGTGTGACTGGGATGCGTTTAACGAGCAGAGCGTCTGCTCATCGTCCTCATCTTCCCGTCTCGTTAAAGGTCCTTTCTTGCGGCTGTTTATTACGTGACTCTCTGAGGATCAAAGGCGGGCTTGCAAAACAATTAAGGCAGCCCCCTCCACAAGAAAAAAAGAAGAAAAAAAAAAGCAACACAACAATTAGGTCCTTTTTTCCACATTGGGTCTGGTGTGCAAAGCCACAAGAAAGCTCTCTTGTGTTTACGGTACAGTAGCTGCTTAAAAAGGCCTTAAAATGTGAATAATGCGCTATAAATCGGGCTTGGGGGATAAATCTGATATTCAAGGTATTCATGCAGAAAATCCCTCTTTGCTAATTATGCACACTGTTTGGCCCCTATGCTGCGCTACACGCTAACCAGACAAAAGCTCTCTCATGTCCCCAGCTTCAAACAACAGGGCACACTTTACCTCAGTGAAGGTTCTACTGCCACCACAGCAGTCAAAAATACCTCTGACACACTGACCAAATGCCACAATGAAACATCAAATCTTTTGACAAAAAAAAATAATAATACCATTCTATAAATTTTACAGCTCTCCATGCATCTCTATGCACAATACAACACTAACTTTTTATCCTTTACTTGGCCACAAAGAAAGGGGGAATGGACAAAAATACCATCCCAACATGCACTGTAATAGAAGACCACATTAGCTCATTGGATTATGCACTTTCTTTAAGTGCAAAACATACTTGTTAGCTATGAGTCACTCTGACTAGACAGTGGCAGAGTGCTTTATGACAACCACCAATGGGGAGAGAGTAAGCACATCCTCAAACAAGGGGGAAAAAATAGTGGAAATATTATTTAAGGATACATGCAAAAACAGAGTGAAAAACAGGACTGAGAAGGAGAGGAGAGAGAGAGAGAGAGAGAGTAGGAGGGAGGGAGGGAGAGAGGGAGACAGAGAAAGGGAGAGAGGGAAAAGGAGATAGAGGCAGGAAGCGCATGAGTGCATGATGAGTAAACGAATGAAAGAGAAAGAAAGAACTGAAGGAAGAGAAAGCCAGAGAACAAATGAAAAGAAAAAGGAAGAAAAAAAGAAAGAAAAAAAGAAAGAAAGAGCGAGCAGGAATAAAAAGAAAGAGAGAGAGAGTTCCTGATTTAGAACAGAGCGGTTCCAGCTCTTCAGATGTCTCCATCAGCTAACCGCAAGCTCAGCCCAAACATGTGAAGCATTCTGACTAGCCTGGCATAGCCTCCATCCCCCTCCTGCTAATAACTGCAATGTGTTACAATAAAGAAATCCACACTGTCTGTCTGTCTGCCTGCCAGTCATTCCCACACACACACACACAATCAGAGGACAGGGGGGAAAATTCAAAAATCGTATCCAAACCCACAAGCTTTAATGGAAGCCGCTCATTAATTTCTAATACGCTAGCGTTTAGCGTTCCTGAGCGGGAAGTGAGCCTGACGCATCTGTGTGCGTTTTTAAAGGCCTCTGCAATGTGTTACTCCGAAAACGCTGGAGGACACATTCACAGCATGGCTGAAAATGGAGAGGTGGTTAGACAGGACTTTTAATGCACACACACACACATCCACTGCATGCGACAGGTGTTTCCGTCATCCTCCTAGCATGACAGCAACACTAACATCCTGATGTAGGCTAGTCCAAGCCGGCGTCCACATCATTCAACCGGAGCTCTTCTCACTCGGAATAAACCTAATGATGCACAGAAGCCATTCGTGATTGACAAATGTCATCTTTCCTAAGCAACATCTTCACTCTGTGTGCATGGGCCGTGTGTGTGTATGTGTGTGTTTGTGTGACAATGGGGGTATGCTAGTGCATCTGCAGCACCCCCCATCACGCCAATGGCACGCACACACACACAGGCACACTCAAACACACACACACTCATCCAGTGCTCTGACAGACGGCTGCAGATATAAGCCTAGGCAGGAGCCGCACTCTGCAGTGGCAGGAGGCTACAGCTATTTTGACAGCTTAATTGCACATGTGAAGTGCAGCTGCTGTTTTGCCGGAGATTCCGTGAGTTCCACTGCGACCGGCCTGTAGTTAGGCAGCGACTGTAAACAATGAGACCCTACCTGGATCAGACGCAAGCAATTACCTGATGAGGTCTGACCTTGTGTGTGTGTGTGTGTGTGTGGGGGGGGGGGGTGATGGCATGACATCAGAGGTTTACAGTAGGAGTTGTTCTGTGAAGTGTTTGCGTAGTGTGAACACTACCTTGAGTAGTGTGTGCAGTAGAGAGGTACCATGAACTTTAACACCAGTCCTAAGATCTTACTCGTTACTTTAATGGTCATGGCATATTAGCAACTAGGCTAGATTATGGCTAGGCTATTTTACAGCCAAGGCAGATACAGTCTTAAGACCATTTCCCAAGTTATAGGATATAAGGCGAGGAAAAATGAAAAATCCCCTGCCTTTAAAAGCCATAATTGAGCTATGTACTGTATTTAAAAGAAGGGTAAGGGTAATATTGAAAACCTCACAACACCACAAGTCCTGACGGTAAGGACAGAGAAGCATGTGAAATTCAAAGTAAGTGTTAAAGAATAGCACCTTAAGCACAATAGGCCGTTGACATCTTTCACTGGATGGATGGCACTGGCAAAAAAGGGCAACCTACTCAGCAGGTTTGCTGTCAGTTTTAAAAGTAGCAATATTTTTACAGAAAAAAAAATGTTGTAATAAGTATGTAATAAAGTGACTTCAGTCAACACAAGGAAACCAGGAGCCAGACAACTGATGGGGCATCTTTGCATAACATATCTTCAGCTAGCCTAGCGTACAAGCTCATCTATCTCTGAGGTAAAGACCTAACGGGGCTTCTTTGCATAACACATCTTCAGTTAGCCTAGCCTAGCGTACAAGATCATCCATCTCTGAGGTGAAAGGACCTCCACTGCAGGGGTGGCCATGACTTCTTTCCAGTATTTAATAAGCTCTGGATGAATCATAGCCTGTAATGCCCGGGGTTCGGGAGTGGAGGGGGGGGGGGCAGAGATTGCTTCCCTCCTTTATGGAGGCGGGGGGGGGGGGGCATAGCAGGGCTGCTAGAACACCCAACTCACTGTCAGCTGGAAATTATAAGCGTCTCAAAGTTTAGCAAAAGATTTAAGCAATTACAACGTAATTATAACACATGTACGTTCTTATCACGCCGGTCACTTGAAGAAGCAATGTGGTAAATCTCAGGCAGGCGATACACTTCTCCGAGCCTACAATGTTTATTATCTTTTCAGCTAACCATATGCTTTAGCAAACCCGTTTTTTTTTTCTCTCTCTCTCTCTCTCTCTCTCTCTCTCTCTCTCTCTCTCTCTCTTTCTCTCTCCCCCTTTTCTTTCTATCCCTCACACACTTTCTTCCTACACCCACCACCACCACCACCACCACTCCACCACCCCGGCTCCCAAACCACGAAGAGTGACATGTCAAGCAATTATTCCTCTCTCAGCCACACATCACAGAGCTCCAGTCTCTGGGCCAGATAAAAGCAAACACACCATCTCGCTCCAGCCCTCGTGCCCTGCAGCACAAGTGGAGCCTATTTCCATTTCAACAACACACCAAAACAGCTCGGCTCGAACAAATAAGCCCAAGCGGGGCGCGAGAGAGAGAGAGCCGCGTTCTGGCAAAAGGTAAATCCTTCCACCTCTGTTCACAGTTAGTGTTAAAATAATCAGTGTTTTCCAACCTTCCCACCACTTGGGAGTAAATAGACGTTAAGATAAACCCTTGTGGAACCGTGGCCACCGGAGAGAGAGAGAGAGCTGCGCTGATCATGGAGTAAACTACTGATCGCCTCGGAGGAGGGAGGAAAAAAAAAAAGAAAAAAAAAGAAAAAAAAATTCTTGCACTTGTGAAAGATGCTGGGTGGCGCAGCCAGCTCCAACAGTCATATCCCATCAGAGCTGTTTGACAGAGGGAAGAAACAAGGGAGGGAAAAAAAAGGGCCGCTGCCGGGAGAAAATGGCTACATATGACTTTGGTCTCGGCGTTCCGACTATAAAGGTGGAATTATGTGGCGGGTCAGAGGGGTGAGGGTCTGCTTAATGGAGTACACCAACCTAAACCAAACGCTGGACCACCCACACACACATCGCACTACACAGGACCACTCCAGCAGCCTTCAAGGGCAACCTCACCAATGTGTGAGTGTTTGTGTGTGTGTGTGTGTGTGTGTGTGTGTGTGTGTGTGTGTGTGTGTGTGTGTGTGTGTGTGTGTGTGTGACCCACAGTTACCACGTTACACATGAAACAGAGTTGCATTTTAGAAAAAAAAAAAAAAAAGAAAGAAACATACCACACACACACACACACACACACACACACACACACACACACAAGCTCAGCTCAGTCCCCCTTTGCTCCTGGCAGTAGTTAAAACACACTGTGAAGTTTGATCATATGCTGCTGAACAGTTTACCAAACAATTTAAGAGTATTTGTAAAAATCACCTGCAAAACTCTTCTAAGTAAAAAAAAAAGAATGGAAAGAAAGAAAAACCTCCAGTGTTTCAGTCACAGTGTATAATGTAGATTTGGGCATTTGAGTGCATTTCAACATGGCACTTAAAACTAAACTGACAGTAGACGTGGCTCTCGACCCTTTGATTATTAGAGATCTCCATTACTCTCTTGGATGGCTGTGCCCAACCCGTCATCGGCCAAGCGCTCCCTTCCCTTCCTTTCCTTTCCTTTCCCTTCAGCCAATCAGCACTAATAATAAACCTCGCCTAATCCTGGTGAGGACTAACCACCACTCATTTAAACATTTCATTACGCAGGGCACAAGAGAAAGCCTCAAGATTATTGGACAGCTTTCATCTGACCATTAGCAGTAGTATCTGGGGCTGCCGCTGCTAAAGGAGGAGGAAGAGATGGTGGTGGTAGTGGTGGTGGTGGTGGTGGTGATGTGAGAGGGGCTGCTGGGAAGTTATGGGTTTTGTCGTAATAGCTCTGATTGGGAAGAAGCATCCTGTCTGGATTGCCCCTAGGCCTTTGGAGGGGAGGGGGGTTGGGGGGGGATTAGTTTCTGTCTCTGTACTGGTAGTGTATTTGAGAGGCAGTGATCAGCAGCTGACTCAGACAGACAGGCCTGGAATCAGGATGCTTCTGGGGTTTTACTGCTCCTCTAGGGGCTTGCTGTGTGCTGTGTCTGGGGGATGCCGCCACTGCTACAGCTGCTGCTGCTGCTGCTGCTCCAGCTCCTGGTGACTAGGAAGGCGGCTTTCCAGCAGGAGGCTGGGTTACAATGATATGTGTTGCTGTGGGGATGGGGATGGGGGTGGGGGTGACTGAGGCAAAAGTGACACAGCTCCTGGTCTGAGATGGAGTGTTAGAGAGGGGAGAGGGGTGGGGGGGGGTGTCAAATGAAAAACAGGTCCCAGTTCTATAGTGCTGATGACAGTGTGTTGAAGAATCTTTAGGCCATTGCTCAGAGCTACTGACTCACTCTAGGACTCTAGACGCCTGACGGCACGTTCACCAGAGCACAACTCCAACGAGGAAGAGGCCAGACTGGTACAGGCAATTCCCGTTAGTACAAAACCGGGGGGGGGGGGGGGTAGGGTAGAAGGCTGCATTCTCAGGCCTGCTAACACTACAGAACTAAGAGGATGGCGAGGAGAGAGGAGAAAGACAGGAGCTGTGAGAAATGCACAGGACTACCAATAGCAGGGCGTCTGTTTTATGGAGCACCGCAAAGAAGTTAAGACTCATAGCAGTGACCCACCACACACATGAGAGAGAGGGGGGGGAGGGGGGCAAGACCAACTGCCAGGCCAGAGACGAAGTCTAGTGAGGTAACCCTGTGACAAAGCCTGAGGCTTCCTTGGTCATTGCCCAGGCATCAGAGAGTCTGGGAGTAAAAAAAAAAACAAATAAAACAAAAAAACAAAAAGTCATCACGGGTGGCTGCACATGAAATATTGCCTGCATGTCTACAATGACATAATGGTCTCGTTTTGCAATGTGCATAATTACCAGGAAAAACAAGCTGTGCACATAGCTTCAGTGGAAGCTGTGGCCATCAGGCACCTCATTCGTCAGCGAGCGCACAAGAGGCCTTCCAGTAGCGCCAGCAGCAGTCTGCTGCAGCAGCGTGTGTGCTAGTGCTAAATCCAGAAAGTTATGCCTCTGGAAACCACCAATATGGATTCGGCAGCAAATCACTTTCCGCTGCCCTGAGTGACACAATCTGCACGCTCAAGGGCAGAATGGAAGCTTTTGGGAGAAAAAAAATAAAGAATTAAAAAAAAAAAAAAAAAAAAAAAACAAGGCTGTACTGGTGCTGTGGAAACAGGAGAATACCCTTGACTCTTTGGGCTTTTCTGTCTTTTTTCTCTCTCTCTTTTTTTTCTGGAGCACTTGCAAGTGTGTGTGTATGTTTATATGTGTGTGTGTGTGTGTCTGTATGCTTGTGCGCAGAACATTTAAGTTGCATTTGTCCTTGAAATTGGAAAAGTTCACCTGCCGGTCAAGCCCGTGTGCCCGGGGGGGGTCCAGGAGTGACGGGCTACAGACACCTCTGCTTATAACACACCACTAAGGTCAATAAACAGCACATCAGTGCTAATCAACAACCCCCACCATTGCCCAACGCCCAACGCCTGCAGCTACCAAACAACTGGGCCTCAAAGTAAGCAGCTGGCCACATTGGTAGCACCGAGACCGCAGTGACAGCTCCTGCGTTTCGCCGCCACTGTTGTTTAATGGAGGTGCGTCCACCGACCAACTGAACTAAACCCTAAGGCAAACAAGGCCATTATGTCTTCTCTACATGCTAGACAACTCCACCTCCTCCACCTCCCCCACCTCCACCTCCACGTCCAGCTGCTAGTGGTGGTGCTGCTGCTGCTGCTGCTGCTGCCGCTTCTTTGATGAGCTGGCTGTGAAAATATACAGCGCTGTGTTTGTGCAAGGAGCTGGAGCTGGAGCGGCCGGGACGGGAGGGGACGGGAGGGGACGGGAGGGGAGGGGACGGAAGGGAGGCACAGAGGTGAAGCAAACAGAGGCTGCAGGGATCTCTGACTTAGACAGCCTTACCTCAGGGCCAGGCACAGTGTAAACACCTCACAATGCCAACACACACACACACACACACACACACACACCCACGCCCCTGTAAAAACACACAAAGGTATTCACGCAGCCACACAACACATACAGATATACATTTGTTTTTTTGTTTTTTTTTTTGCAACTCTTGCATATTCTCTTCAACACACTCGTGTGTGTGTGCGTGTGTGTGTGTGTGTGTGTGTGTGTGTGTGTGTGTGTGTGTGTGTGTTTCATTGGCCCTAGGTCTGTGCCCCTGGAGAAGTGGTTCTGTATTGGCAGGGCGAGTGGCTTGCATGAGCACATGGATCTCAGGGAGGAATCTCTGCAAGCCATTTGCTCGGCGCAAGCTGGCAAATCAAAGGGCAGATTTCCGGACAGCGTCAGGACACAGATTATCCCGTTTGTGCGATCTGATTGCTAACCTCCAGCGGCTGTTTTTCTTTTACTAGCTCAGCTTCTTTCCGTTTGGAATTTTTTTACCCAAATTTTCCTCTACTTTACTCCTGCAGATGGATAGAGCCGATCTGTTTTTGTTTCTTGTTTGTTTGTTTGTTGTTTTGTTTGTTTTGCTTTTGTTGATCTTTTTCTTCACTTGTTGGCATTTAGCTGACGTTTTAAATGGAGGACGGGGGGGTGTGGGGGTGGGGTGGCTGAGGCCAATTATGAAGGGAACGTAACTTGGAATAAATGAGTAAGCTAATTCAGAGTGGCAAAAGAAAAGGAGGAAGGCAGCATGCCGAAAATAGGGACTCATTTCTGGTAAACAATCTACTTTGACAGACAGCGGTGCAGAACTCAGCAAAAACTCAGTCTTAGAGGTGCAAACAAACTCAAAACATCAGGACAGCTAGCCTTGTCAGAGGTCTGTGTGTGTGTGTGTGTGTGTCACGGGTGCTCCAGAGGCTGTTGGCAAAGAGTGGCCAAGCTTCTGTTCTATATATTTATGTATTTATTCCTTTTTTTTGGGGGGGGGGGGTGAGTTTTATTTATTTATTCCTACTTCTTTGGTAGTACATGAAGTCCTGCTGGAGGGAATCACTGCAAGATATCTCAAGATATCTACACTAACCAGACTCTGCAAACATAGTGCAAAACCATCTTGGGAAACCCTTGAGAAAAAATTATTTCCTGTTCTAGCACAGCGTGAGCCAATGAGAGCGCAAACTGAAGTGGGCCAAACCACCAGTAACAACATGAATACAAGCGAGGACTTTCGGTAGCATCCCTGCGGTAATAGCTAGATGAGTGACATCATAATTCTTTTAGACATATTGAAAATAATAATAAAAACATTCCTGTTCCACTTGGTGCATTCGCTAACTAATTCCTGACCAATAAATGACCTGCTTGATAAAATAGCATGATTCACAGCGCTGATGAAAACAAGCCATGACTCACCAAAAGGATCCAGCCTTCTTTACCAGCACTATAAAAATGAACGAAAATAATAATAATTTAGTGGGAACTTTGAGGAGAGGAGAGGGGGAGGGGGGGGGGCAAGGTTTCTAAGGGGATGCCAGAAAACAGCCTGGCCTAACGTGGGATTTCCCCTGACCAAACACAGGCCAAGGCATCCGCCCTCTCTCCCCCCTCGTCTGCGGGACGAATTAGAGGGAAGCCAGTAATCAGCAGCTGGAGGAGGTGCCACATCAGGAGCTCAGCATCCCAGCAGCAGTGCCAGGAATCAGGATGCGGGAGAAGTGAGGACCAGAGGCTTGGATCCTGTGACCGCTTGACTCCCCTTCCCTGCCTGCATACAGTGAAGTACCTTCCATCGGGCCAGCTTGCGTTGCGTGTCTCCCTGCCTGCTCGCTTGATTGCTTGTTTGTTGTTTACAGTAGGTACTTTTCCATCTCTACAGTCTTCACACCTCACCCTCTGACATCTGGCCGGGCTGTTTTTGTCCAAAAAAAACAAAAAAAACAGGGGGGCCCTCCTAGAAGCTGCCCTCAGAGCTGCATGTGAACTCTTCAATTAAACTGTCAGGGGAAGCCGTGCCACCGGCAGATACACATAAAAGGCCACGGTTTACAGTCAATCCACCGCAAGTCTTATTTTTCATTGCTGCTGCTGCCACTTCTAGCAGCTTCCTCTGACCACTTGTCTGTCTGAGTCTGTCTGGGCGTTGTCTCCCTGTTCTTAATCAAACTGTCCAAGGTCACCATATGTGTCTAGCTCACCCCCTGTAGGGCCTCAAATCTCTTTTCTAGTTATAGTTTCATTAAAATCCCTCTTGTGACTTCTGACGACAACAGTCTGAGCGTCAACATTGTCTCAGAATCCACAGCATGTGAGAGTTCCGTCGATACCCACACTTCAAAGGGGCGAGTAAGATTACAGTCACTCTCCACTCTCCACCAATCATTGCTCAGCTTCCTGTAAGGACTTAAGGGGCCTTTAGAAGATGAGTAATACCATGGCTCCGTTAAAAAAAAAAGAAAAGAAAAGAAAAGAAAAGAAAAGAAAAGAAAAGAAAAGAAAAGATTAATCAAAATAGACTTGTTTGTTTGTTTCACAGTTGGCACTAATTTGTTCACAGGCCCAGAAAGGGGACAGTTTGACAAGCAGCGAAACTCCGTAATCCATTTCTCCCAAGCCACGGAGCCACGGGAGAGAACTTCAGTCAAACTAACCAACTCCAGATAGCATACGGACACTCTAATACGCTCCATGACGTCCTCAAAGGGTTTGTGTACATATTTGGTTCCAGTTGGGAGAGACCATCAAACCACTGTTTATGTAGATACTTTCATTGAGACATGCAGAAGGGTAGTTCTCAGCCTGAGATCTGTTGCCCATAGTAGTCTATGGTGGATCAGAGGAGAGGTCCCTCTGGGACTGGAAGTCCTCCATGGAAGAACAGGAGGAAGCAGAGCAGGGTGGACAGTGGCTACGGCAACCACAAAAAGAACCAAATAAACATTCACATGTTTGTGGATGTCATTTGCCATTCCAGAAATCACTGCTGGTGGAAATGCCCTAATCCACAAACACGCACGCACACACACACGCACACACACACACACACACACACACACAGAGAGAGAGGTTGAGCTACTTCCTGTAGTGGAAGAAGCAGCAGACAACCCATCAAAAACACAAACAAAGTCAACAACCCTCTTGATTTTATGTTCTATTTTTACGGGCCATCGTCGTCGTCACCACCACCATCATCATCACCATAATATTTCCAGCAGCTGAAAAAGTTCTCATTACACGCATTTAGGACAATTACACTGTCAGCGGGAGCGGTAATCTTAAACGGCAACGTGCCTCCATCTCCAGCACTGCTGGAAAGTATAATTGTCTATTGAGCGCAGTGTTTGGCAAACGGGCACTGGAAGTCATTTGAATATCCTAATATCAGCGAGCGTTTCCTCTCCCTCAGGGCTGGCTAGGCTGAAACATTAGGAGCTCGCTTGCCAGTTTTTCCTCTCCGCTCCTCTTGAATATCACTCAAATTACAGGGACCCTTAATGAACTTCAAAAGGCCTGCGGATGTTTTTGCAGGCAAGTGTTCGGCCTTTAACTGTAATTTGTGAAAACAAACCGTATTAATGACATCATTAATCATTTACACACGCACCTCCTATGAAGGCTACCAGCGAGCTTTTCCTGTGAGGTTTCTGTGTAAATTTGCAGCGCGGGGTCCAACATCAAGACTAAAGACAATAAACCAATGGCACCATTTTCCATCATAACAACTGATTCATACTGAGGTCATTATTGTGCTTCAGACTTGAGGTTATATTAAATGACTCCTGCACACTCATAAGCACCAATCCCAATGACTTATAAAACATACGTTTATTTACAGAGGGAGTGTGCTGTCGACTTATGATCTTATACAATCAGTCATCAGAAATCGGCCTGCAGTCGAAGGCTTAACTGGATTTCACACGCTGGTCCACTAAAGCGCAATAGTGCTCTTTGAAACCGATTAGCTCCAACACCTTTATCCGGTAAGTGTGATAAATAGCTGGTAGGTTTCACAAATCACCAGAGGTCTCTCTTTCTAACACACACACACACACACACACACACACCTTCATGGAGTCTGAGGTAACACTACAGGAAAAGTGTAAAAGTGCCTCCTGTTCAAGAGTGTATTGGTTGTGGTAGTGTGTGTGTGTGTGTGTGGGGGGGGGGGGGGGTTCAGAGGAGGCTCATTTAAATTCCTCCAGCTATGACTTCTGTTGTCGCTCTGGCCACACTCCAAATTGCGTCTCTCGGGGTGCGTGCATTCCATCCAATAATTTGTCCAAACGTCATTTGCAATTTCTCCCCCCCTAACAATCCTCTCTTGAGCAGGGACCAGGAACCCAGTGCTTGGAGCACATCTGTAACAAATACTTGTTTTGAGAGGGCGCTTACACTGAAGCCAGGTGACCTTAAGCTGAGCAAGGCAAGCGCACTCGACAGGAACAAAACTCCATTTCCATTTTCCATGCAAGAGGGGAGGTGCGGGGAAGGGTAGGAAACTTGATCGCTGCCGCAGTAGCCCTCCACAACAGCTTGATATTTACCATTATTTCTGGAAGGGCTCAAAAACTCATGTGTTACAAATCTTTCTCGCAGCAGTCTGGGTAATTAGCTGTAATTGACTTCCTCTCGAAACACGTTTCTACCGGGCCATGTGGCCTTGGGTCC
>JAODXP020000023.1:20886298-20953798 GCA_027497455.2 Sardinella longiceps
GCATGGTTGTACCCTCCTGCAAGTCTTCAATTTGCATAACCAGTAAAACATGGTTGAACAAACATAATGAGCGTTTCTCAAAGTCGAGGAAGCATGCTTGGAAGGCTGCTTTTTCGAGCATTCCACGTCATTGTCTGTCGCCAAGTACTGTTCCAAAGTCTAGCATCCTTCTAATTTTTAGCGAGGACAGAGGCCTTTGTTCATAGTTTTTTCAAGGATGCACTAAGCCTGGAGCCTCGTTTTTGAAGTGTACGGCTTCCAAGGCTAGTGTGCTACCTAGGAAGCATTCTCGACTTTGAGAAACACTCATAATGTCAGACACTTCAAATGTGGTTGCCAAAGACAGCACCATTTAGTCAGAAGAACCATTCCAATTCCAGGCCTGAATATAACAATTTAATTGGAATTGCAAAGGTGCCCTTAAACTTATTCTTAATTAATTAAAGTTGAATGTATAATATAGTTTCAATATTGGAGAACAAGGTACAATACTCCATTCACTCATTTTATGTTTTACAATGTCCTTTTGCATGAATGGAAACTCGAGGCATTTCTGTCAAATTTCCCTGAATAAACAATGGTGGGTGATTGCTGATAAATAATTTAATCTCTATAAAACCTTGTACAGTATTATTTGTCCATCAGTTTCTGCATCCTAAGACACTGCTATGAACATGCAGTTGTGTGCATTTTATCAATATGTATGGCTTTATAACAGTCGTAACCCCTGAATGCAATGCAGTCATGGGTACTACTGTCAATTTGATTGTATGTGGTTATAAAACGTTATAGCCCGCCCATAATACGAATGTTCATCCGTATCCATGGTCTGGGAACGGCCTTCTGGGGCGTGTTTACATCGGTAGAGAGTCTACCTGCCAATAAGCGAAGCTGATTAGACGAGCTGTCCAATCGTTTCAAACCAGAAGTGAATGCCCTCCCCCCCGCAGTATAATCGCATCAGGTTAAAGAACCTCCAGACCATGAATACGGATGAACAGCAGTATTATGGTCTGGCTATGTCAGTCAGGCTAATAAAATGTAGCATTAATGCAGATCTGCAGTACAAAAATGTTGGCACCTGCTCCAGGACATCCAGCTTGAGGTCCAACTTGCTGAGGACTACATCTCCGCCCCAAAGGGACAGCTGCAGGTCTGACGGCTTGAGGTTCTTGATGTAGCGGTTCACATAGCTCATCAAGAGTGGAGTGACGTAGGACTCCAGCATCCTGACCTTCTGTCAGCTGCAGTACAAACAACAAGGGATAGTCACACATAAAAGTCAGGATGTGGGACAAGTAAAGTGAGTCACATCTTGTGACAAGTACATGTATGGTTAGAGTGGAACAATTTCTAATGTCAACATTTTGTGTTGAAACAGTAGCTTAGCCTATAATTTCCAAATGAGAAAATCATGCAGGTGGTCACTGGTTCCATGGGTTGGGTGACCTTTAATCTCTAGGCCTACCTTAAGGAGTTTAAAATCGAGTTTGTGTTGTTTAAAAGGCGCATTTCACAGGACCTAATCTATACCACTCCCAGTGCCAATAACTTTACCAGTATATTCTTCTTTGCTCAGACCCTTGTGACATGCCTATTAACATACTCCTAAAAGTGAAATTTATGCAGCGTTTACAACAGCGTAAACAAACAATTGGATAAACACACAGCTTTATCCATTTTGTTAGCCATTTGTAGTCATACACACTACAGTACTGTGTTGTAAGGTGTCTGTTGATGTTTCATAGTTTTTATGGCGAATGTTAGCTTACTGAAGTAAAGAAGTCTGAAGTTACTGTACAAACACAACACTGCAAGCAAGTTCATGTTGATAAACTTTGCGGGGGTGACAAGCCTTCTGATTTCCCTACATACTAGTTCCCAAGCCTGTGTGAATACTCTTTAAGTTAGCACTTGTCACCGATAATAACGTCAACCGCAAACACATTGTATTCGTCTATCTGAAAGTAACTTTATATTAAAAGTGGCTCAAGTAGTTTCAGAGTAGTTTGCAGACATAGCCTAAGTTAGTTTAGGCTAGATGTAGTTTGACACACGCCAGTTTTACTGCCAGGTCACGTAAAAAAACACATGCATTTTGTTAGTGGAAAAGTGGCGAATTTATCGATAACGTTAAGTGCTGCTAACGTTAAAAGATATTCATGGTAACGTTATCTGTCAAGCCAGTAAGTTGGGTGGAGGAACCAGACAGCTTGTTAAGTTACATCAGTCACTTCATAAGTTAGCAACACAAATTCTTTGAAAGTGGCTCAAGATGGTGAGTTAACGTTAAAACATTAACATCCTAGCTGTTCAACGTTACGTTACTTTATTGCCATCATTACATCGCGAAAAACATTCTGCCTAACGATGCTTGATATGACTTAAAGGTGGCTAACTTAAAGTTACCAATGCTGTCTGTCAAAAAACGTTTCCGAATATATCGAACAACGTGAAACTGAATTCATGCTTCAAACTCTTCGTGCTATTAAGTTTGGACATCGCAAAATGGCTTGAAATTACTTGGCAGCAATAACACAGCTGCCTAACTTGATAAGTTAGTTGGGAAAACACTAAACGTCAATGTTAGCTTTCAGGCTAGCAGTCTGTGTCCAAAGCATACTTGGAAGCCAGGATGCCCATTAATAAAAATACGATGCGTAGATCCCATGCCAAACCCACGTCGTTCATGGAAGTTAATAAATATATCTTACTTCACTCCGACTCTGTCAATTTGTTGCCACTAATCCACACTGTCACATTGCTTTCGCTAGCTATCCAACAAACATCAACATCATTCCTTCCGTATGCGGATTGCAACTTCCTGTGTAATAGCAACGTCATTTCCTCTGCCAAGGCGCAACTTTGTATGGATTTGTTGCGAAATTGTAGCTAATGTGTAAAACGATCTTGCAGAACACGCTTTGTAAGTAATAGCTTAGGTTGACATAAAGGTAGCATATCTAGCAATAGGCTACTTTAACAACATGTTTACATTAGGTGAGGAAGGTGAAAGAATTTATTAATAATAGGCTATTATTCTAATTGCATGGTCTTTTCAGTGGAGGAATAGTTTTTTTCTTTTTTTTAACTATACAATGACGTTTCTTAGCCTAATGCAAACATTTCTTAGTCATGAAAATTTTAAAAAGATGACAAATAACTATGACAAATGCACTCGACATTGTATGGATAATTATGATGAACAGCTGAAAAAGGACTGTAATCGTTGATTAGGCCAAAGGTGAAGGCCAACAGGCTAAAATTGTGGTTAGCTGGGTGAAACAGTTGGTCTTCTTGCCATTAAATCTGCTCTTCTGGGCAAAAGATCGACCAATTTCACAGTGAACTTTTTGGAAACTCAAATTAAGCCAAGGCAACTAATCCATACTAATTGTCTTCTGATGCTGCTTGAAATATTGGCTACTAGTTTTCTTTTCTCGCTTTATTAATTAGCCTAGGCCTATTTATGAAAGTAGGCAACACTAGGCCTATAGCACAGCAGATTATTTTAAATATAGATTGCATTTTACAGAAAGATTCTGCTCTGTCTTTGCATTATGTGTATCCTATTTGGCAGTGGCTTACAACAGGCATGTTTAATAGGCTACAACCTATTTTAATAATTCAGTTGGCTAAATTGTATTGTAGCCTGCTCAGTGGACAAACTGCAAATTCAGATGTGCACTGGCTTGATATAATTTTAGAGATTAAGAGCCATCTTTAAGATTATTTAGGATAATTAACCCACACTCAAAACATATTTCAGCATTTGTAACCACTTAAGAATAATAATATTTAACTTTTTTCCCCAACCTGCATCATCATACATTATCACTTAATTGTGCTCATAGTGAACTTTAGTGTTTTTACACCATTTGAAATGACTGTGAAAATTCTGCATAAGCTACCAAATGTGATTAAGTGCAGTTTAGAGGTTAAGAAGTCTGAGAATGAGACTATTGCCGTGCAGGACCTGTGTTCTGCAGCCCAACACTGCTCACTAAACTAATGCCAATTAAGGTTCATTTCATCTGATCAGGGATAGGCCGGTCAGATTTTGTCATATTTTGAATTTGTCAGACATTTTGACATTTTGCAAAAAAGTCTCTCTCTCTCTCTCTCTCTCTCTCTCTCTCTCTCTCTCTCTCTCTCTCTCTCTCTCTCTCTCTCTCTCTCTCTCTCTCTCTCTCTCACACACACACACACACACACACACACACACACACACACACAGACTTTATTAATCAAGAGCAGACCTTTCTGATGAAGATGTTTATTTTGGATAAGATTCCTTTTCAAATCCGGGTTCAAAATGGCCTTAAATTCTCACTTCAGTCTGTCATTGCTCTTGTTAGACTTGACAAACTCATAGGCTTGTATAGCGCCTTTTGGTGTTAAGTTACCATCATTTCCAAACATGGAAAACTGGTTCTGTAGAGGTCAAATGTGTAAATGCCTATGTCAAAATCAGGAGATGTGACAGCTCTATATTTGCTCCACGCTTGATTTCCACTTCCGTGAATATAAAATCAAGGAGGCCCAGGCTTTTGTGGCTTAACCCCTCGGAAAGGTTGTATTTCCTTTTAAATGTGCGAGGACCCTATAAGATAGGGTTGTATAAAATGGCCTTGTTTCACAGACAGATTAAATATCAAACAGAGATTGTAAATTGTGTTTTTATACTGTGAGTGTCCCTTCCTCCCTGTATTAAATGTTTGCTTTTGAAACACTTTAAATCAATTTAGATCATAATTACTATCTGATTGCTGCTCTCTGAAGAGTAGTTTTAAAAAAGGAAAAAATTACCTTTGCATTTAGTAGGGAATTTATAGGCTGCATATATAGGCTAGAGCAGGCTAGATTGTTTGGCGATTCATGTTTAGTGTGACTGGCTTTTGATAGCAGTTTTACATGACGATTGCGGTGCCTGTTCGCTTACAATTGTCCTAAAATGAAATAATGTTATTATTCCCTAATTGTGGTCGTCGATGTTGTTGCAATGTTTCTTGTTGTGCTTAGACGTTTTAACTAAACTCATCTAGCCTATTCATATTGCAGACACTCCGTAAAAATCCACCATGTATTATGTAAAAGAAACAATTATTTCCAGGCTCAAATCGCTTCCCAATGAAGAGTGAAAATTGAGGTTGGCGTAAGCGCATGTTTATTTCAACCAACCACTGAAGAAATGACACGAAATGTTGTGAAGAAGCCAATTCAAGTGGATTTCGATGTAGCCTATTTAGATATATTCTACAAATATATTTATTAGAAAACAATTCATTATGTTTAGTACATGAAGAGGACTTAACATCATACAATAATAGGTCAAAGCCTTGCCCTTGAAATGTAGCCTATCAGACACATTTCTATTTGATTATCATATGGAACTAATCAATCATCGGTCTTTCCCATCATATAGGCCTACGGCAACTCTTATTAACCGTCTCATGCTTAGCTTAGTTAAATCTGGGCGAGAAGTCTGCTGGAAAAGTAAGTAACCGGTTCCATTGGGTGTTCTGTTGACTATGCACGCATGCTTATGGTGAAGGCCGCGGGGCATTTGGATTTAAAGTGGTGCATCCCGCAATAAAGAAACAAACCAGAAAAAAATAAAGCAATAACGATAGAGATTAGAGAGATAAAGACAGATTCTAAACTAGTAGCCTTGATGACTTTCCTTAGTGACTCACATTGCGTCTTCATTTAAATCAATGAGATTGCGCATTGAATTTAAATCAAATTTGTAGTCTGACAAATGAGAGGTGTATAATAATACTAACTGATAATAGGCTAACAATAATGTATGTAGATAGCCTAAATAGATAGATAAATATATAGGCTATATATTAATGACCTATGTCTATATATAGACATAGGTCATTTAACCACTTAATTTGAAACCAAAATCCATTTCACATGTTGGAATGATTGAGTTAATGCTACTCCAACAACAGCCAACAGGCTGCTTCGGTGTTACCACATCTATCCAATAAAAGTCTTGTGAAACAACATTATTTCAGCCAAGAACAGGGTTATTTAAGGAGTATTCGCCAGCTCAGTAATGATTTATTGCATGTTTTGATGGAAAAAGATTAGAATTTGCTTATTTGTAAGTTCCACACCTCCTGCAGTGGGCAATATAAAAATAAGCTATTTGTACTGTTTTATTGTTTACAATATTTTAGACGCTAACAACTGAATAGAACATAATAATTCATGGTTATAATTGCATTTTATTTCTACAATACAATTCAACAATCAACCACATATAAGCAAGGTTCAACAGTTTTTTTCCAAAATCAATCAAACAGAACAAATACAAAAACATGAGGGAAAATATTATTTACATGGGTTCCATGGGCTTTTGTATTTACAAGGGTGATAAAAATAGTCCAGGTGTTCGTTGTCTGGTGTGAGTTGTTGGCTATACGCGCGATGAATCCATTGGTTTGATACGTCCTTTTATCCATGTCTGCCTATCCTCCAGTCTGCGCTGCTGTTGCTGCTGCTGCTACTGTGTTTGTGTCCGCTTTGATTGTTTATTCATTTATTATTTATTTTATTTTTCTCTGTCCAGCCATCGAGACTAGAAGTCTTGATGGGGTGTGTGTGTCAAACTATGCCGTCGCAGGTCACAGTTGCGCCGAAACACCTTTCCGCAGCGCTCGCAGCTGTAGGGCTTGATGTCTGTATGGGTAAGAAGGTGAGTTTTCAGGTTACTTCTTTGATTAAAGGTTCTTCCGCATGTGGGGCATTTGTGAGGAGATTCCTGTTTAGATTTGAAGCAAGCAAATGATTATTCCCTTAATTGTTAAACTAATAATTTTCTATAGGTTTAATTTTTAACATGATTTATTAATTGCCCACTTTCTGTTGCATTTTCTTCAGGTGAGATGAATCATTGTAACGCTTCTTACCGTCCTAATGAATTTTCAATTGTCTGTAAGTCACATGGAACGCATTGCGCTCTATTTTGAGCATCATTCAGAGCATATAGAAACAATCTGACGCCACCAGTTATAAATATAATTGCAAATGAAATCCGCTGTCTACACCAACGGCTTAGAACATTATGTTGAGTTTACCTCCAGACATTATTATTTGTAACAATTCACCACAGTAAATGTAGACACACATATTAGAAAAAAGAAAGGGGGATCTTACCTGCATATGCAATGTTTTGTGAACGGCTAAAGTTCTAGACTGACAAAATCCCTTCCCACACTCCTGACATTTGAACGGTTTTTCCTTGGAATGGATGTATCTGCAAATTAACGCACAGATATAACAGGGGTTAGAAAGGCGATTACATGTATTCAAGTAGGCCAGTCGGCCTACATGCAAAAGGGAGACAGTTTGTATCTGCAAAGCGATGCTTTAGCGCCCTCCTATCGGTGAAAGTGCAGTTATGATTCAAAAGTAGCCTAACAAATTGAAAAGTACATAGGTTACCATAAGATGGCAGGGCTGGCTGCAGGATAACATTTTCTACAAGCCATAAGTTATGAACATGTAATAGCTCTAAACAGGAAGTGTCCAATACCCTCTTATTTTTAGCCTAATCCAGAAATAATAATTAGTGTGCCATTTCAGTCTATCATAATAAATAAAAATAATAAGCGCTTACCTATGATCTCTGAGATGGTCCTGTCTCCTGAAGGCTTTGTGACAAATGTCACATGTATATGGCCGCTCGTCTGTGTGGGTTCTCTCGTGGATTAGAAGGTTGTAGGACTTGGTGAAGTGCCTGCCACAGAACTTGCAAATAAATTCCTTTTTCGTTTTGGACGGCAGCCGTCCTCGTGTAGGTTTTCGGTCCGGCGAGAGTTTGTTCAGCTCCGAGATCGCGCCACTTAGCCCTGCGGTCAGCTTGGAGAGCTCACCCGATTTTGGCGGGTCCTCCTGTGTTGCTGCAATGGCGAGGTTAGCAAAATCAAACCTTGGCCTGTCTTTGTGCAGGGAGGGTATGACGTGCGCAATGGCACCTTGCTTGGGGTGGAAAAGGTGAGTTGCAAAGGGTAACGCAGGGAAAGGGAACCTGGGATCGACCAGGCCTTGAGCTGCTGCCATTTCGGTTATAGTTGACCTCAGTCCTTGCATGTGCGGATAACCCAGAGTCCAGTGGTTCATGTGCATAGTTTGCACAGCACTTAGGCCGTACAGTCCTTGCAGGTGGTCCATGGCCGCAGGAAAAGTATTGACAGCTTGCAAAAAGGAATAGTTTGTCAGCTGTAGGGACGGGTGGAGTGGAATCGGTGCAGGCAGTGCTTTGCTCCCCATTTTTAAGGAAGATTTTTTTTTTTTTTTTTTTTTTGTAGAAACGCAGTCTATGTGGAAGGTCAAACTCCCGTCAGAGACCTGCAAAACAAGAATATATAATTGAGTATATGTTTTTAGTTGATTTCACCACACAGTCCTGGGATGTCTAAATAAATATATACCATGATAGTTTGCTTGTGCAAAGCTCAGTTCGAAGGAGGAATTAATAAATCCACTAGGCATCTTCTCCATGCATTGCTATATTTTGTTATGACAGCGTCCATGTCTCCAACTGACGTAGCCTAAGTTCTCATGGCATTTATGTGTTAAAGTTGAACAGGCATTAGGACATTACGGCATGTTATGTTATGATATATTTCCGAAATGGACGCATTATGGAATTCACAACCCGAGGCCTATAATTCCATACACTTTACCAGCCAGACAAAAAATATAGTCTTGTTTGTGAAGCTAAACCTCAGTAAAAGGAAATCAAGAAATGTAATTTAAGCATACAGATGTGAACGAATAATTTTGATTGATTAAAAAGTAGGCTATACATAAATGGAGACGATTGTATTAAAAACAACTTAGGCCTATCTGGAAAATACCTTCAATAAATATTCTAACAATGAGAGCCTATAATTGGCTAAATCAATAATCTGGCAACAGTAATTTAAAAAAAATAATTTTAAGAATTTATTGAATCCTTAAAAATATTTAGCCTAAATTTTTCATCACAAATGAAAACAATGCCTTTCAAGGAGTACACGGCCCGGTCGCAAATCTGAGTGAATTTATGAAGCCCCTTGTTCTTAAACTGACCACTTTAACGCAGGGTAAGCGGACTTGACAGGCCTAAAGTGACACTAAAACGGCACATTATTATGGGATTGATTTGAGTTTTGAATATGATCTCCTAGAATCTCGGGGAGGAATAATTGTGGCTTTGTGGATGACGGTTTTCAGAGTTAGCTGAGAGTCAGATTTACAGAAACATTTACCCTTGTGCATTCACCCAATAACATATCTAAACCCACAAGACAAGTACAGTACAACTGCACCACAACTACATAAGAACTGGTAATGTCATGTTTCAATAGAGAGACTACATCGCTTGCCATTCGTGAAAGTGTATTACATAATAAAGATTATTTTAGATCATCTTGGAAGACCGGTGTATGCGGCTAACTAGAATTATGATATTTTTGAGCTAAATTGCACGCAAGAGTAAAAGCAGTGCCGATCAGGCTTACTGCATGTTCATAAATCTGAGAATTATGACATCATTTGATACGCTGCTTGTTTTGACGACTATCCTAAACATAGCTCCGTAAGGCTAGATAAGGTTGTTTGGGCACCCGTTTGGAAAATGTGCCTTTAAAACAGATTCTCGTTTTGGCAAGGCAGACGGGATCTTGCCACATTCCATTATCACAGTTCTGAATGTGAAATTATATGACCACTGTAACACTGTACATAACCTATGTCATAAAGATAGAAGGTATGCAATTTCGACAATAGAAGGTTGTGTAAAATTCCTGATGTTGAAACAACATTGGCTATTGCCATTGTGAATATTTGACTAAATTATGCGAACATTTTGCAAGTTAGCCATAATGAGGTTAGGCTACTTGTTTTTGAATGTTGAACATCCCTCATGTTTTTTAAAGGCATGTGCGAGTTTAAAAAAAACTGTCAACAGTACACTATATTCAGTGATCCTTTGAAAAGTAAAACTGTTGCCTATGCATGACGGTTGTGCCATGAATACCATTTTTATCATCCAAATAACATACGTTTGGACTCAGAACATGGTTCGCGTTTCTTGACAAGAGCCTTGTACTGTATCTTCTGACACTCCGTTTGTGCATTTCAAAATCCTTTCTTTGTTGTTTCTTTTTTTCTCAAAAAGCAATACCTTGGCTGTCAGTGTTATGAAGACTAACGAGAATGGTTGCTTCAAATGGAGCTACAATCTTACCCCCAATAAATAGATGCCAAAGGTCGCCAACAAAGAGTTCTGTTTTTCAGTAATCCACAACGCTTGGTGCAAGGCGACGAACACCCACGTAAAATCAGCAAAAATCGCCCAAGTTTGTCCATAAACAGCTCATTGCCCTCTCTGAGCTGATGTCCTACTTATATTTCTGAGTCGAGTGGGGAATCTGAAAAGATAATGGGCAAAGTTGATATCTCTCAGCTGCGCTCCAGAAGTCCGGCGTTGTGCTGGTACTTCGTCTCGAGTGCAGTTCTGCGCAACAGGTCCTTCACTTTTCAGGGCTCAGAGCTCAAGAGCGCTCAGCCCGCCCTCGACACGCCCTCTACCCGCGATCAACTCCAATGCTCTTCTCTGTTTATTTGTGTTTGGATAGCAACTACAATTCAAGAGGACGGCGTTCAGCTCAACATGGATCTGACACCTCAAATCTAAACCGTAACATTTTTTCGGGGTGGTTCAGATTTTCTTGGAGACTCAAGAATAGCGAGGGGGAAACGTGTTTTATTCCTAATTCACGCCTCAAAAACGTGATTTTAATGACTCGAACGACTTACATCAGCGGGAAAGCCGTGCATATTGCGTAAAGACTTGGTATGTGTGACAACCACTGCACTGTTTTTACTACATTGCGGTTATGAGTCGCATTACCCATCCAGTGTTTTTGACTACGTTTGAGCCAGTGTATGGTCAAATTATTTGAGACAGAACAAGCAAAAGTGTACGATTATTACTGTCAGTGGGCCGGCTACCACTAACAAATGATACTTATAGAGAAGATTTTAGAGAAGCAAAAATCTTGGAAATTTTGATTTAGATTTCCAGGCTGGACGCTGTTGTTGAATTATAGGATACCCATAGGCTACTCTTTAAAGATCTGCACACAGTCGAAAACTTTCAGTCAGAGATGAAAATGAACGTAAATAGTTTTATAAACAGAGTAAACAATATGGGTATCAGTTCATTGTGAATGTAGGCTATAGCAGTATTTAGTTCATCGCAATTAATTTGCATTTTCTGTGCCTTCAATTTGCACAAAAGTCTATTTAACCAAATGAAACATGCTTCCAATTGGATCCTTATAGGCTAGCTTAAAAAGACCTTACATGTAAATTTTATGTCTAAATCTTACCATTTACATCTACATGTATTTAAGGACATAATCTGTACACATGTGCACAGTAGTGTCTAATCCTCAAAATTTCTTTTCGTCTTCGTTCAAAAAGTCAATTGCAAACCGGCTTGAGGCAAATCTTGTTTTGATGAATGGCGCTGTTTATTTATTTATCCAGGCTATATTACAGGGTGCATATTTTTAAAAGATGCCCTAATAATACTCCATCCACAAAAATCCATCAATTACTAATTTCCAAAATAACACAAATAAAGTGTTAGCCTACCTATTATTACTCAAGAGGCCAAACGATGTTTTAGGCTACACCTGTTATAATGACTAGGCCTATATTTTTTATGAATGCTGTTAGAATAAATTATACTTTGAAATATTTTCTAAACGCCAGAGATAAAACAAGAAGCTGCAGGTCTATTTAAAATGCAAACAGCGATTTGAACAAGGGGTTGCCTAAAGGGTTTTACATCTAAAACACTTCAGAATTTGCACTGTTTAAACTGAACATGCAGTGATAAAACAGGGTCAGTATTATTTAAAAATATGGCCATGACTTTTTTTTAATTTGGTTTTTGCAACTTATCTTGAATGCTTCACTGAAGCCACTGGCAGTGTAGTCCTAGGAATGTGTATCTGTAGGGCATCCCAGTGACGACTGAAACGTTATTTCTCTAGGTCTGCAGCGCCGTCCATCGGCGGTAGATGGAATGGCATGAAGCTCGAGGTAGAACACGGCACTATCTGCAAGACTTCATTCATAATTTCACTGCAATGAAGAAACACAGCGGAAACGCTCTCAGGTGCGTGGAGACCAAATGACATTTTTATTCTCGTTGAGGGATTTTTAGTTTTGAGGAAAGAAGGGAGAAGTCATCCCAAACAAGCGACATGTGACAAAGGAAATATGACAATACAACATGTAAAACTGTCGCATGAACAATATTAGGGCAATAAATATATAATGTTTATTCGTTTAGGATACACATCATAAATAATTAGGGACGCTCGTTATCGCATTTTCTAATTGAATTGACGAGAAATTACTTCTACAAAACATTTTGGGGAAATAACTTTGAAAAAAAAAAACTAATCAGATTATGTGAGACCACTATCTAATGCTGAACTCTCTAAAAGAAAGTCAGATTTATTTTTATTGAAAATAATACATTTAAAATTCTAGGCAATATTTGAAAGGAATAGTGCAATTGTAACAATAGAGCAGCGAGAAAACCTGACAAATGAAAGGTCAACGTTACTTGGCTGGCTACACGCATTTTGATACTACCCTATACAAGAGAATTAGCGCACGACAATTCCCTTTTCAACGATGCTATAACGGATAGATTTTGTGCATTTAACACATGATTTAAATAAAAAACTAAGGTATGCAGGGAGATGACCTAACGTGAGAAACATAATATTTTAAATTAGGCACCCCGAGAAAGTCATAGGCTACTTCAGAAGATCTGCGCCAGGTCTGAGCCTGGTTGTTATGGTCAGCATTTTTTGGTAAATTTATCACAAAGGTGAATTCGTCAATAAATATATGGTTTGTGTTTGAAAGGATATAGGCTACTAATAAACTAGATACAGTGTACTATAGCCTACCTTGTTGTAACACACCATTGTAGACTACAATAGGGAACATGTCAAAAAAAAATATCGAAATATGTTCATAAGAAATATTGCCATGAACGGTGGAGTTTCAGATGACTCTAGGAACCAGAAAATGTGACTTATAGCTATTAATCCTAACAAGTTAAAGAAATCAACATGGCTATTAACGTCTGTGCAGAGGTCAATCTAATATAAAGCCATTATGGATGAAGAATAATTCACAAAGCATAGGCCTCTGATGTTAAAAAGTTGAATGTTTACCATGAAGCATATTCATTTATTATCCTAGTGAAAAATTCCAACATGGTTGAAGTATGAAAAAGACATATTTCTAGTCCTAGTAATTGAATTTGAATTGAAAGTCATTTACAGCACAATGCCTAGTAGTTACAGGTTGTAATGTGAAGTGAAGTCCTGATACTATGATCTCATAGTCACATGAGTATTGCAGTGCAGATGAGAGCAGAGCATAGTCTGAGGTTTGGGGGAAAACAATTTCAGTTTCTGAGAAAAAAAAAGGCTTTTCTTATAGGGGCTTCCTTGAACAGCACAAGGTTATACTGTTTGGCATCTAAAATTATATCATGCATGTTACATTTTTTGCTTTTACAATCAAACATGTAGTATTCCAATTGGGGAAAGAGAGAATGGTTAGGCTAATTGAAAATAAAATGTGTAGAGACATGGCGGATTTTCACATTCAAAATATAGGGCCACTTCCTGGTAAAACTTTTGTTTGATGTCAACCATGAGCCCCCCTGTTGTCAATGCTGGAAAAAAATCTTTCGACGGCATTGTGGAGATTATCGAGTAAATCATTGTTTAAATCCATTTGAGTCTGTAATCAATAGCCTATTAATTAAATAGCACATCTCCTAAAGGACTAACTTGGTTGCCAGTCATTTCTCTACTTTTTCTTGAAAGCGTAATCGCTACTGTTGCATTGAGATTAGACCTGTAATGGCTGAACGGTGACAGCCCCTGATGCTGTCACAACCCTCCAAAATGCATGAGCTTCTCACACAACCACAAGCTGGTAGTAGCCCCCACACAAACACACACACACACACACACACACAGACACACACACACACACACACAAACATAAATTTCATCTATATTAGAAGAGATATGGTCTATTCAAGGCATGCACAACAATCAGGAAATCAGAATCGCTTTTAGTTCTCTTACATCAGCTCAACAATGCAGATGTCTATATGACTATTTGTGATATTCACAAGCTGTAGGCTACCATATGAATGAATGGCACTTGAAGTATTAGTAAGTCTTACTACAGTGCATGTGTAATAGGACCAAGATGGACCAATCTAGTATTTATTTAGCTATAATACTGTACAATAATGTTGATGGTTGTTCAAGGTTACATTAGGCTAAAGGTTGTGGGTGATATTTTATTTAAGTATAATGTACAACACATCATAATACTTGTAAACCTAGGACCTCAGTATATCTCAAAACATTTAAAAACATGTGAAGTATTAACAACATGTTGAATATGTCAGAAATCTTTTTTTTTTTTTTTTTTTACCTGTGAAGGACCCAGCAGTCTGTTCACGTCTCTGTCTGTTCAAGATATGTTTTTCAGAGCTGTTTTTTAGTCTGGGAAGTGTGCTTCCTGACACCACACTTTAGTTACATCTCTGAGGTGAGGCACATCTCTGACAGGAAGTGAAGTCCTCAGTGGAAATGGTGGTAAGTTAATGCAACCTGTTGTGGTTTCCAAGCCCCCTCACGTACCCACCTACACTACACTCTAACCCCTTCTGTCCCGGAACAGAAGTCTAGGGATGTCTATTCAAAGGTTCTGACTGCATATTTGCTCACGTTATACAGTTTCTGTTTTCAGAAGAGTGACGTCTTTCTTTAAGAGCTTTAATGCAACTCCAGTCTTCTAAGACATGTCACATGCAGTAAAGATAATTTAAGTGGAGATTACGGTTTTGAATCAAAGCAGCGCAGAACACTTATCTGTCCTCCTATTGAGTTTTTGTGTTATCTGAAAGTGATACCTAAGTACAGATAAATTGTTTGCACACTGATAGGCCCTATACAGGTGACTGACATGTATGAGAAAGGATTGTTTTATAAATAATTTAGATATCACTTATGTGAAAAGTTAAATGTGAATGAAGTGAAATGTTCCTGTTATTAAGCAAGGGGGCAAAGAGTCAGTTTTCCACATGCAATCACTGCCACTCAGACAGGAATGAGGTTAAATGAAGATGCACTATAATGGCAGATATGTGCTATTATGTTTATTCCCAATAAATTATTATTTCTGGGTATCAAGGTTAGTAATTCATTGGTGACATAGCTGCATTAAGTGAGTTTGTGCTCACCATCTTTCACCAAAGTAATTTGCATTAGCCTAATATGTACTTGACAAATACATCCTGAAAGAAACGTCCTTGAACATGTGGATATTGTAAGGTGTTACTTAATTCTCATAATGTGTAAATTCGTTTTCAACATTTCTAAATTAGTTTAACAAATTCCCAAATGTGCCAGCCACAAGATGCCACGGATGTTCATCCATAATCGGTCGCCTACTAAGACGCATACCTGCTTTAAAACCAAAAGATTATCATGCCGATTAATTGATGAAATAGAAGTTAATAATTGTATTCAATAGAGAAGCAATGTATGACATTGGAAATAAACTGCCTATATTTCAGAGGCCACTTTGTCGATCTTGCTTTGACAGATAGATGCAGGGTACTCTTAATATAGGCCAACAAAGACAGCAACAGCAAGTCTGTCATCATACTCTCATGCATCTGTCACAGATGGTAGCATACTCGTCATGGCCATTGCGGAGTTGGGTTTCCCGTCCAGTCTCAACGCACACCAATACTCACGCAAACATTTCCAAGTAACCTGAAACAATGCATGCTCGATTTCTTCTTCTATTCATGTTCATCATTTGAAATGGATCTGTTCAGAAACCAGTAAGGGCAGTTCTCTTCAGCCAACCAGAGGAGCGCATGTGCGACTAGCTCTTCCTACTATCAACAGCATGCTTGTCAGCACTCTCTCGTGACATCACCAAGTTGACAGCAGACTACGCGGCGAACAGCTGGCCAAGCGAACCGAGAATGACACTTGCATTGCTCGAGTAGTAGGCATAGGGGAAAACAAATCCATGACTTGCATTCAGCGTTTTTCAGCTCGCACGGAGAGTACATGCGATGGATTATTCTGCGCCCAAAAGGTGGGTGATATCCTGTTTCAGAGCACAACAGCAAGGCGTGATGTTTAATCGGCTCAGCCTTGCGCAACTGCTGGCTGTTGTAGTCATCGCTGGTATTGGCATAAAGTTTCAACTGGTGATGCCACACATGGAAGCGTTACCACGTGCTTTTGGCTTAAAATATCCACATGTGCACATAATAATTAGTAGGATATGCGCATAGACAATATTGAACGTATCCACACGAGAATATTACTAATTGGCACGCCTCTTGATATGGATGGTATCTGTTTTATTATTTTGCTTCCAGGTGTTTTGCATAATTATTTATAAAGCCGCCAGTGTATGAGCGCTGCTGTCCACATTTTTTTTTCGTGCGTAAGCGATGCGTCTGGAACTTCAATGGTTCAAAATAGAGGTGTCTATATTTTACCTGTGGACCTTGCGGTCACGGCACAGTGCTGCGCGTGGCGGCGCTGCGTGGAACAGGCAGTCAGTGGTCTGTTACATCGTATTCATGAAATCAGACCAAAATCACGACCGCCATGCAGGGTGCGCACGTAAACGATCGGGCATACTTTCCCCTATTTGTTCGGGTGCTTGTAGTAGGAGTCTTGTGTCCTTCTACAGAAACGCACTCACTGAACCTACGCACCGTGGGGCCTACTATGAACAGGCAACTCACGCGTTGCGTCCATGTGCATCTTCATACTAAATCATACTAAATCTAATCTGAAGTTTTGGATACTTCTAGACATCAACTGAACAAAGTAATTTGTCGTTGAAGGAGTATTTGTTACAGCTGAAGTAAAACTTTGATTTATCCAGTTAAACACAGATGGGGCATTCCACAGCAATTAAAACTGACTAACGTTATTAACGAAAGATGCTTACTTGAGAGAACTTTGAAACCTGCTGACAGTTCTCCCCTAAGCACACCTTGTAGTCTATTTTTGATTCACTTAATCATACCAGCTGTCCATGTGTATGCTTCAGACTACTTTGATTTTAACACGTTTTACATTAAGTTACCAATTTTATTCACATCCTCCTGTATACATCAAGCATTTCTTTATGTACCACGATGTTTGAAATCAACAATCGACAATTTTCTTTGCAGGTGGTATTTTTAGATCCGTGATGCACTTCCAGGGCTATCCTCTTCATCTGGGGTGTCGAACTCATTTTTATCGAGGGCCACATGAGCAATGGGATTTTCCTCAGAGGGCCGACCTGCCAAATGTACTTGTGCGACCACAAACATGGCTGAATAAAAAAGCACATTTCCTCATTTTTCTGACCATCACTAACACAGTCCTAATACGCCATCAACCACTTAATTTCGTATCCCTGTCCTGTTGGTAAGCAGGTCTGCACCTTATAGGGAGTTGCCAGGATTGTGTTGCAGAAAGTGCATTGTTAGAACTGTTTTTAAACAGGCAACATACACCTACTATTCTTTCAAGCTGTTTAGGCTGGCGCATGAAATGATTTAAAGGGCCGCATCCGGCCCACAGGCCTTATGTTTGACACCCCTGCTGTTCATGAATAGTCACATGAACCAGGTCAGGTTCATGAATCGGTAAAATATCGACCTTCTTTATCATTTTCAAAACATGCAACTTTCAAAATATACACTCATCATTTTTTTTCTTAGACCATTCCGCATGAAATACAGTTCATTTTTCATGTAGTTCATGCAATACTATCTATGGTCATGTTGAGTTCCATATGTCCTGAAACATTGACACATTCAACTTTATGTAGGCCTGTCTCTCACTGCTATGGAGAGGCGTGTAGAGGAATTGATGGGTACAGGCATGGCTGTACCAGTTAAATTGGCTCTGATTGAAAGCCCTGCATATTTGCAGTTCATCCATTAGGCTACAGAATTTTGATGTAAAGGGGATGGCTGAATATGTCTTGAGAGACATGTCTGTTGCAAGAAGAAATGGCAGCTTTGTCATAGTGAGTGGCAGGAACTACACCACAAATTGCCACAGCCTCATCGCGTTATAAGATGAGGAATCTGTGCGGTCTGTCAGCTTTTGAGAGAATAAACTGTATGAACCCTGTGAACCAATTCTTCCTAACTGTGAACAGGCGATCTGTGTCTTGCCAGTGGTACTCAATTCCAGAGGATCCTCTGCCATCTCCACACATTGCCCACTGTCCTGTACAATCATCCTTAGTCTCTTCTTAGACTCAGGACTGTTGCAACAGGACAGGCAAACTAGGCAATTGCCTGGGGCCCCCCATTTTAATAGTTTAGTTGGTGGTGTTTTTCAGAAAAATATGACTTTAGGCTGGAGTATAACACAAATATTATTGATAGATCCTTGTGGTTCATGCAGGTGTTTATGGGGGGTGAAGGCCCCCCATGTCCCATTTGCTTGGGGCCCCCTAAGTATAGTATAGTAGGCCCTGTGTACAATCATCCTTAGTCTCTTCTTAGACTGGTGCAGACAATGATTAGATAAGTCATTGGATTTGGAGAGTTTTTTTGTTTGATATGTTGTTTGCAGTTGAAGGTGAAGATTGTGCAGGACAAAGGCTGACTTGACTGTAATTTTGAAGTGAGGAGCCTGCACACTCAAAATCCTTTTTTTCTTTGTTTATTTATTTCATGGCAGGATAGGATTATGTTTTGACTGTTGTCTTCATCAGATGTCAGATGATGATATTTTGTTTGGCCATTAACACTCTGAAACACACCTTTGAATTATATGGCGGTAAAAATTAAAAAAAAAAAAAAAACTGCAGCACCTGACTCATCCCTCAGTCTGGTAATGCAAAACATTGCCTTCTGACTGTGAGAAAAACACATTTGTGTTTGGATGTTTATTTATTTATTTCCCTATCCAGACGTTGTTTGTGTCGTTGCAGACACCACCCACAGAGTTCGATGGAGTAGACACAGCAATAAATCTGAGCCGGCTTTTTTCCTTGGTGCTTTACCCCATGACAGACATTAATATATCAGTGTCATTTGCTGTTTTTTTGAAGAGGCCTCCCAAGTTAAAATAGTTGGCTTCTTTACACAGGGGGGATAAATTGGCAATGCATTCCTTGTCCTATTTGGGTAGCAGCATTCTGCGTTGCTCTCCTCAGAGACTAGACAGAAGCCCTGATTTATTTTTATCCACAAGCTTATCAGAAAACCATTAAAACGGTTGCACACTAAACTGAGATGCTGTATTTCACTTTTTTTGCAATGAAAACTGTTGTAGGCCTTGAACACACCAAAGCACATCATGAGTGGGCCTGTGCTGTTCTTGTTTTTAAAGCCTGAACCCTTATAGGATTGTTTCAAAATCCTTCATCACTCAGTGAAGACATTATAACCCGGAGGATTGGTGTAATCATGCTGTCATTGATTTCCACACTGTAGTCAAGACAGGATTTACATTCAACACTTATTTTAGTCCTTGTACCTGAATAGCCAATTATTGATTATAGTTGATTGCTATGTTTACATTCAATGTGTTCACAGAATTTGTGGCATCCTCAACCGTCCAACTTAGAGGAAATGTGTTTCAGATGCTTCCGTGATTTGATGATTTAGCACATAGCTTGAAACACCACCACAAAATGTTTTATTTACTGAAAGTCTCCTTAATTATGGTCCTGTAGGTCCGATTCCCCATGCCTCTTGACGTGCTGCTTGTTTATGTTGGGTCTGCTGTGCTCTGCCCAGTGCCCATGAACTGCTTTCATTCTCTCACCACAGCCAGCTCAAGAAGCCCAGTGAAGACCGCCTCAACAAGCAGCAGCAGCCAGAGGAAGCTCTCTTTTTTTTTCTTTGTCTTTTTCTTTTTTTTTTTCTTTTCATTTTTTTTGACATGCTGGAGAAGTTTTGGGGAAGAGTGTGAACCACATTTCAAGTTTGTTTTTTTTCCTCATTTATTTTTTTGAAATGTATTTGTCGATCACTCATTCGCACGCTGGCTGTCGCTTATTTTTTCGCTCTTCTGTTGTTCCCCCTCTTCCTCTGCTGCATGTCATGTGGGCATCTCTCCCCACACTGCCCCTCAATGTGTTTAGTGGAACGTCAGTCAGGGGAGGCCTCCCTCGTACCGTAGAGGGCACATAGTAAGACCAATGTGAATAAGGTAGGCCCTCTCTCTCTCTCTCTCTCTCTCTCTCTCTCTCTCTCTCTCTCTCTCTCTCTCTCTCTCTGCCTCTCCATTCTCTTTCTCTCTTGATCCCTCTTCCTCATTCTCTCCTCCTCCTAAAATATGTTTGCTTACATTTTGTTTTTGTTCTGTTTAATCTGCATAAAACATGGCAAGTCATGTTGTTTAATTAGCTAACATAGTTTTCTGTGTTTTATTCTGTTCTTTTTTTTATTATCATATTCATAATATATTCTATTATATTACATTAGTGTTAACAATGAAAGGAATGCTTAAATGTGTTCTTTTGTATTCAGCCATAGATCTTTTTGACTTCTCCCTAGTCAGATACTCCCATTGTCCTAGTCTAATTTTCTCTTACAAATGTTTTACATAAATGTAATTGGCTTACCCATTAATCACAAGTGACAAACTGAGCAAAACAATCTGTAATCATCTGTCACTGGCTGTGGCATACTTTGTATACTCTAATTGACAGCCACAGACCTCCTCCTCCTCCTCCTGCTTCTCCTCCCTCTAGCCGAGCCCAAGTCTTGGCCCTTCCCCAGAACAGAGACGCATGCAGTCAACAGGCTCTGATTACCCACTGGCTCCATTACTCCTACCTGGGGACCTGGGGCAGGCACTACCTTTCCTCTTTTTTTCACATTAATTGTGGATCAGTAGCCTGTGCCGTTTCCTGCCGCAATCAACCTCATGGGCAAACCACAGAAACTGATTCCAATGCCTGTGCCGTGCCTTGGGGTATATAAGGTAATATTTACCACAGCACACTCCCACAACCCCAACACACACACACACACACACACACATACACAGGCATACACACCCTCCTGCCTTGCAGGTTAGGCTGAGGTGGTGCATTCCAGCTTCATGGCGTGTAGAAGTTGGTGCTGTGTGTATGTGTGTGTGTTAGAAGTGTGTGTGTATGTGTGTGAGGGGGGATTGTGATCTCTTCCCCATCTGTGTCCGCCCATGCTGCGCTCTGCCGCCCTCTGTTCTGCTGCCATCTGTTTAACAGCGCCCAGCGCCTTTTCCTCTGCATGACCGCCGGGCGCCCGCGCTCCCTGCCACGCCACGCCAGGGCTGGTGCTCCGCTCTCGCGCACCGAAAGGCGCGTAAAAAAGCCTGAGACTAAAGTGCCATGATATTGTACTCCCCCAGCCCATAAAACCTACAGTTAACGCAGCTCAACCCTCACGCCAGACTCCCATTGGCTGCGCGGCTGCCTCACGGGCTTCCTCCCACAGGCCCCTGGAGGGAGAGGGAGGGAGGCCCCAGGCTCTGCTCTGCCAGATGCCATCTTCTGCTCTGTCCCCCTGCAGGCCCGACTGAGCCACTCCAGATGAGAATGTGTGTGTGTGTGTGTGTGTGTGTGTGTGTGTGTGAGAGAGAGAGAGAGAGAGAGAGAGAAAGAGAGAGAAGGATGGAGGGTGTACGGGCAGGAGAAAGAGAAAGGAAATGTGTGAGAAAGAGAAAGTGTATGTGAGAGAGACAAAGAGAGAGAGAGAGGGATGGAGGGTGGACCGGTGGGTGAGCAAATATACTGAGATAGACAGGTAGAGAGGTACTGTAGATAAACATGGACACACACACACACACACACACAGGAAAGAGAAAGGAAATGTGAGAAAGAGAAAGTGTGTGCTGAAGAGAGAGAGAGAGAAACTACACATCTCTATAAAGCAAAGGATTGAAGCAAGTACCCATGCACCTATTACAGGTATTTCCTCTGTTATTGAAACAGACTTTGCTAAATAATATTTTCCTTCTTATAGACATGTGCTCTGTGTCTGTGTGTGTGTGTGTGTGTGTGTGTGTGTGTGTGTGTGTGTGTGTGTGTGTGTGTGTGTGTGTGTTTTGTCTAGGCCTCTACTTAGGTCCTGAGGGAGTGTTTCTAAGTCCGTACACAAGGCCTCAGTCCAGGTGGTGGCCATAAAACAGGTGCCTCTGGAATCCGACCCGCAGGAAATCATCAAAGAAATATCAATCATGCTGCGGTGTGACAGGCACCACACGGCACGCAACTCCTAACGCCTGACCCCCTCCCCCTGTTGATCTCAGTACACACAAACACTTCATCTATCTATGCCTTAACCTGACTGAGGCCACTTCAACATGGAGCTCCTCTGGTAAGAGCAAGGTGTTAGCAACAGTGTTGTCACGGATTTGATTTGTTGGGTGCAGAAATACTGTTAAAAAGAATGTCTTAACTTATACTGGTGACTCTGACTAAAAATATCTGCCAAATAAATGCGAAAGCGTTGAAATGATAATTTCTGCAGTTGTGATGATTATTTGCTGACACGCACTTTCATTGACAGTCATACAGTTTGTGATATATTTGGTTCCAGACATTATGTGGTGAAATGCTGTGTCAGTTACTTTAAAAGCACAGACCTGTGGACTGCAATGGCACTCAGTTCAGTGTGTCAGATCTGCTAGGAGTATGAAAGTCAACCATTTTACTCCACAGGACCACCTGTTTTTTTGGTTGTTGTAAGTTTGATGTTTTTCATATCTATTGCATAATTTTAAGCTCAAATATCTCATTTGTATGACATTTGTTTCAATCTATTTTTTATTATTATTTTTTTTTTTACTTTTTTGTCAATTGGATTCTGTAGATGCCCCCGCAGCCCGACCAGATGATGGCGAGTGAGGAGTAAATGCGTGAGACCTTCCAGCTGTGAGTCCACACACATGCACACACACACACACATCCACCCCCCACACACATCCACAGACACACGGCCCAGCACCCCTTCAGCATTTTCATGTAGAACGCTGTGTTTAAAATGAACAAACGAGAGAGAGAGAGAGAGAGAGAGAGAGAGAGAGAGAGAGAGAGAGAGAGAGAGAAGCAGCAGGGGCTCACAGGAAGTGCTATTTGTCCTTGTGACCCCAGTCCTCACTTCCTCCCTAGCTGCGATATTGGCAGAGAGGGCTCAATGAAACTGTCCCAATCCCGTCTCTGCCTCGTAAAGCCCACTCTGCTCAGCATAGTCTCTGGACCGTTATGAAAGCACGGGAGGGTGGTGTGTGTGTGTGTGTGTGTGTGTGTGTGTGGGGGCGGGGGGGTGCAGGGGGTTGTTCAATCATTCATAACGAAAGGTTTTTTGAGGAATTGAAGCAATCACACAGCTAGGAGAAAACATTTGCAGAACAGATTCCCTGTGGATAGGGGTGAGGGCTTTCTCCAGATCTGGGTTTGGTCCAGCGGGAGTTGAAGCTTTTTTTTTCTTCTTCCTGATGGCTGGATGTGATCAGAGAAGTTATGATGGATCACACTATAGTTCCATAGCTATACCCCCCAATACACACACACACACACACACACACACACACACACACTACATATATATATATACACACACACACACACACACACACACACACACACATACCACTTATTATACTTTCCCCCCTACCGCCATATCTGTTTTCAGTGTCACACACACACCTACATTTTGTTGGCGCTGCAAGAGCAGCTTTGTCTTGACAGTAAGGCCATGTCCCCTTTCTTTTCTCCTTACTTTTCCCCCTCCACCCACTGACTAGGCACACCTCCACCTGTGAGCTCTGAGACCCTGTGACTGGAGGAGAACAGCAGACTTCCCATTGTGTGCATGTGTGTGTCTGTGTGTGTGTGTGTGTGTGTATGTGTGTCTGTGTACACTGGTAAACCTTGCTCTCTTTCTCCCAGGCACCTGTTCACCCCCCCAGCACCCCCCCCCTCCCCCCCCCGTTCTCCACGCTGCAGTGTAGTTAATAGGCTGATGAGAGACATAAACAGAGTAGCGGTGCGGCGACGGGGGCATAAATCCACTCAGGCACAGAATGTCCCGGGCACTCTGTCAGAGGTGACGTTTTTAAAGGCCCCCCAACGCTCCGCTACACTCTCCACACTCCACTCCACTCCTCTCTCCTCTCTCTCGGGCTCCCCCACCCCTCTGCGTCCTGGCCCTCTCGCTACCTGAGCAAGGGTGTAGCCCCCACCGACACCCCCCACCTCCAACGCCCCCTCCTGCTCCACCCACAGCTGCTAATCCTGATGAGGGCCAGAGCGAGGCTACTGTTGCAGGAGGGGTCAGAGCTGTCTGGGGCCAAACGAGGCCATGGTGGGTCCACAGCCTTGAGTAATATAGCGTCTGTTCCGTAAACACTTTCCCATAAGCAAGTCATAATAGTGGAGCGGACCGGACTGGTAGTTGACCAAAAGTTGACCAAAGTTAGATTTGTATAATCAACTGATTGAGAGATGTGGTGCAAAAATTAAAGTTTTAGTCATACATGTCTCAACAGAAGTACATTAGTAAGTTAGTTAACTGTAAAATTATATAAGTCATTTCTATTTAAATTGTAATAAATTCTCTTGTAGTAATGTTAGTACACAGTGCAAGTTGTGTGCTAGTACAGCCTTGCCTGTTGATTCTGAATCTAAGCTGTCGCTAAAACTGTAACTGAAGACACTCTCAGTAGCCATTCTTTGCGGCACAGATGGTTGTGCTGAGTTGAGGTGTTCCCTCCCACAGAATGTGCTTTGGAAAAAATGTTCCTGTGCTTCAGTGACGGCCATAGCTTCAGCTGGGCCAGAGAATTAATGATTGCACCTGTGAGGCTAATTTTGCCCATGTTTTGTAGCTTCAAAGTGTTTTTGGTGGAGTCTTCCATTCGAGTCAGAGTTTTCCTGACGGCGAGAGAGAGGGAGAGAGAGAGAGAGGCGCACGTGGGCCAGGCCCCATCGAGGTGCGGGCCCAAAAAGAAAGTTTGTTTTTGTTTTTAGTTCAGTGTTTCCACTTTCAATGAAATCAGAGGGTCCGGTGAGTCAGAGCAGCCGCTGCTTTGCGCTTACTACTGTTACATATTTATTACCCCGCATTTGGGCGGCCCGATTTACCACGGTCCGGCTGGCTCCTTCAGCGCAATATGGAGCCAGCAGGTGACTGACACTGTGGGAGAAAACTTGCCGGGGTCCTCGTTGGCTTCGTCATGCAGGCTCGGGGAATTTGGAACTGTATGATGGAGCTGGGGGTGGGGGGGGGGTTATGACTGCACTTATCTTTCGTTTACAACAGAGATGTATACATGAAAGAATTGAGCTCAGATGAAGCCCTTTGACATTGATTCTTTTTTTTTTCATAACCAAAACACACCCAGTAATCCATGTGTGATTGAGCATAATTTCTTCCATTTTTTTCTCTTCTCTTCTTCTCTTCTCTTTCTCTCACTTTCTTCTCTTCTTCTCTTCTCTTTCTCTCACTTTCTTTTCTCCATTATTCTGTCTCTTTTTTTTTCTTTCTTTCGTTTCATGGTGTGCCAGATGCAGGCGAGCTGTGCAGAGAAGCGAAGCGAGCAGGAAATAGTTTTCCAACTCTTAAACACGAGAACAGAGCCCTGACGCTGTTGGAGGAGAGACCTTGAATTATGAAATTCTTCTCCGGTTGGTTCAACTGACTCTCTCTCTCTCTCTCTCTCTCTCTCTCTCTCTCTCTCTCTCTCTCTCTCTCCTCATGATGTTGGGTTGTTCTCCTCTCTGAGGATGTGTTGAGCTTGTTCCATAGGGCTCTACTGTAGGTCTCACAGCACTGCTGCACAGTTACTGTCTGATGCTGCAATAACATTGAAATTCACTCGGAAGCTGGGTGCTAAAAATATTCTTCATTTGTGGCAGGCCTCCAAGCTTGTTTTTCCTACAACCCCCACCAACCCTTTCAAACCTTTGAACATTTATAAATGGACTCCTGTGATTTTTTGATGGTTCAGTCCGGTCCAGCAGGCCTGTGAGTTAATGGAATATGCAGAACCATGTTTCTTCACTGTCATTTAGTGTGTGTGTGTGTGTGTGTGTGTGTGTGTGTGTGGGTGTGTGTGTGTGAACATACTCTTGCTCACACTCTCACACTTGAACTTGGATGTTCTCACAAATTCTCATATGGATCAAGTCATACAAACTTTGCAGCATTTTTGCATCTGCATACGTGCACATGTACTTACTTGTGTGCCGTCTTGTGTGTGAATGCGCGTGTATACCTTCTTATCTTGTCCATTCAAACACACATATGCCCATTTTCAAACCTGGATATATAGACCCTAATGCACAGCATTGAGTGCACACACAAACACACACACACACACACACACACACACACACACACACACACACACACACACACACACAGTCTCCACAGTCTCACAGCTGTCCACGGAGAAGTTGTCTCTTTGGAGATATAACATTCTCCTTCATCAGTCACTCGTAATAACTTCCTCTCCAGCTGAGTTAGTAAGGCTCCTACTTGTATTTATAGGACACTTGTCCTAAGAGCGCTGCCAGGGGGGAAAAAATCGGACTTGCTTGAGTCACAAGCAATAACGTGCTTCTGAATACACTATTTACAGTCAACTCGCAGACAGGAAATATTGTTTTATAAACGTCTACTTAGTTTTGCAAACGTATTTGTGCTTTTAATAGGGTTTTAAGCTGTTTACGACATTCGGGTGAGAGTGAAATTATTGGTCATGGGAGTGCCTTGGGCGGCTGTAGATGTTGGCACGCGGGACGGGCCCTTGCCAGAGCGGACCCTGGGAGGTCCAAATGACCTGTTTTACACCAACACCAGCGTGTTCTCATAAAAAACAAGGAGGGAAGTGGAGTCACGGCTGGAGCGTTTGTTTGAGGCGCGATGGAAAAGTTCTGCATGCAAGCGTTACTGTAGCGCACCCAGCGTTTTACTGCAGTGGAAATCTCTGATAAGTAGCCGCATACATGACCGGGCACCAGAGTGCAGGTAAAAAACAGCTCACTGACTGCAGGGGGAAAACACTGGGTGTTCTCACTCTCTCTCTGTACCTCTCTCTCTCTCTCTCTCTGTCTCTCTCTCTCTCTCTCTCTCTCTCTCTCTCTCTCTCACTCTCTCTCTCTCTCTCTTTCCATTCATAGTGCTTGCCCTAAGAGCTAACCTGTACACTGTGGCGATGGAGCAAAAGGTGGTCCTCCCAGGGTGCCAAGGGGCAGGTTTGCTGCGTCTTGATGTCGGCTGGAGATTTCACAGATTTACCATTAGGCTGACATACTCTTAGACGTCAAGAAGATGGATGTGGGAGCGAGTGCCAGGACAGGGCTTTTATTCGGTTCAAGGAGCCCCTAAGGTCACTTCTGTGGAGCAGAAACCCAGAGAAAGTATTTTCCTGGATCTCCCAAGCCTTTATTAAACACCTTTTGGAAGAGCCCCGGAGTTGGTGCAGAGAGTCTACCGCATCCAACTTTAATACTTTTCGGAGATTTACTTTTAGATGTATTTATGTCAATCCACAAAGCGGAGATGAAGCATGAAGGTTCCAACTTAATATAGATGTGAAGCTGGAAGTCAGGAGGTCATGCACTGGTCAATTTGAGGGAACCAGACTAGGCACATTTTTAAAAAATGTTTCATAGCACCCCAACCCCACCCTCTTCTGCCCCCAACTGCACACACACACACACACACACACACACACACACACACACACACACACACACACACACACACACACACACACACACACACACACACACACATACCCCAGGCCCACCCTCCACAGCCCCTACGATGTCATCAGCATCTATCTCTTTTGGGCTTCGCTCATGCTGGGACGAGGGGATTGGATGGGATCTTTTTTCAGGAGAAGTAATATTTTTTTGGCAATATGGTTTTGATTTGATGGTACAAGCGAGAGTAGCTTATAAATGGAGGGGAGGTATTGATTTCACATGTGGACGAGTGGACTCTTCACCAGGGGAGAGAGAGAGAGAGAGAAGCGGCCCGTACGCCCGGGATGTGCCGGCGTGTTCTGCTGTGCCGAGCCCCGGGCCCAGCTCTGTACCGCGGGGTTGGGGAGCCGTTAAAACCGGTCGTAAAAGTTCCACATCCACAATTATTCGGACTTCAAGATTTATAAATCTCTCCTAATGCTGTGGTGGATGTGTTTCTGGTCGAAACGACGAAAATGGATTGCTTGCCCCCTCGGTAACTGCACACTTGATGATTATAAATGAACTCATAAATAAAAGGCAGTGGACTTTTACAGATTCTGGCACAGTAGACCCGGTAGTTCTGCCTGACCTAGACGGGTCAATGCTAAACAGATTTTAAGCGTGGACCGCGTTCTGGTGTGAAGGCTACTCAAAAAGAGTTACCTTTTAAAAAGCTTGTACCTGTTGTCATGCACAGATGCTATATGTCTTGCGATACAGAGAACATTTGTGTGACTAATAGTCTTCTTCCTTACAATGCCGTCACCCAGAGAGAGAGAGATAGAGAGAGATAGAGACAGAGAGGGAGAGAGAGAGAGAAGAGAGAGTATTTTTTTGTTGTTGTTGCGCAGTGTGGGTGCAGTCTGCCCTGAGAACTGGAAATGTTTACTGTCCGCATGGCTAATTTGTGTGTTTTTATTTGCAGTGGTGTATCTGTGCAGGGCGGGAGTGACCGCAGGGAGGAAACAGGAACAGGCGCTGAAGTAGTGCGGTGCTGTAATGAGCTCCAGCACAGCAGCTGGGCACCATCCATAGACTCACGGCAGTGTGTGTGTGTGCGTGTGTGTGTGTGTGTGTGTGTGTGTGTGTGTGTGTGTGTGTGTGTGTGCCCGAACGGCTTTGTTTGGGTTTACATGCTAACACTGTTTAACCAAACCTGCTTTGCACCGTTTGATTCTCGCAGAAGAGACATCAGATAGCACAAGAGTCCAAATTCACTACACCTCAGGTAGATGTGCTTAGAAGGTTGGCATTAGATGCAAGGAGCTTTGGATTGGAAAGATACTGTTGGATATGAAAGGTTTGGATGCAGAAGGCTCTCTGACGGGTACAAGATGGCCCGCTGTTGAGCTCTGTGGAGAGAAAGAGAGAGAGAGAGAGAGAGAGAGAGAGAGAGAGAGAGAGAGTGTGTTGTTTTTGTGTGTGTTTTTCACTGAATTTCCACTAAATTGCTGAGTACTTGAGTAAGTCACTGAAGTTTCTGCGTAAAGTTTTGGATAAGACCCATGGCTGCAGAGCACATTTCCTTATTTCGTCACCCACTGGCATCCTTCATGATGCCATTAACCACTGGGTTGGACCGCCGTCTGCTGTCACCTGTTGACGTGATGAGTGCGTGTGTGTGTGTGTGTGTGTGTGTGTGTGTGTGTGTGTGTGTGTGTGTGTGTGTGTGTTTGTTTTTGAGTGTATTTGTGTTGTGTGTGTGTACACATGCCTGACTGAATGATGTAAGACTGGTGTCGGTTGATGTCCATTGCCACAGCGCTGTGGAAAGTACCCCTGAGATCCCAAGCAGATGTTCAAGCGGTTGTTTATTCCAGATATTTATGCTATTAAGTCAGATAGAGAGCACAGATAGCCAGCCTTATATACAGTACAGTATGTGTGATTGCTCATGTCCGCTCATCTAGCCATTGTTCAGTCATTTGTGTGATCGTCTGAATTATCCTCCCCATCTCACATGACCAAAGGTCATCCCCTTCTCTTCCATTTTTTCATGGATGTTTCTGAATTGCGGTTTCTCTACTCTCCATCTCAAACCTCTTTTCCTTTTTTATTTTTCCCCTCTATGTCTTTGTTTCCCCCCCTCATCACCCCCCTTCCTCTCTGGATAGATGCACACTCGTGCTCTCACTCGCTCGCTTGCGAAGCCAACATACGCCATGCAGGTGACCCTGATCAGGAGGCCAGTCTGCAGCGCGGTCACCTGGGGCGCGCTGATGGGCGTCGGGGGAGCCCCAAAAAGCCTGAAGACCGGGAGCCCTCACGCATGTGCGCACCGGCTCTTTAACGAGTGATGTCACCAAGTCGTAAAAAGATACGGTTCTCGGCGGCGCCTTCCCTTTTGTTTCTGTTTGAGAAAATAAACAAGGCTAAGTGCACTGGGAAGGGCCGAAGGGCGGGCAGGCAGGGGTTGGGGGGCGGGGGTGGGAGGGATATGGTGCGGATATGGGGTGAGGTGGGATGGAGGAGCAAGGGATGCTGGGATTGCTGAGAAGAACCGCGGCTCAAGTGGACTGTGGGGATCAGTAACAGTCCAGGTGCTGCACCACTCAGGCCCCTGACACTGCTGGCAAAGGTGCTGGTGTGTGTGTGTGTGTGCGTGTGTGTGTGTGTGTGTGTGTGTGTGTGTGTGTGTGTGTGTGTGTGTGTGTGCACATGCAACATTACAGGTGTTTTCATGCATGGAGAAACTTGTATTTACTGTGAATGTACTGTGTATGTGTGTGAATATAGATTAGATTACAAGACAGCATACTGTATGGACCTGTTTACCACATACACTCATACTATCTGTGTGTGTGTGTGTGTGTGTGTGTGTGTGTGTGTGTGTGTGTGTTAGGCAGAATGAGCAAGGGAAAAAGGGAGCAAGTGCTATAAATCTCCAGCCTGTGTGTTTAGAGCCTCCATCGAAACGAAAACAGTGAGTGTTAGTGATCCGTGGGGACCGTGGCTTAACATGTGTGTACTGTGTGTGTGTGTGTGTGTGTGTGTGTGTGTGTGTGTGTGTGTGTACACGTGTGTGTGTGTGTGTGTGTGTGTGTGTGTGTGTGTGTGTGTGTGTGTGTGTGTGTGTGTGTCTGCTGCGGCCTGGGAAAAGCAGAGTGACTGAATCATCTGGCCTGCACTGGATGTGTGCTCCCAATGACCTCTCCTTTCTTCTCTGGTCTCCCCCCCCCCCCCCTCATCCCTCAGTGCAATTTTATTCTCCTCAATGGACTAGAGGATGTTTAGTTATTCTATTATCTCTTGAATTCAGTTCTCTCCACATGCTGTTTAGGGTTCACTCTAGGTGACAAGATAATAAAACTATAAGTAGACTGCAGCTTGTGGCCAAGATTATTACACATACATTAAGATTTATATACATAAGGTCACATTTATGCACTTACTGCTCAGGTTTGTTTTTTTGTGTATGTTAGGTTTATGTTAGTTTAACAAAACGGTTTACAGTAAGCCTAGATGTATGTTGATTCTTAGTTGTACATTCTTAGTGTGTGTGTGTGTGTGTGTGTGTGTGTGTGTGCGTATGTGTGTGTGTGTGTGTGTGTGTGTGTGTGCATATGCGTGTGTGTGTGTGTGTGTGTGTGTGTGTGTGTGTGTGTGTGTGTGTGTGTGTGTGTGTGCTGGCAGAGTAGCAGTGGTCAGTGTCTGTGGGCTCTAAGCTGCGGGAGACCCGGAGCTGCGGTCTGGCCCGTAGGCGGTCAGGCCGGTCCATCCAGGGCTTCGGGTCAGCGGCCATCTCCAGCGAGCCCCAGTGGGCAACTAACAGAGCCACAGAGCCCAGCATTTTCCACCGAAGTAGCGCTCATCTGGAGAGGCTTTGGGTCTTTTCCCTGCTACCCCCCCCCCCCTTCACTCCTCCTTCTGCTCTCCTCTCTCTCTCCTCTCCTCCCCTCCCGGTCCGAGCCGGTTCCCCCTGGCCGGGACTTTTATTGCCGTTTCATGGGGCCCCACAGAACTTGGCCGGGGCCCGGATCTCCCCGGCACTTTTCCCACTAATGAAGTACAGCACATTCTGCTGCCGGCGCGCTGGGCTCAGCAAGGCAAGGCGAGGAGCGGAGCGGTGTGGAGCGGTTGTGGTGTGGTGCGGTGCAGTGCAGTGCAGTGCGGCGTGGCTTGCCTTGGCCCGGCTCCTGCCTGCGCCGCCACCGCCGCTGCCGCAGATAGAACCTAATGGGAATTCCCCCTCCCTTTCCTAACACTGCCACTCACCACTGACTCACGTCTTGGACCTGGTGATCCGCCTCTCAACCTCTCAACGGGCAGATTGACAGACCCGACATAACCGTCCAACAGACAGGCTGACAGACAGACAGACCGACAGACAGCCTGACCCAAAAAGATCTCAAACGAAACGACCAAGCAGAATCATACATTATAAATTTAGGTGGTTGGTGGTAGCAGTAGTGCTGATGGTAGGGGGGTAGAGGGAGGGTTGCAGGAGCAGTTGGCCCGAACGCTTCTGAATTAATTTAATGTGGTCCATGACTATGTCATTTGTTGAAATTAACGTGTGTTCATTTGGCAGGGCTGCGATTGCTGAAACATGAGCTTTACGGCTTCGCAGAAGCACGTAGTAATTCGTCACTGTGCAATAAAATGGTCTGTTTTGTACTCATTGTTGTTGTTAAATGATATAGTCCATTTGTAAAGCCATCATGCGTGTCCAAACTGCAAAAATAGTGCTTCCTGTTGGTATCACAGACACAGTAGGGTATACAGTAGGAGCCAAATGGTGTGTATGTGAGTGTGTGTGTGCGTATGAGTGAGTGTGTGTGTGTGCGTGTGGATGCATTTTTGTGCATAGTAAAATGCACAGACTACTATACTAAGCTTAGCGAAGATTCACCATGAATGATACTTTGGAACAGTTGAATCACAGGAGAATCTTTTCATCTCTCTCACACACTTTCTCTCTCTCTCTCTCTCTCTCTCTCTCTCTCTCTCTCTCTCTCTCTCTCTCTCTCTCTCTCTCTCTCTCTCTTTCTCTCTCTCTGTTTGGCTTCCACAGCTCAGTGAGGATGAGATAGCCACAATCCTCAAATCAACCCTGAAAGGCCTGGAGTATCTGCATTTTATGAGGAAGATCCACAGGGACATAAAAGCTGGGAATATTCTGCTCAACACCGAAGGTCATGCGAAACTGGCCGACTTTGGAGTGGCTGGACAGTTGACGGTGAGTTGGATATATCTACCGGTGCTGGAGTCCGACCTGGACCTGTATTCGAAGAGCCCATACACTCGATGGTGGGGGGAAAAGAAAAAAAAAAAAAATCCAGCAGATTGTGTGTGTGGGCCTTACACACTCTGGAGGGCTGATAAAGACCGCCCAGCCCTGCTGTCTTTACATATTTCTATTAAATTATTGAAAGACTAGGCTGTTCAGGATGTGTTCAGCCCAGGCCAAAACACTGAGCTGAAATGTGTGTGTTGGCAAAGGGAGATTGTAAATAGGCGTCTGTTCTTATCTCCCCTATCCATTATTCTGAGCAGGGGAAGGGAGCCTCCCGACGGCTTGATTAAGGAAAACTGTAAACAGCTCACCTCAGGAGGCAGAAACTTGGAAGAGTAGCGCCTCAGGTCTAACACTGATCCGTGACTTTGGTTACACACACATAGAAACACACACACACACACACACACACATACACACACACACATCAGGTCCAGCAGCGATCCGTAACTTTGGTTGCTGTTAGGCAGCCTTCCCACCCTTCCAAGGTAGAAATCATGGCTGACAGAAACACACACACACACACACATACATAAAGTCTCTCTCTCACACACACACACACACACACACACACACACACACACACACACACACACACACACACAGAGGCAGACACACATATGTGCCTACACATACACACACATTTACGTAACTGCCACTAGGCTATTTTGGCTAATTCTGCTACTGTTAAATACACTTTATTGCTGTTCGTTGAAACCCCTCTGAACTCACCATGTGTTTTACTCATTATGTAAGGCCTTTGGGAGACAGTTAATGTGATTGTGCAGATTGATCTAGTTGTGGATTTAGACACCACAGCATTCTTTTGTTCAACTCTGAAGCCTCAAGCCTCACTGAAGAACTCTCAGCAGAGAGACTTAGCTTTAATCTGGCAGGCAGTCTACGGTACTCATCTCTCTAGTGTTGTAAATAATGGGAGTTTGATTTCCTCCATAAAGGGATGAAGTGAAGCCAACACCTCCTAGCACAGAGCTGACCTGTGTTTGGGAGAGGTCTGCTTTTGTTAGCGGTTGGCATTGTTAGCATTCTAGTAGTAGCCTACTTGTGGAGTATTTTCACAACAATGAGTGCAGAACTCCAGGGTGCAAACAACAATGCAGGTGCAACCAATAGTTTTTTTTTTTTTCCTAAATAAATCTTCCACCTTGTACCTCTTCTTCCACTTTCCTGAGTATATTGACTATATGTCAAACATTAAAGTGACTCCATCAAGCTCAGACAGACCCGTCCACATGCTCCCTTTGGTCAGGTGAGAGTTTGACCTTTGACCTTACAGTATGATAGTGTTGTGCTGTGAGGTAGTTTAGCAGACATTTAGCATTTAGTAGAAGCTTTCATCCAAAGCGATTTATTAGCCAAGCTATTAGCTGCTATGCTACCACCTAAATTGAAAAGATAGGCTCAGCATGCTGTAGTGCAACTTATGTTGTCTAAATGTTTTTTGAGGGGTATAAGGCTACTAGCCCAGCTATTAGCCGCTACGCTAATAGATAGGCTGAGCACTCAGAAGTGCAGCTAGTGTGGGGGATAGAAAGGGCGTGGAGCCCTGCCTTGTGTGTTGGTGGAAGCACTATATCTTGCACTTTCATCACAGCAAATAAAGACAGCCTGAGAGACTTTATAGAGGAGAGGAGAGCCCCGTTAACGTCTCCCAATCCAGGTTTGGGTTGACTTGAAATTGCTTGTGAGAAGTGTACACAGCCCTCTCCTGGGTTCCCTGCTGAGCTGTCACAGGGTGACGTACGGGGCTTGAGTTGCTAAACTCTTCTGCAGCAGCGTTTGGAAGTTGGCAGTGAACTCTCCTCATTATATCTGTACAGCTGCCTCGCTTGCGTCCAGCGTGCCTGGAAATCACAGGATAATTGACTCTAACTGACTACAACTGGGTTTTGGCATGTAAACATACACACACACACACACACACACACATATACACAAGGGTTTTCTCACTCCCTGACTCACACACACACACACACACACACTGGATCTGTCTAATCAATGAATGAAGTGAAGGTACCCTGAGGAGTGGCTTATGCCCAGACCAGCTGTACTTACCTTTCACTATGTCTGTGTTGCAGGGTGGTCCACCATTCGTCCGTTCGTTCATTCATTTGCCCGTTCGCTCATTCGCTGACCTGCCTGAGTGGCCTGCAGTCCATAAGCTTGCTATTATCCTACCTGGCTGTGTCGCCTTATGCTCTGGACGCGGTGTTCCCGCTAAGCACTTGATGATTTAAAGAGACCCATAAAAGCTGCGGGACCACGGCCCCTCAGAACCTGCTCAGGCTCCAGGCGTTCAGGACTACATGGTGTGTGTGTGTGTGTGTGTGTGTGTGTCAGTAAATGTGTGTGTGTTGATAGTGTCAGTGTTTCAATTTAGGGTGGCTGGAATATATAAAATTCAATAAACCATTTTTGAGCCATGAGTTTAACATAACACAGAGATCATTTTGGGGGGAGGGGTGGTGGTGGTGGTGGTAGAAGGACACATTTTTGCCCCTTCTCATTTTGCTGTGTGCTGTTTCACCGGCCGCCAGAGAATCTGTGAAGTTAATCACGCTCTCTAAGCGCCAGCCAGGGCTAGGCCAGGGAAACGGCAAACTCACATACGGCATCTGTAACTGCCTGGAATGCTGATCTGTTTCACAGCCTGAAACATGTTTGGATATTATCAGTGGCCTAAGCTACTCCCCCTGCTCTCCCCTTACCATGCAGTCTGAGCATCTATCTAGTAGCACTCAGTATCACCTAATAATCTTTTTCAACTCCAGGACATTTGTTACTTTGAGTGCACATAAAATTCACTGTCTCATCTTGTTAGAACTTTGCTGTTCTTTCAACTCGAGGGATTTTTTTTTTTCAATATTTCATAATATAACAGGGAGTATAATAGGGAGTCACATATAGTATTCAAGGATTTTATTTGTCACATACTGTGAAATATGCATGTAAAACATGTATTGACATTGCTTATTAAAAAATAAAAAATGTTACAGTAAAATAATAAACTAATAAAACTAGAAAAGCAGACCTCCGCCAAGGCAATGTGATCACAGACACAATATAAATTCCAGATCATGTTCTGGATCACCGATCGCCACCAAAATCAAATCAGTTCTTGCTTGTCCCAATATATACGTTGTCGGAAAATTTCATCCAAATCCGTGCAGTACTTGTCTAGTTATCTTGAACACAGACACACAGACAGACAGACAGACAGACGGACACACACACACACGCCGGCGAAAACATAACCTCCTTGGCGGAGGTAACAAATGAAATAGAAGACCAAAATAAAGTAGGCCTGAATAAAATTGTGCTAAAGAAATAGGCCAGTGTATAATCCATACCCATATACAGTTATTATTTTTTTTGTGGTGGTTCGATCAACTATTTAAAGATGAGCCACTCTGATCCATCACTTGGGATATAATGCTTTAAATTAAGACTTTGAAATTCAAAACTAAAAAATGATTGAAAAATCCTGTTTGATGACAAAGCAATTACAGGTGGTTTATTTCGCCCCATTCATACCTCACGTGAAAGACGGATACGGGTAGCTGTGGAGTGTTTCATGCGTTATTTCCGTCAATTTCGTCCATAGTTTGACTTTGAACCTGAGAGCTTACGATTATGGACAAAACGGATGAAATTCATTTGGAATAATGGGGGCGGGGGCGGAACATATGGAAGTATGAAAAGACAAAAATACGGAGGTAAGGACACATAAGGTACAGTATGACTAGGACTTTAGACTCTCCTTTAGACCTCAGACTTTATTCTCAGCCTTTGCACAGTGTCTGCGATGCCCATATTCCTGGTCTCTCTCTATCTCTTAAAGAAGAACAATAATTGGCTTGCCATTTTAGATGGCCCCTTCCCTGAAAGTGATCCAGGAGATTGGGTATAACTGTGTGGCAGTCCATGAGGATGACCTTCAGCGTGGTGGCTGAGGTCAAACCACCTTATGCAGACATCCACCCCACTCACTCACTCACTTACACACACACCCTCTACAACATGCACATTTACTAGGATAGAGTAGTACTTTATTAATCCCATAGGAAATTAAATTAAAAATAATTACACATGTGCCGTATGTACAGATAAAACATATGTGCAGCAGCACGTACCCTAGCCTATTCCACTGCGGCTGCAAAAATACCTAATGCCTGCTTGCACCAGAAAAATCCAGACTCAATCAATCAATATCCCTGTTCCTTGAGTGCAACAGAGTGCTATCGGTATCAGAAAGGTAGTATTTGGCACAAAGTAGACTAAAAAATATGCAAACATATAACATGGCATAAGAAAACAAAACTTTCATGCCTTCATCAGTTAGCGGCCATCTCACTATTTGGTCTGCGTTGCACAAAACCTAAGTCATTCTCATATCTCATTCCTATCGACAGCACTTAGCAATGTGAAACAATAGGCTTACAGGGTTGATTCACCCCGGATAATTCCTTTAAAGGAGAAAGCCGGCGTGAATCAACAAGTAGTCCTACTGTTTTGTAGTGCCAAGCGCTATTGTTAGCCACCTCAATCACTGGATTTCATGCAAGGCAGACTGAGATAGCGAAACGGCAGCTAATGTTAACAGAATGGGGCATTTCAAAACGAAAGCAAATTGATTAGGTTTCGTTTTTGACATGCCTCATTCAGTTAGTGTTAGCTGCCGTTTCGCAAACTCGGTCTACGATGCACAAAAACAGCAGGGCTAGGTGTTGATTCACGCCGGATTATACCTTTAACATTTAGGGAGCTGTGGCAGCAGGGCCTGGATGGAAGTACAAGGGTGATCCAGTAGACCGACTCCAGTCTTCCCCTCAGGAAACCTTTGCCTCTTGCCTCAAGGGCCAACATGTGGAGTGGGTTTGCCGGCTCATAATCTCATACCTCCGATGATTTGTAGCCTAGCATATTCCTGATTACAGCACATGTTGTGTGAGGAAATTGAATGAAACACACACACACACACACACACACACACACACACACACACACACACACGAGAGAGAGAGAAGCACATACACAAATTAATAACTCTAAAACTGGAACATGGAGTGTACTTCAAAGTCAGAAACAATCAGTTGCGCACAGGCCCTCATTCTTCCGTAAGCCCCATGGACAGTTTGAGATGGCCCTCCACTTCTCTCCCTGTTCTCCGCCTGCATCAGAGCTCCAAAACCACATCATACATCCATCAGCCTCATCGTGCAACTACAAACTAATTTGATCATGGGAAAGCTTGAGGTTGTTAGGTGTGTTTTCCAAATGATAGAGTGAAATTATCTTGATCTTTTGTTCATTGGTTTTTTTTTCCCCTTCAACAAACCAAGAAGCTGAAGCAGATCTTAGCGTGATCAGTCTTAGACTTTGAAGTCCTACCAGCAAGAGAATTGTTGGGAAAAGAAGCGTTTGTTTTCAAGATAAGCTGAAAATTTGCCTCTAGTACAAAAGTACAAATGATTTAATTTAGTTTAAATGTCTATGTTGATCTTGAGTCCTTGTAGTGCTGATTCTCTGTGTCCCCAGTGCTACTGAGAGCAGTGTGTGTGTGTGTGTGTGTGTGTGTGTGTGTTTGTGTGTATACGTGTCTCTGTGTGTTTGATTTAAACACATCACACTAATTAAACAGGTCTTTTGTGCTCCTTTTATAAATGCAATTTGCTGCTTTGCTCTGCCTTGTCTGCTCTGCATGGTGTGCTTGGCCTGCTGTAAGTTAATTTGCCAAATCAACTGCAAAACTGAAGAAATCTAATGAAAAACATGACCCTGGCACTGACCACACATACCAGCGGTTGTTTCCAGAACGGGGCTCCTTTAATGTGGTGATTGCATGGTTCAAGTTGAAATTTTAGTTTCCATAAAAAAAGCCACAAGCTTTTCCGCTCTTTTTTCCCCCTCTTCTTTTTCTTCTTCCTCTTTTTCTTCTTCTTCTTCTTCTTCCTTTTCTTTTTCTTCTTCTTCTTCTTGTTCAGTTATCAGTTTTTGCCTGATAGGACACACCGCTTTTCATCTCATGACTGTGATCAAAGTAGAAGTACCATATACTTGCAGATAAAAATACTAAGAGCATGATCACAAACACTGAAAGAGGAAATTACTGATGTTTATAAATCAATGATCTTTACATTTTGGCAAAGATGGATATTTCTATCCATAGAAAACCATTGATTCACATTCGACTGGCAGTGAGTTACGCCTATACTTTTCAGTGTGTTGATGCCGTGAGATATCTGCTGCAGATACACGTTCGTGTAATTGAATTCAGCCTTCTGTGGAAGTCAGAGACAAGTAATCACATTTAGGAAAAAGAAAGTCAATCTTCACATCTCATTTATCACCAGTTCTCAACAAAGTAATCTGTCTTACCTTTATGTCTCTACACACACACACACACACACACACACCAAAATATCTGTCCACATTTGGCCATATTGACCACAGTTAATTTATTGCTGCAGCGTTGTGTTTTACCCCAGTAATGTGTGTCAGTGAGGTCCTCGTTGGAGCAAATTCCGTTTTTTGGGATTCAGGAATCCTGGAATAGAGCATGTATCAATTGCACTTAGCCGCAGGGTATGTTGGCGAGCCCACAAAGCTCCAGCGCTGCCAGTAGGTTGTTTCCTGGTCTGCTACACTTATTTTTAATACACATATTACATGACTTTCTTCTCACAGGGTTTCATAGGGGAGGAAATAGCGGAATGAATGTAAACAAGATTAGCTTCCCTCTCGTTTGGCTCTGTGCGCCACCTAGCCAGCTGCTGCTCTGCTCACTGTAGTAAATCTCCCTCCTGTGACCCCCTGCCTCTAGTGCCCCCCCCCCCTCCTCCCTAGAACACACACACACACACACACACACATGCATACACACACCCTCACTCACCGGAGCTCAAATGAGTTGTCAACTGACATCCTGTCACTAACTGGTCCGCGAAAGTGGTCCGCCACACGTAGGGTTGAGAGATGATTAGCCCACTGGAGCCGGGCCTCGTCAGTGCCTTGTGTCAATCACCTAACGGCACAGAGGATTTATATCCTTCTCAGGCTCGCTGGGGTATTATGACTTCTGTACGCCATGCCGACTTCTGGTTCCCGCTTTTTAAAAGCCGTCCTGGCTGTCGCCCCTACCGGAGCGATTTTTGTGACGGCATACATAAACAGTTTATTACCGTCTCAAAGCACCCTTTTATTTTTTTCCTCCCTCCCTTCTTCACCCATGTGCCAAAGCACACAAGCTACGAGATGTGAACCCTTGAACATGGATCCACAGAGGTGGAGTTGGAGGAGCATGAGTATGTTTTTTTTTTCAATTATTATTTTCTGTTTTTTTTTTTTTTAGCTGAGGCCTCTTTGCTAGACATCTTGGCTAATGCCAACTAATGTCATTGTCTGCTTGTGTTCCGCAAGGTATGAAATCACCACAGGGAGTCCCTTTGAAGCCTCTGAGCCAGCAGCCCTCTGCTGATGCTGCGATTCGGAAGGTCTTTTATTCACCAGACAGAGTCCGGGCGAAGGCATTGATCTTCTGCAGCGTCAGCATCCCAGCTTTCTACGAGCGTGGCGGTTTCCGTCCCATCCTCGCTCGTTCTTGTGCCGTAAAAAGAGTGAGGACAGTGTTAAGGACTTGTGGTTTTTGTGCAGTCATGTGGGACTGAACATCAGATTTTCCCACCCTATCTCAGTAGAAATGGGCCTGCTGATGCAATTAGTTTTTTTTTCTTTCTTTCTTTTTTTCTTTCTTTCTTTTTTTCTAAAACCAATTTAAACAGTGTTTGTTGGAGATGAGGCGAGGACCTAGCGTAAGCTAGTCCAGATTTCCTAGGGTGTTGTGTCACTGATATAAGCCTTATGGAAAGTGAAGCCCTGTCTCGCATGCATGCCTTCTCTTTCTTTTTTTTCCTCTTGCAACTGCTCAAGGCTGAGTGTATACTGCTGTTCCCTCAAGGTCTACATCATCCATCCCCTGAACTAGCCATCCCACTAGCACCCCCCCCCACTCACCCCCTGTTTAGGTATCTATGTGGGTGTCCCAGCCGGAATTCAAGTAGCACTCCGTTTCGCCCACACCGCACTTCCCATTTAGAAGGGATTCATTTCAGGCTAATTCGGATAACATGGGTGGAAACGTTGACCTTGGTATTCCTAAACAAGGTTTCAATTAACTGGCAATAAGGACGGATCCACCAGTGGAGGAAATGCAAAACATGCCTCAGTTGATGGTTGGCTCAGCTCTCCCTGATTAATCATTCTCAGAGTAAGCAGTCGGTCTGGTAAAATAATTAGAATGAAAAACACCCTATGCTTTTTTTTTCAGGGTCACTTTTTTCTCTTCTTTCTTTCTTTTTTCCCCCCCTTTTCTCCCCCCTCGTTCTTCCACGGCCTTCTTCGAGCTGTTCTGGATGGGCCCCTATTGAAGCCTGTGAGTGCTTGTATATTTTTGTGGGGTAATTTGAAATGTTTTCTTGTGTGCTGTGAACCTCGTGGAAAGTATGCTCTCCTTTGTTGCTTCATAGCAAAGCCATTGAGTCAGAGCCGCAGCTCTCTCTATCAGCGCGCGGTCGCTCCACGAAGAAAGCACTTGTCTAAGCCCCATGCTAATCGGGCGATGATGTAGTGTTGTAATTAGGCTGTGCTCTTATTCATTTCGTGCCTACTTAAGATGGCCTGGGAGGTGTTACAGCTCACAGCTCTCTCTCTCTCTCTCTCTGTGTGAACACACTCCAGAGGCCTTGCGTTGTGTGCACACAACACAAACGCACGTCAGCCATTTTTCAAATGGCACAAAATGCATCAAGCTGGGCTGGTTGTGATTTTTTTATCAGCTGGATTGCAAAGATCAGCAAATATTTAAAAGACTGATGCACTTTTAAGAAAAAATCCAATTAAAAAAAGGCTAATGGAATATCTTGCTTGCTTTCTGGCTTGATCGCATCCTTCCTAAACTCCCAACCTTCCTAAACTCCCAACCGTTTTGAAACTCTGATTTGGGACTCATTTTGAAACTTCAATTCATTCCAGCCATTTTGTTTACTAGGTGAACATAAAGTCCCAGAATGCTGGCTGGTTCTGAAACAGAAGCAGCTAGTGTTTCGTCTCTGGCCCTAATTCAGATGATACCCATTATTCACATTTCCACCAGTGTTTTGCACAGTATATAGGTATGTTGTATAAAGCAGGTACAGTATGTGTTAGGCACGTTTTAACTGTGCATTAACTGTGAGAAGACTGTATTCCTTTTCTCCGAATGATAATCTGTAAGGAGCTGAAGACACAGTCAGTCTGTCCGTGCAGCAGCTGTCTCTCTTGCAGATGGTCATCTGGTCCCATGTAAAGCTTGGTGACCTGGGTTTAATTAGCCTAGATGCTAACATAGAGAGAGAGAGGAACACACTGGTCTGTTCCTTGGACCGGAAAGGAGAGTAGGAAAGTAGAATGAAATGGTTCCATCTGATAAAACGTGGAAACCTGAGATCCGCGTTGGTGGACACTATGTTTTACTCCCGTGTCACGAATCTAAACAGATTCCGTTTTTTGTTTTTTTTTTCACTTTTTGCCTGACTTTTTTTTCTCTCATTTTGTCCTGTTTCCTCCTATCCCCTTCCCCTCATCCCAGCCTGCCTCCATTCTCTGCTGATCAGCGCTGGGAAGAAGAATTCCTCCTCTGCAAGTGTTTAGCCCTGGTCCACAGTGCTTTGAAGAGCGGTCCAAGAGGCCAATGTGCTGGTGCTTTGTTGTTCTTGAAGGCGAGCTTCATTAAATCATCAACTCTGTCCTTGCCTCATCATCAACCCTCCATCGACCCACACCCCACACCCAGCACCCCACCCCACCCCGCCTCCTCTTCTTCTTCTCTCTCGGAGACTCTGAGCACGCTCTGTGCGCGGGAGGAGGAGGAGGAGGAAGTCGTGTTCTGCCCCGCTGAGGTTGTCATGGGGGTTTGGCCATGTTTGCACAGCTTCCTAATGCGCCTCTAATTGCACCGTGACACTTTAAGTGGCCGGGCCTGTTGCTCTTGGACCCCTGTCCCCTTGAGTGTGTGTGTGTGTGTGTGTGTGTGTGTGTGTGTGTGTGTGTGTGTGTGTGTGTGTGTGCCTGCCTCCCTGGGCTGCAGCAGACAGAGGGCGGTTAGGAGGTGGAGAGACGGGCTTCTACAGTATACTGTAATGCCACAAGCGCGCGTGTGCGTATGTGTGTGTGTGTGTGTGTGTGTGTGTGAGTGTGTGCGCGAGCGGCTTTGTGTGTGGGAGCCCATATGGGCTGGGCCTGAGATCATGGGTGGTGTTAACTTCTGAACGTTTGGTTTTGATCCCAGGACCACAAAGATCATCTCTTAGGGGACGGCAATCATCTATAGCATATCCTTAAAAGTGTTTAAGATACTATAATTAAACCTACAGTAAATAATAACAATTTGCAATCAATTCAACAGGTGTTATATTTTCTCAATATTCCCTTCTTGTTCTTGGGGAAATAGAGAGGCATTTCAATCGGATTAGTTTGCATTTTGATTGTTTTGCTTTTGTAACTACAAATGGCTGTTTCAGTTTACCAGGCCTTTGTAGCTAGTAATCTCTAATATATTTTGTGCATGATAAAATATGGATTTTGCTTGAAGCAGCTGGCGTATTGATGACGTAATTGTTGTGGAAACTCTTGTCCAGACAGATCCCTACATTGATATCAGCTCTTATCATGTGCGTTATTTAGGGCCGCACTCCCATGGCTATTCCTCAATATTCCCCTCTTGATAAAGCTGTATTTATACTGAGCCAGGGCAGATCAAACAAATGATATATCAGATGTGATCTGACTGCAGCAGCTAGTGCTTTGACGCTGACGTCAAAGGTATAAGCCCTGACTGCGTGGTTCTTCAGTTCTCAGCGTCTAGCTCAGCTCAGCTAAGCTAAGTGAATTGTGCCCACGTGTGCTGAAACGGCGGTGGCCCTTGTTTGCTTTTTTAATTGAATAACATTTGCATTTGATTTTTAACAAGCTGCCTTATAAAAGAAGTGTGTGAAGCCAGCCGGCGTGATACAGAGTGGCTGTAAACGGCCGCAGGAAACGCACCTCTGCGTTTATGGCCCTGAGCATAAACAGTAGTTTACGACTGCTCTTTTACTGTGCTATTGCATAACTGCCATGACCTAGAAGAGGAAGCCAGAGAGGAGAATGGTTAGGCCTGAGACTGCACAGACCTCTCCTAGCATTCCCCCCCTCCCCTCCCAATCTCATCTGACACCCCCCCCCATCAGGAGATAGGTTGACCTCTAATAGGGCCCCTTATCTGCGGCCTTCTCAGAGCTCGGTGGCCTTCACCCCAGTGGCACGCAGACCAGGATTGCGTTCAGCTCTGAATAGGGCCCAGGTCATTTTTATACCTTTACCACCCCTTGTGTGCGACTGTTCAACCACAGCAGCGTTCAAAGGTGTCTCTCCCAGGAAAGATAACAGTTTACAGTAGTTAATTGGTGATTAAATGTCAAGATGCGCCTGTAAAAGTTTGCTACCAGTGTTGTTGTTTAGACGTTTTTAGGGAAGGAAAAACATGAAAGTAGTGAGTCTGTAGAAGTATTTTAGTTCTTGGACAGCTGCATGGGATATATATTGATGTTGACTTGCTGTGAAGGGAACTTTATCTGTGTTTTCTGGCTTCTAAGGTCTCCAATTTCCTCTGCATGGGTAAATACATCTGAATGTTTTTGGCATTTCATTTGCCTTTTCTGTTTACTTTTTCTTTATTTCCAGTACATTTCTCACTATTTCCTTCTGGAGGGGCTCTTGACCCTCTGGTACACCAGAACAACGATGTAATGATGATGATCATCATCATCCCCATCATCACCATCTCCGCTTGGGCCGCCCCCAGCACTGTCTGTTCACTGGGAATCCCTGTTTCACACCCAGCTGCCTGTCAATACCGAGTGATTTATGTGTGAGTGTCGACACAAACGGGATCGTTCGCCCTGTGTAATTGCACGTCAAAGCCACACCGTGGGCTGAGAAACACCTTTAGCGTTCCTCTTGCTTTTTTCCATCTCTTTGAGCCAGTGGCAAGATGTGGGGATGAAATATGGATGCATGTGTGTGTGTGTGTGTGTGTGTGTGTGTGTGTGTGTGTGTGTGTGCGTGTGGTGCACCAACACAGCTCATCCATCTTCGCTGAGATTGTGTGACAGGAACGGCGCTCAAGTGTTCCCGTTGATTGACTTTTGATTGAGTTAAGATGCTTCGCCCGGAGTGGCTCCGTTTGTTTTTGTTGCACAGTTTACATGTCTCTCTGCTAAATTGAAACACACAGCGCAGAGTTTGTGTTTGTCAGTCATTCAGACATCTCCCGCTGCTTCTCTCAGAGGACATTTGGCATATTGGCTGCAGTAAGCGAGATGGATATGATGGGATGGGAGTGTACTCTACGCCAGCAGACGAGTAGCTTATCACAACTAATTTAGTCACTTTGGATGACATGACCCACTGAAGCTATATAGTCTCTTCTCCTTCTTCACTTAAGGTCACTCACAGCAGTCAAACGCAGCCCAGCCTAATTTTACTCTTCACATCATTTACACACTACATTTGTTTTTATTACACGCCAATAAACAAATCCTACTTTTTTGATGCTCAATGCATTTACCACAGCATTTAATCCGATGATAAAATAGTCTTTAAAGAGTTTAGACAAGTTGTCACATGTGTGTGTAGTTGATATCAAGTCCTGGCAGGCTTTAACCTGGGTTAGGGTTAAGGTTAGGGTTTACATACTGCTGGTATTGATAAGGCATGCCATTTTGTCATTTTGGACTTGTGTCTTTCACTTAGTATATTTTCCTCATTATATTTAGTCATTAACACTCATGATGAGAAAAAGAGTATGATAACATGGCCGTCAGACAAAAGAGAGCCTGATTTTTGTTTTGGTATCCCAAATGCAAGCCAAAATTAGTTGACTTGGCTTATGCCAGTCATCTTGAATCCATCAGCGTTAGTTTGGGGTGTTTTGTCTGTTTTTGGGGTGACTCTCATGCAAGACAATATATAATGATCCTCTACAATAGAAGAAAATATTTGTCTGACTGTGTCTGTGTAGGAAAGGACTCTCTTACTATTACTTCTGGTATTTATATCTTACGGATCTGTAAAAAAAAAAAATAGACCAAATAGACCCAGCCTTTGTATGTCCTTATGTGCAAATATACTGTATAAATATTCCTTTGATTTATATATTGCACAGACATGACATATATCTTGTCATCCTTCAAAGTCCCTCGGCCTTTATACGACCCTCTGCTTTTTCCCCACCTCAGATCCTCATGGAGATCTTTGTTTATTTGTGAGGGCAGTTTAGAAAGACGAAGAAGAAGGAGGAGGAGGAGGAGGAAGATGTCTCACTACCTCCCTCCCTCTCTCTCTCTCTCTTTTTCTCTCTCACTGCTCTATCTCTCCCCCCTCCCCCCATCATATATTTATAGCTGATGGCAGATAAGATTATTCCTGCCGCGGACCTCGCAGTGCCAGCTGCTGCAGACCTTTGCTCACTATAAAGTGGGAGATGCGTTCCAGGCCGGGGGGAAGGTTGTTTTAGTTGGAGCTCATCCTGGAGGCCCTGGTGACTTGGAGCATGGCCTCCCTCCCACAGCAGGGCTTAGCTGCTCTTCTTTGCTCCTCTTCCTCCCTCTCTCCTCTTCCCCTCTCTCTCCTTTCTGCTCCATTCACTCCTCTCCTCTCTTCTCTTCTCCTCTCCCCTCTCCTCTCTGCTCCTCTCTTCACTCTTCTCTTCTCTGCTCCTCTCCCCTCTCCACTCTCCTCTCCGCTCTTCTCCTGCCCTGTCTATTACATCGGCCACCTCCGCTCCTTTTGACTCTCTACTCTTTGATGCGCTCTGCTGTCTTATCTATCTATCCTTGCTCCTATCTTGCAATGTCATCTCTCTCTTTCTTTCTTTCTTTCTTTCTTTCTTTCTTTCTTTCTTACATCAATGAATAGTTTCTCTCTCTCTCTCTCTCTCTCTCTCTCTCTCTCTCTCTCTCTCTCTCTCACACACACACACACACACTCTCTCTCTGTCTGCTCCTTCCTCGCTATGTCATCTCTCTGGTGTCTCTCTGTCTCTCTGTGTTCTGTGTTGTATCAGAGAGGAGTAAGTAGCCATCACGGTGGTTTGTTTTACTGTCCGTCTCCTCAAACCCCCCCCCCCTTAAACTCCCCCTGCCTGACCCCCCCTGAGTCTCTCTTGCTGCCGTGGGGTTAAGAGGTAATGGCCTCAGAGACCGCTCTCCCCTCACTGGCCCGCGGAGACGATCAGGCCAATCCCCTATTACTGTAAGACACGGCCAGCTCTGGTCACACACACACACACACACACACACACACACACACACACACACACACACACACACACACACACACACACACAGGTCTGCTCTGCCTGTGAAATCTGCCTGCCTGCCTGTGAGTCCTGCTGCTGTTTCCAGGGTTTTTCTGACTCACCATGTGATTATGTATTTGTGTAATGTTTCGAGGCTCTTGGCAGAGCTTGTGTGTGTGTGTGTGTGTGTGTGTGTGTGTTAGTGTGTGTGTTAGTGTGTGTGTGTGTCTCCTGAGTACCTCTAGGAAAGTAGCCAGGCATAGAACAGCACAGGTGCAGAGGCATGGCTCAGAGGTTTGTTTTTACATGAGTGATGATGAGGGCATCGATGATGATGATGATGCTGATGATGATGATGATGATGCTGCTGATGGCGATGGTGTTGGTGATTATAATGAGGATGATGATGACGATGGTGATGACGATGGTACGACGGTGAAGGTGATTTTCATAACCACAATGTTGATTATGATGATGATGATAATAGCCATCATGCATCATGCTGAACATGATTATTATGATGATGATGATGATGATAAACAAGGGAAGGTGCTGTTTTGCATTTTTTTGTGAAGATATATAGAGGTACTTGTTTTGATGCTCTAGGTCTATCTGAACCTCATGTCATCCAAGGCAACCGCGCACTATACAAACGTACACACACACACACACACATACACACACACACACACTCACACACACACACACACACACACACTCACACGCACACACACACACACACACACACACACACACACACACACACACACACACACACACACACACACACACACACACACACACACACACACACACACACACACACACACATCCTGTACACACACACACACCTTCCCATGAGCAAGTACAGCAACAAGTTTGGGATGCCAGCCGTGCTCCCTGGGGAGAGCACCATGGCAGGTCCAGTCGGCCCAGGCGTCTCCTGGCTCATCCCCACTGCACTCACCAATGGAAAATCTCATCCCTCTCTCTCTCTCTCTCTCTCTCTCTCTCTCTCTCTCTCTCTCTCTCTCTCTCTCTCTCTCATCCCTCTCTCCCTCACTGTGAGAAATAACAAAGCGTCCACAGCTGCAGTTTGCTGACAAAATTGCTGCAATATGTGAGCCGAGAGGCCTGGATTGAGAAGCAAATTGTCAAATGTTTATTAACCAGAAAACTGCCTGGCGGTTGTGGTGGTGGCGGCTGTGACGGTGGTCTCGACCTTGTGAAGAGGAGAAGCGGTGTGTGTGTGTGTGTGTGTGTGTGTGTGTGTGTGTGTGTGTGTGTGTGTGTGTGTGTGTGTGTGTGTGTGTGTGTGTGTGTGTTTTGTAAGTGAGGGCACGGGGTACAAGGAAAGCCCCGACTGGTCTTGACGACGGAGAAGCCAGATGAGTCATGTTCATGTTCCTGTCTGTGTTCATGTTCCTGGACAGATGTCTGAGTGGAGGGAAGCAAGAGGAGCCTCCAGGACATCTCATCTCAGGATGGAAATATTGATGAAGGGCTCTTGTGGCGTAATGTTTTTTTCATGTTTTTGTAATAACAGCTATAATAACAAAAACAGCAACATTATTATTATTATTATTATTATTATTATTATTATTATTATTATCTCGGCTTCACCACCGCCATCCTTGCCTGACCATGCATGACAGGTCATTTAAACCTTGACTCCAGCGGAAAATTCCTTGAGGAAATAAATGCAATTCTAGAATCTATAAAGAATCTATAAAGTTGGTCCATAACTAGGGAGGCTATGAGGGTGTATGGCCTTACGGCTCTCCCCACCCTTATCATCGTCTTTCTGCCTTAGTAGGGACCTCAAAGTCCCACTCACTGTTCAGGCGAAAAAAATGGGTATGGAAATCATCAATGCCCATTATAATGTGTCTGTCCCTATAGAAACAAGGCCATCCCCAAGCTAGTGAGTATAGCTGCCACTGAAGCTTACGTGTTGTGTGTGCTGTTTGTGTCTTTCACTGTTTGGAGAGATTGCTCATGGACCAATTCCCACTCCATGTAAAATTTAATGGACAATAAAGTTTTATGTTTAACTTCTTGTTTTTCTTTTTTGCTGTATACTGTGAATTATTACGGAGGCTTCTTTTTTATGGCATGGGTTTGTAATTGTTTTAGTAGCTTTGTTATAGTTTAGGATATTTGTTCTGCGGTTTTATTCTCAATGGTTTAAAGTCCATAGGATGATGTCGCACTGTAGCAATGCAGTAATTCCAACTGATTGCTGCCTGACAGTCCAGCAGCGTTGAGATTATTGAATATGTGTTATCATCACAAGCTGTCTCAAGGCTTTGCCACAGATATGCTAATCTAAGGCAGTCTAGTAGCAAAGCTTATCTAAAATACAGCTGCAGCCTCTGCCTTTGGATGCTGCAATCCACTTTTATTGCTTTCTTTCTGCTGCAGGCAACCTACTGCCAGTTTACAGTGCCCCCTAATGGACACTCTTATCTTAAAGTCACTTCTTTGATGAAATTGTCAGCATCAATCACTAATTTACTCTCACATATATCCTTTTTATTCTGTTTGAATGGCGTCCGACAATGAAGATATGCAGGCAATTATTTTTGTGGCATTTGTGTTTCATTCAATTCTCTAAACAACTCTTTTTGCCATCAAAGGCAAATTATTTATAAGTTCTCTCAAATCTCAAGGAAAGTAGCATTCAGCTGTCAACATTTAATACACTTAACATGAGTCTAGATCCTGTGTTTGTGAGAATTTTGCTATATAGAAACTGCATGCACGGCGCGCGCAAACACACACGTGAACACACACATATGCGCATCTCCCTGTGTCACCCCTGTCCTATTCTCCATGTTCCCTAAGCAGCCATTATGATGTGTGTGTGTGTGTGTGTGTGTGTGTGTGTGTGTGTGTGTGTGTGTGTGTGTGTGTGTGTGTGTGTGTGTGTGTATCTAGTCCCCCTGCTCTTCGGGGCGTGGATGGTAATTAAGCCTTACCAAAGAGCACGGTGGGGGGACATAAAACACACCTTATCTGCCCCTGTGGGCAGATCCTCCCCTGTGCTCAGCGATGGCAGTGATAAGATAAAGCCACCGTCCCTATCAGATTTTCCCATCAGCCCCCTGTGCCATGTGGCCGACAGGGCTGCATCAGCAGGCGTCAGGGTGGCGGTGTCTCACAGCGGTGGCGGCAGTGGCGGCCGGTGTCTTCATTACGCTGTAGGGTCTGTACACAGAGAGAGAGCAGGGGCCAGGGTACTTACAGATTACAGAGCCAGCCTCAGTGTCTCTGCGGACACGATAAAAAGGTGGCCGTGTGTTTGTGTGCATGTGTGTGTTTGTGTGTGTGTGTGTGTGTGTGTGTGTGTAGAGGAGGGGGTGTTAGGTGTTGGGCGCAGATGGCCATAAGTTGCCCATCATCCAGCCATGTTGTCCCATGCTTGGTCTTACAAGATGTGCTAAGATACGCAGCCTCTTCATGGGTCATCAACAGTGGTAATCACTGGCCTATCTACTGGGGTCAAAGTGAATCAGATATGCATGTGTTTGGGGAGTGAACAGATGTGACTTGTTGACTTCATACGGGGTGTTGGCACATCTAATGTTGCTGAGGTGGCTGATGGGAGTTACTGATGAGAGTTATGGGGTATTGTGTGTGTGTGTGTGTGTGTGTAGGTGTGTGTGTGTGTGTGGAAGGGGGGTGGTGGTGGGGGGGGGGGTCATGGCATCACCCCACCCCCAAAGTTTGAAGACGGATCAGTTCTATCACCTCTCAGGGACGAAGGTCAGTTTTATGGGCTCTCTCTCTCAGTGGCCCTGAAGGCTGGAAGTGGCAAAAGGTTGGATAATAAAGGCATTACTTGGTGCTCTTTATCTCACTCAGATAGCTACTAGCTTCTTTAGCATGGCTCCATTATCGCCACTGATAGGGCAGAGGATACTCTGCTCAAAGGGTATAGAGGAGAGAACACAACTCACTGCCCAGCAAGCCGTCATTTGTGTTGTCCCTGTTGTCCTCCTGACCACACCACAACATACACACACAAGCACACACACACACACACACACACACACACACACACACACACACACACACACACTGATAGTTGGTACCGAAAGAGAATAAAGAGGAAGTATGTGTGTCTCCTTCAGCCCGTGATCATAATATCATCATAAAGTTGCTGTTATCAGTCAGTGTGAATTGTAGACAGCTGGGAAAGATATGATTCTTATGAGATAACTCAATGCTTATCCATCATATTTTAAAGCTCATGGTGACGTTTGACAATATTTCACTGTCCAACTTACTGCTTACTGCTAAAGAAACACCAATCACATAGTACCAAACTTTCAAAAAGATAATGATCACAGATAGTGTTAAAAACTTGTGAACATTGTGCAGATCTGATTCACAGTTATAGAACGCTGACTTGACTTTAAGGGGGTTCAACCAGTGAGTAATATTTTCACACACGGCACTACAATTCAATTCAATTTAATTTGTGGAGCGCCAAATCCAAAGCAATTGCAGCGATATCCAGACAGTATGTGGAGCTTCCATGAGTAACAGGGGCAAGGAAAAACTTGCTTCTATTTGTAGTAATTCTTTTTGGGGAGAAACCTCTCTGAAGTTAATAGCACATACTGTATGTTGAAATTTCAACATATGTGGTATAAGCTTCAGCCTGTGTTTAGGCATTCTGGTGAATTACGTGAAGGTCCGATTATATTTAGGAACCAATAAATACAGAAAAACAGATCATTCCAACGAGTCTGTAAGGTTTTTACTTTTATTTGACTGTAACTGTGTGTATGGTTAGTGTGTGTGTGACTATTGGTGAGCAAAGGGGGTTTTATAGCAAAGGATGTAATCATGTGTAGTGGTTTGTGTGGGCCCATGAAGGGCCATGTTTCATTGCTAAGTGTTTGTGTTTATTACCTCCATCCATCTCTCCATCCCTTTCCCCTTCTCTCTCTCCCTCACTCCCTCCTTCTATCTCTCTCTATCCCTCTCTCTATTACTTCCCCCCTCTCTCTCACTCCTTCCCTCTATCTGTATCCCTCTCTTCATCCCTTTCCCGCCAGTCTCTTTTCTCTCGCTTTCTCTCTCTCTCTCTCTCTCTCTCTCTCTCTCTCTCTCTCTCTCTCTCTCTCTCTCTGTAGTGTAGTGTCTGGTCTCAGTGAGGAGCAGGAGGAGCAGCGTTCTGGGCCTGACTAACAGCACTGCTGCAGCTCAGTTGTCGCGGCGTGTCAGCCACTGAGCCCTCCTGTGATCCTTTGTTTGTCTTCTGGCTAGACATCGGCTATAATGAGCGCTGATTAGTTAACTCGTCTCAAACGCTTCGGCTATTCCTGGCACTGCCCGCCTACGCTCCCTCTCTCTCACTCTCTCTCTCTCTCCTTGCGGACGGACGGACGGGAGGGCACGAACACACACACACACACACACACACACACACACACACACCGTGGGGGTGGGGAGGGGTGTGATTGGGCCGGGTGGTTGGAAGGGACTCTTCAGAGGTGTATGGAGACTACTGGAAAAAAAGCAGAGGGATTTGGGGGATTTGCCCCATGTCTTGTGGCCTCGGTCAGGCCACCCAAAGCCAACTCTTTAACGACCAACCCACCCCACCCCACCCTCTCCCTACGAAAGGGAAAAAAATGCCACTGCCCCTGTAGCCGGTCTGGTAATAGCCTGCAGATGTCGAGATGCTGGGTTGCCGTGGGTGACGGCGGAGCTGCCACCTGCGTGGCCGAGGCTGTTTTTCTTTCCGACGCTGAGGTAGATAAATATGGCCGGCGTGGGTCCTGTCTGGGGTCGGCCACACCGTTTATTTACTGGAGCGGAGAAGCAAGCCCACGCCCAACTCCACATTCACAGAGACAGAGAGAGAGAGAGAGAGACAGAGAGAGAGAGAGAGAGAGAGAGAGAGAGAGAGAGAGAGAGAGAGAGAGAGAGGAGAATAGAAGATGGGAGTGTAAAGATTGACAGACATGTCATATAGAGAGATGATGAACCAGGAGAAACAGTGAAAAGGAGAGAGATAGACAGACATAGAGAGAGAGAAAGAAAGAAAGAGAAAGAGAACAAAAGAGAGACAGAAAATAAAGGGATGACACAAGGGCCAAATTCAAAGTTCCTTTATTTTTATGCCCAACCAAGAAACAAGTGGTATTCAGTTAGGTGAGCAAGAGAGAGAGGTATGGAGGGATTAAGATGAGCAAGATGGATGCAAAGAAAGGGGGATATGGAAAGAGAGGAGGAGAAAGAGAATTCTAGAGAGATATAGGGGGGAAGAGAGATACAGAGAGATAGATATATAGGAGGAGAGAGATAAGGGCATGATGCATCAAGGAATTTTGTGAGCAACGTTGCTGGACAATCACATGACTGAATCCAAGTACTCTGATTGGACAGATGCAACATGATTGAAGCTCCCCAGATAATAGACTGTTCCCCAGTGGGAAAGTACCTAAACGGTCTGGCTCAACCACTTTGCCCAGCAGCACTGCCCCTCCAAAAAATATCCCGCTTCATCATCTCTTCAGAGACTGGGCAGGGTGTGTGTGTGTGTGTGTGTGTGTGTGTGTGACATAGAGTCTGACTGGATAGTGAAGTCTATGAGTGGTGGGAAGGTTGATCCCGAGTGGAAACTCTGTTTGGAATGAAGTGCTGGTCAGTGGCTGCCGGCGTGGACTAATCAGTGTGTTAAGCCCCGGTATGTAGCCCTCTGCTCCAGCTAGCAGTGAATCACACACACTGACACACACACACACACACACACACACACACACACACATACATACACACACACACACACACACACACAGATGTCAGCTCCATGGAGATCTCCTTACGCAGCTCCCCTTCAATGGCTTTACTGACTACAGGACAGCAGTGGGAACAGAAGTGTGTGTGTGTGTGTGTGTGTGTGTGTGTGTGTGTGTGTGTGTATGCTTGTGAAATTCAATAAATGAATCAGACTAATGATTGCAGGAAGTGTCTGATATGAATGAATCCAGAGTTTAGCAATGACAAGTGAATCAGTCCATTTGTCTGTTACTGCTGAGATGGTTACATGACTTTCTGACCATTTTCATGTGAGCAAGCCAAAAAAGAAAAAAGAGGATCAGATCTCATGAAAATGAGTATCAGTAGATTGTGCATGAATCAGCATCTGTGTAAAACGTACACACACACACACACACACACACACACACACACACACACACACACACACACACACACACACACACACACACACACACACCATCTTCCCAAACCATCCCGCTGTTTTTGCTGTGAGTCCTTAAAGCTCTCTGTCCACTGTGGGACTCTGGGAAAGTGTCTGTGATGAGGTCCCCTCCCCAGAGCTGCCTGGCGGGCGGCTGGCTGGCTGCTGGTTTTAATTTGGCCGGGCATGTGAAGCCCAGAGAGTATCCTGTGCCACAGTGGAAGGAGCCCCTTCGCCACGGAGCTGGGAGCTGGCCAACTGTGTAACTGAATTTCACGGCTTTTATCTTCTCCCAGGTTCCTGAGCTGCCGAAACACCCCAACCTCCCCACTATCCCCCTCCTTCCTGTTTTTTTTCTGTCTTTCTCTAGTCTGTAACGTGTGTGTGTGTGTGTGTGTGTGTGTGTGTGTGTGTGTGTGTGTGTGTGTGTGTGTGTGTGTGTTTGTGTGTGTGAAGGGAGGGGGAGGGTTGGGGGTGGCTAACGTGTAGCTGTAGCCCCAGGAGATGGAGATAAACGGGGGAAAGACAAACTGAGGATAGATGCACATCAGGAAGAGAGGAGCATGCCTGGATGAGTGTGTGTGTGTGTGTGTGTGTGTGTGTGTGTGTGTGTGTGTGTGTGTGTGTGTGTGAGAGAGAGAGAGAGAGAGAGAGGGGGGGGCCAAAATGGAGAGAAAGAGAGAGGGAGAGAGAGAGAGAGAGAGAGAGAGAGAGGAAAAATGGAGTGAAAGAGTGGTGGCATAGGTAAAAGCCAAGGGACGACTTGGTCTACTGGGGTGGTGTCACTGTGCCACAGCTATGGGGAGAGTGTCACATACATGTACGATATTTCTGCACAACAGAAAAAAAAGAGAGGATAAAAACCTTGTGTCCCAGTTTGGGCCCATGCGCTGTGCAATACTGGTCCTCCCGTTGCAACCGGGTCCTCCTCCCAGTGCTCAGAGAAGGCGGTGCTGGTGCTGGTGCTGGTGCTGGTGAGGGGGCTCCATTGGTAGCAGATGGGCCCGCTTCCTGGCTCTCTGTCATGGTAGACATCCTAGAAGGCCTCCAAAATTTGTTCGTCAGATTTACAGTCCGATAGGGCCTCCCGTGCTCAGATTTACAGTCCGATAGGGCCGCCTCCGTCTTGGAGGATGTGTTTGTTCGCCTTCACTGGAGGCTGGGGTGCCTCTGATTTCTCGCTGATTCTGTTTTTTTTTCCCTGTGTGTGTGTGTGTGTGTGTATGTGTGTGTGTTTGAACTTTTTTGGTAGACTTTACTCTGCATAATGCCTTTGTACCTTTGCATGTTTTGTTCTCTCTCTCCCTCTCTCTCTCTCTTTCTCTTCCTCTCTCTCTCTCTTTCTTTCTCTCCCTCTCTCTCTCTTTCTCTTCCTCTCTCTCTCTCTCTATATATATATATATATCCTACTCTCTTCATCTATCTCTATCTCTCTGTCTCTTCTCTCCCCGTCTCTCTCTCCCTCTTTCTCTTTCTCTCTCTCTTCCTCTATCTCTACCTCTCTGTGTCTCTCTCTATGTGATGCTGATTTGCCCTCTGTTCAGTTGTGTATGTTGTTTTAACCCCCCACGCCCCCCCCCCCCAGACCAGTATAGACCAGTATAGACCAGCTCAGACCAGTTTGTAGTTTTTGTCAAGAGGTTCCTTGTAAAGAACCCAGAGCACAGGGCCACAGCCACACAACTCCTACAGGTAGCGTGTTTGTGTGAGTGAGTGAGTGTGTGTGTGTGTATGTGTGTGTGTGTGTGTGTGTGTGTGTGTGTGTGTGTGTGTTTGACTGAAGCGGTGTATGCATATGTTTGAGCATGAGTGTGTGTGCAGTACAGTCGGTGTATGTGCATGTGTAAGTGTGTGTGAATGGGACTGTTTGGAAAACTGTTTACCACCTGTAGATATATCCACTATTGTAAATGTATCTGTGAACAGTTATGTGTGTGTGTGTGTGTGTGTGTGTGTGTGTGTGTGTGTGTGTGTGTGTGTGTGTGTGTGTGTGTGTGTGTGTGTGTGTTTCTTTTCATGCAGTGAGGTTGAAACAGCTTCTCGCCAGAAGACCCCTCATCCTCCCTGACAGCGGGCTCCTTGCTCGGCTCACATTTGTTGAACTCAATAACGCAGAAAGCTACAAAAACAAACCAATTTATTTTCCTAGCTGTTCCCCTCAGCCCCTCCATAAACACCCCGAGTCCATCTTTCCAAGGAAAACACCTTCCAATGGCAGGGCACACTGGATGTGTCTGTCTATCCGACACACACACGCACACACACACACACACACACACACACACACACACACACACACACTGTCAGATACCGCACTCAGATATCAGTCCCTCGAGCAGGCCGAATCTGGAGCGAACGACATGTTCGCTCCAGTCGTGAGGCTCCATATTTCATGCCGGCGTTCGGCCGGGTCCAACGGCTGCTGAGCGGAGTATTGAGCTTGGCGGACGATGAAGGGGGAACTCTGGGAAAGGTCACGTTCATGTGCAATTTGCAGACGGGCAGGCAGGCAGACAGGATGCCTCGCGTGTTGGTGGAAAGTCACGGTGGAAATAAGGTTGTTTTTTTTTTCTTTTCATTTCCACAGTAAGAATAGCTGCTGACAGTGTTGTTCCAAGTGTTTGTTGATAATGCTGATTAGATGAATAAATTAATTAGCCCACTCTGGCAAACTCTGGATCAGCTTTTGATAGTCAGGGTGAAGTGATCTTCAAAAAAAGGGGGAAAGGAGGAATGCAGAGGGTAGGGTAAATCAGGGCGAGGAACTAATCTTGCGTGGCAGTCAGCGTGTTGCGCTGTTTACGTTTTGGTTCCCCAAGCCCCCTAGTGTGGTATATATACGTCCCCGCATGCATTTGGAGGTTGGGGTGAGGGGAGCGAAGGCGTAGCATTTCCATGGCCCCACTAATTGAAGCAAATGAAGCTCGACTCCTGCCACGAGTCTGATGGGACCCCATGATTAAAGGCCTACAGAGGCGGGTGTGATCTCGCCGTTTTCTTCTTCTTCTCCTTCTTCTCCTTCTTCTTCTTCTTCCTCTTCGTTTTTCATTGGAGCGCGCTCTGAAGCGAGATGCAGCAGCGCGGCTTCTCAGTTCCACTCCATTGCCCCGCTCAGCGCTCAACTGCTTTTTAACTACCTGCATCCCTCGCCGAAAGGCAGAGAGCGCTGCTCCGACTTGTGATGGATGGACTCGCGCACCTCCTAAACTGTCACCGGGGGGATATCGCTAAGGCCGCGGCAAGCAAACACACAACACACCCGACACCGCCGACACCAACGCCCGCGGACTGCAGCGGCTGTCAGGAAAGCTGAAAAGCAGTAGCACTCACGCTGCGCAGGACCTGCGCTTGCATGCGTAATGTTTTCCTGGCACGGCCTTCGCTGCTATGACGGGGGACGTATTTTAAAGATGCGCCCAGTTTTGCCTGGACACGGCCAAATGCATCACTGTCGACCAAAGCCGAAATATCATTCCTGCAAACACCAGGGTATTAAAGAACTTTACAAGGTGGACTGGGTTTGTCTTCAGCGCGTTATATGTTGAGCTTTTTTGGACATGCGCTGCATGCAGTGCCCTGGCATAGGCACAGAATCCCAATAGGAGTTTTTACATGCAATTTGCTCTCAACAATTCGACCAATTTGTCTTCAGTTGTTTTTCCTTCTGTAGGTCTCTTCTGTTTTTACCGTGACCGCTGCCATTTATCGTGGAGTGGTGAAAGAGAGGAAGGGAAATGGGCTCCGCAGGAGAGAAAGAGAAGGAAAGACAAATACTTGGGGCAATGAGCTGATTTATATCAGGGCAGGAGGAGCATTATTCACTGCAGCAATCCTCTCTCTCTCTCTCTCTCTCTCTCTCTCTCTCTCTCTCTCTCTCTCTCTCTCTCTCCTCATTTCACTCTATTCAATTCCCTTCAGTTCACCCCATGCACAGGCCTTTCTTCACTAGCATTTCTGGACTACCAGTCATTTTGTTTCGAAGTCAGACTATCACAAAATATATAGTGTGACCACGAGTAATGGACACTCAGGTAAGAAGGGTAAGTAAGGCTAAAACCTCAGCGCAACTAACAAGCCTATCGCTTCAAACAACGCTAAGCCTGCCCAATGACTCCCTGTCCAGATAGAACATTGTGATAGGCTAAACACCACAATGTCCGAATACATCCTAGAGTGTTGTGTCTGGATTTAAACAGCTCAGACACCACTGATGTCTGAGTACAACCTAAAGCTGATAGCTAGACATACTCGCTGAGAAAATTCAATTTGCTACCGCTAGAGTACATCTAGAGTTCTAGGCTAACACCTTTGACCAGAGTCTAATAGCACTGATAGCACACACTTGGACCTAGCATGCTAGTCCTCCTTTCCCTGTGGTTCTCTTGCTCTCTCTCTCTCTCTCTCTCTCTCTCTCTCTCTCTCTCTCTCTCTCTCTCTCACACTGCCCCAGTCCTCTAACCTCTCTAGCTTTAGATACATACAGTCATACAGTCTAACACTTATATGAATTTTCAATGGCCGCTTTACATAAACTTTGAGCTGGAACCCCAGAGAGCAAAGACTATGGCAATGGGGTCAAAAATTGAAACCAAAGAAAATGCAAATCAGAAACTCGGGCAAAACTTACATCTTGCATCAATCCATCTCTCTCTCTCTCTCTCTCTCTCTCTCTCTCTCTCTCTCTCTCTCTCTCTCTCTCTCTCTCACTCCTGCACCCATTCATTAGGATAGCCAAGCCTGTGGTGATCCTAAGAGAGCTGATAGCAGAGGCCATGGAGGCAAAGGCCAAGAGGCGCCAGGAGCAGCAGGGAGAACAAGAGGATGAGGAAGAGAACTCAGTAAGGCCTCTGCTCTGCACACATTCACAAATAGACCATGTCTGTCCATTCACTCACTCACTATCAGTCAGTCATTTGGTAGACACTGTCATTTAAAGTGACATGCAATGCTTCAGTTTGTGTAGTTGGAGGACCTTTTGAAGTCAAATCACAAAACATTCTTGATAGGTAAAGCACAGTTCATTCTAGACACACCCACACACACACACACACACACACACACACACACACACACACACACACACACACACACACACACACACACACACACACAGCCTAAATTTGAGGAAGGTAAGCAGAGGATGTGCTTAATAGTAAAGGAGTAGGGAACGCTCGGGGGTCAAGAGGTCAAGAATCTTCAAGAGGTGAATCAAACAAAGGCAAGCATGGAGGGCTACGGCATTTGTAAATATGTAGATCGAAGGTGCTCTTTGGTAAAAAAAAAAACTTGATTGAATATACTAGAGAGGATGTCCAAGGCACTCTTCCAAAAGGGTTAAAAAGCTTTATTAAATGGCTAGATCATGCTTGATTCTTTAAAAAACATGCCAACATGTTTCGGCCATAAGGCCTTCATCAGGGCAGTCAATCCAATCTTCAAGAGGTATTTGACAGATAGAGAAGAGCACCTATTCTGTGAATATTGCACATTCTACCATGAAGGAAACATATAACTCCCCCTCATTATACTTTGAAAACAAAGTTTCCCCTATGGACATTATTAGAGAATATTCACAGTAAAGTAGACAAATATGCACATCACCGTGTATATAGCTGCAGGCTTCTCCTTAATTGCACTACTGAGACCAGCAGATGATCTAGGCAGTTGACTACACACACACACACAAACATACACACACACACACACACACACACACACACACACACACACACACACACACAGAGTTTCTGACTAAGACACAGCCTGTGAACGTAACACAGTGGCCACATTCCTCTACAGCTGCTCACAGCTTCCTGTTCCTGTCATCACACACACACACACACACACACACACACACACACACACACACACACACACACACACACACACACACACACACACTCGTACCTACTGATTCTCCTGTTTGCTCCCAGATAATGCTATCAGAGTCGATAACCAGGCCTCCTGCATTGTGCTGTTGTAGAGTGGGGCAGAGAGGGAACAGATCTGGAGGACTGTGTGTGTGTGTGTGTGTGTGTGTGTGTGTGTGTGTGTGTGTGTGTGTGTGTGTGTGTGTGTGTGTGTAAGAGAGAGGGGGGGAGTAATTTAATGTTAGCCTGGTCTCCTCAGTGCATGTACTCTGTCTCTCTCTCTCTCTCTGTCTCTCTCTCTCTCATAAACACGCACACACACACACACACACACACACACACACACAGGTGCACACACCACTTCCCTCTCTCTGAGGAAGGGTCAGACGTCTGCCCTTCTCCCAGTGTCTGTGGCCCGTGGAGAATGTGGCCCACCCATCCTACCACTCTAAACCTTGCCTACACACACACACACACACACACACACACACACTCACACACTTGACATGCATAGATACATCTCTATCTCCCCCTTCACACTGGATTGGTGCTGGTGTTTGTATAGCTGCTGCGACCATTCCTGGTGTGTTTCCTCATTAGGCAGGCCGGAGTGTGGAGGCAGCCGCTGACCGGCGGGAGTCTAATCCCTCGATCACACACACACACACACACACACACACACACACACACAGCTCCCATCTCCCCTCGTCTCATCTTCACACCACACTCCGTTCCACTGTGTTGCACTGTGCTCGTGATACCCCCCCCACACACCCACACACACACACACACACTCACACCACTCTCCACTCCTATACCCTCCCTCTCTTTCTCTCTAGCTCTCTCTTCCACACTCGGGGTGAATGGGAGGTCAGGCAGCTGAAGAGGGGATGGGGAGGTAGCGACTGGTGTGTGTGTGTGTGTGTATGCTGGAGGGTTAATGATAGTCTGATGAGGTTTGGTGAGCAGTGGCTTGTTTGGGATGAGATGTTTCTGGGGGTCAGGAGATGGGGGTGGAGGGATGGGGTGTTGGGATGTGGAGATTGGGAGCAGGGGGTGGTTTTATGGAAGGGATTGTTGGTTGCACTCTGGCATCACAAAGAGGAAAACCCTTGGTTGCTTGGCGACGGACGAGCAACAAGTGTAAATATAACCGTCCGACGTGGGCCCCGGGTGGCTGTGAGCTGCCTATTTATGTAAATGGTATTCGGGGAGGACGGGGGCTGCTTTGCTGCCTGGAAGTCGGGGGTTGGTGGGGGAGCATGAGCATGGGGACTGGGTTATAGACCTGCTGTAGGAAACACAACCACCTCATCTCAACTCTTCCCCCGTGGATTTACGTGGCTTTAATGTTCTGGCTCACACTCGCACACACAAGACTCACACACACTCACACACACACACAAGACTCTTCCAGCACTGTTCCTCTGATCATTTGGCCACGATTACCCCCCCAAGGGTGAAATTGACTTTTCCTCTCACTCACCTACAGTACCAACACACACACACACACACACACACACACACACACACACACACACACACACACACACACACACACATACACACATCACACACACACACACACACACACACATACACACACACACACACACATACACACACACATCACACACACACACCCACACACACACATACACACAGATTCACACACACACACACACACACACACACACACACACACACACACACACACAGATTCACACACACAGACCCTGTGGAGGGTCTACTTTTCCTTTCCAGCTTTTGCTTGAAACATTTGTCGGATGTCTGTCTCCGCTGACACAAAAGGCTCGCTGTGCACTTTTTCTTTCTCTCTCTCTCTCTCTCTCTCTCTCTCTCCTGTATTGACTTTGTCATTTTTACTGCTCTCCATGCTAGTTTCTCACACTCTTGCCGCCAGGAAGGGGCCTCGCTGCAGGCGATGTGCCGTTAAGGCTTCAAGGCGCTCACTCGATTGCTCGCTCTTTCGCTCGCTCGCTCGGCGTCCTGTGTGCCCAGGGCCAGTGAGTGGCCCGCGCCAGGGCGCTGTGTATCTTGGAAATGGCCGCCCCCGTGATTATCAGAGTAATCCTGAAATTGGAGCCGCCATTACACCGCGCCTGTCATTCATGTAGTGTATTGACTACCGTCTCCTTCAATTAGACAAAACATCTCGGAAATGTGTCACCCGAAATCCGTCCTAATGCTCACTTTTAAACGGGTGAGCTCAGTTTCAGCGAGAGGCATGGGGGGGGGGGGGGGGGGGGGGGGGGGGGTGGGGGGGGGCAGTCTAGGGGCGAAGGGGCACTTTTACCACCCCCACCCCCACCCCCCTCCTTTTTCTAATAAGATCACGGCAAGGCACTGTCCTCACTCCCTCTGACCCGTGCCCTGGTGTATTTTCCCATGAATCCTTGGGGCAATATGCGGCGGTGTTATCCCTGGCCAGTGTCGGGTGACGCAGGTTCAGTGCGGCTGAGACTCTGGCTTGTCACAGCCCGAGACATGCTGATGGAGTCATTTGTTTTCGCACATTAATTCAATTGGGTCCCCAGACTTGGGCTCGGACACCTGCTTTCCACTGGCCACCTGCTTGTGTTTTCTCACCAGAGCCTCCAGACGACTCTCTTTCCCCGGGCTTAGCAGCCTACTGGCCTCAGTGTGTGTGTGTGTGTGTGTGAGGGACTTTTCACTACCCCTTGCTCTCAAGTCCCCTATTTAGACCCCATATCCTGACTTGAGCCTGTCTCTGTCCCACACATGATTTGAGCTTGGGAGAGAATCAGACCAGAATGTGAGCATTATGCTTGCACGTGAGTGAGAACCAATATGTGTGTCTGTCTGTGTGTGTGTGGGTGTGTGCGTGTGTGTGAGTGTCTGTCTTTGTGCGTGTATGTGTATGAAAGTAAGTTGATGTTTGACTTAGTAAATCCAGCCAGAGGACATGTCTGTGCTGAAGTCCAGCTCCTGTATGTTTTGTTTTACTCTTAAAGAAAAATAAATAAATAAAAGCTCCTTAAGCCACTCTAATGATGACTCGCCGCTATTCAAATCCTCAAATACATGCAAACATAATTCCAGCCTGTATTCACTATTTTCCATGGGCTGCATTATTTAAATATGATTAAAAAGAGAGACCACAAGTGAGATTAAAATTTGCTGTGCTGTGCTTTTCAGTACACTGTTTTGAACTCTTACATCAAAGAGCTTGTATCTTCAATTCTATTTGCATTATGGTGCTTGTTCTCACCATTTATGCTGGATAAAACATCTGTCGAACAAAATAGCTGTTTTATTGCCTGACAAATGAAATGCAACTTGTTTTGAATGATATCACAAAAACTGAAAACTTGCAGGCAGATATTTGCATATAATTTGAGCTGATGTTAGTAGTGGGTTTACACCTTGTTCCAGCCGACTTGATTGAAGTCTGACTATTTCCCATGTGCTGAAATTTAGTAGGCCAAATGTACTAGTATGTCATCATGTTACAGCCTAAAACATTTCCCCCCTCTAAATAAGTTAAATGGATACCAGGTTATATACTGTATTTAGGTTCATTTACCATTTGCTTTGTAGTCACTTTGTTCTGAGTGAGGTGAATGAAGGCTCAATTTTTATTTTTTTAAATTTTACATTTTTTTTTCCGTGGGACTGCTTAACACACCGTGCACACACACACTGTCTTCTTGAGAAGCTTTGCAAGCAGAGTACACTAGACTAGTGTTGGAGTTTTGACTGCTGTATGGTACATGTATATCAACTCAGTGTTTTAGTTACCGTACAGCTACACTGGGGAGCAATATCTTGACCTCTTTGACCTCTAGTCCACAGACACTTGACCCTCGGGCAATGGCACTGGACTGCTAGTTGTCAACACTCGCCAAGGTGTCTAGGGGTCAAGGGGTCAGGGGGAGTCAGCGGGGTGAAAATGGGCACTGAGCGCTTCAGAGTGCTCATGTTCCTCACGGCCTGCGGTGGTCTATGGCTCCACCGGGTTACACACTCGCCTCTCACTCGCTCGCACGTCTCGGCCTTTGGAGCGCAGTGAATAGGCCATTGTTTGGCTCTTTCCAACAATGTCGCCCACACTTATGCTCTGGCTACGCTAAGCTGACATTTACATCACGTTTGATACACATCACTGTGTTACCTGCAGCTAGTAACCCAATAGCCAGGCATGAGATTGCAATCTGCACTGCACTTAATGGCCTGGTCCCATGTCACCAAGCTGAGTTTGTGTGCCGCCTCTGTGTGTGTGTGTGTGTGTGTGTGTGTGTGTGTGTGTGTGTGTGTGTGTGTGTGTGTGTGTGTGTGTGTATGCCATCACATACAAGCCTAGAAGTATTTTCAAGGTGTAAAACTGAAAGGTGTGTTTTCAATAAGGTTGTCATAGAAGCAACCTGATATGTGTGTGTGTGTGTGTGTGTGTGTGTGTGTGTGTGTGTGTGTGTGTGTGTGTGTGTGTGTGTGTGTGTGTGTGTGTGTGTGTGTGTGTGTGTGTGTGTGTTTGAGTCCAGGTTAATGTGATTCAAGTAGAGCTCGAGGGCTGCATTTATGAACCCAGTCTTCTGTTTGACTTCCTAAAGCAGTGGCTGTGACATGGCCAGACAACTACCCCCCCCACACACACACACACACCACACCTCTCATACACACACACACACACACAACACTCATACACACACACACACACACACACACACACACACACACACACACACACACACACACAGCAAGCCAGCAAGTGAACTCCAAGTCATGTTTTCTCCCCTTTATTACAAGAGTAACCCAAAGTAAGCCTCTAATGTTTTTCTATAACACTTTGCCTTTAGCTTGTGGTCCATATATGTCTGTCTATCTGTATTTTTGTGTGTACAGCACTGTATGCTATATTCAGTCAGCCCATACTCCATACACACAGTACACAGCTTCTTTAAATGGCTTTGTTGATGGGGTGACCCTTTACCTAATGATGGGATATAGTCGACGCTTAAGACAGACATGGTGATTATCCAGCGCTCTGTGTCGGAAATAAGGCACTGTCTGGCGAAGTATCACAATTTCTCACCTCCTAATTAAACAGCAGATTAATGGGGAGGGGGGGAAGCACAAGGGCGCGGTACTAATGTGCGTCACCGGCTGAAATCGCTTCTCTGGTAATCTGCACACCAGAGGGGAACAGGCTGCCCTTGGCGAGTGACAGATCTTGGAGGTGACAGATAATCAAGGGTCTCAAATGCAAAGGGTAAGAGAGCCCTGGTAGGGGCCCCACACATACACACACACACACACACACACACACACACACACACACACACACACAGGAGCCTTGGGAATCTGTTTGCCAGAAGTGCCGTGATACCCCTGTAATCAGTTGTTTCGGTAACACAAGCCCAGAGACCCACAGAGACGAGAAGCCAGCGGCGTGTGTGTGTGTGTGTGTGTGTGTGTGTGTGTGTGTGTGTGTTTGGGCTTGTGTACCGTACCTCACCGCACGACGGTTCAGTGCGACAAACCACTGATGTGTTGGTAATACAGCTGCTGCTTGTTGGGTTTCACCTAAGCAATGCAAAGCATGGACCCCAACAACCTACCACCCTAAATACCACCACCACCACCATCCCCACCACCACCTCCACCTCATGCTGCAGTTTAGGCAGAGTGTCTCCTGCAATCACAGCACACCAGTGGGGACGGACCAATCAAGCCCCAGGCCTCCCAGAGCCGCATATGGAGCTCCGCTCTGCTTTACAAGATGGGAGGACAGCCTGAATTGGTGTGTGTGTGTGTGTATATATATATATGTGTGTGTGTGTGTGTGTGTGTATGGGGGGGGGTCTAAAGGGTCTGAGGGGACTGTGGGGGGGTGGGGGGGGGTTACTGAAGAAGGAGGGGGTGGCTACCCTGGAAGTGGCTTTTACAAACCAAAGCATCCTCTGGAAATGGCCAATTAGGGGCAATATGGAGTTGGTTTCCTCTTTTGCCAGTTCGAATCGCTGCCCAGGCGTCCTAATGCGATAGGATCGGTGAGGAGGATGCGTGGAAGTGGTTTGGACTGCTGTAGCATGAAATGTTTCCTTTTTTAACCTCTGGAAGGGAAAGAGGGGTTTGTGTTTGGGGGGAGAGAAGGTGGTGTGTGTGTGTGTGTGTGTGTGTGTGTGTGTGTGTGTGTGTGGGGGGGGTGATGGGGAAACCTGTAAGCATAATCATGGAGCTGTGTTGCTGGGCCTAATTGAATTCGTATCCCAGCAGGGCCATCGCTAGATTGCACAGAACAGTAGATTGTTTGTGTGGAGAAACCCTAACTGCTGCCTCCCCCTCCCTCCCTCTCTCTCTCTCTCTCTCTCTCTCTCTCTCTCTCTCTCTCTCTCTCTCTCTCTCTTTCTTCTGCGGAGCTCCAAGGCTCTAAGGCAGTTTCCCTCCCAAAGCTTTGCCTCCCAGTAAGCGTGTAACCCACTGAAACTGACCCCACTCCAACTTCCCCACCCACACCCACACCCACCCCCACCCTTCTCCCCCTCGCTCTCTCCCCCCTGTGGTTGAGAGTAAGGGTGAGACTGGGGGAGTTGGGCAGGGATTGACTGGTAAACTCTGAACCCACCCAGTCCCTCCCCAGTACTGGGCCGACGGACGGGGGGATGTTTGAGCCATTACTCACAGGGGTGCTGGAAGCCGGGAGGGTTGATGTCATGTCTGTTGCTCTTGCGCGGCAGCCCTGGCAGTCTTTCAAGTCCGCTCTTCTCTGGAAGGAAGGGAGGAAGTGGACGGTAAGTGATAGTAATGGTTTGGGGGTGACTAACTAGCTGCGGTGAATTAGGGGTGTGGGAGTTTGCTGGAAGATACAGTATGTGGGTGACAGCAGAGGATATGGACATTCCCTTCTGCTTCCCAGCATTGTTTT
>JAODXP020000023.1:20958798-20972308 GCA_027497455.2 Sardinella longiceps
GTTTTATTTGATAGGGACAGATCACAGAACACATCATGTAGGCTGTACAACAGCCTAACAGAGAGGCACATTGCATTTATAGCCATAGGCTAATTTCCATGCCTATCTATGTTTACAAGATAAGATGTACCACAGAACTCCTCTCCTTTCTTTCTCTGCCCTCTTTCCCCAGGAGGAGCAGAGGGAACAGGAGGTGGAGGTGGAGGTGGATGGAGCCCCACACTATGGTGAAGACGGGCCAGGGCAGAAGTGGCAATGTGCGGATGGCAGCAGTGGTTATGATGGGCAGCAGTGGCACTGTGCGTATGGCAGCAGTGGTTATGATTTAGGCACATTCAGTGAAGGGAGGCAGGTGGTGATTGAGCACACGGAAGCATGCAGGAGGCCAACCTGGGCACCTTGGTGATCAACAGTGACGAGGATGAGAGCGGAGACGAGAGCTATGAGGGGAACTATGAGGAGTTAATGAGGTAAACATACACACACACACACATAGATACAAACACACACACACACACACACACACAACCACCCCTGACTTTTTGTCCACATTTGGAACGCCCATATGGTACTTTTATGGATCTTCATGTAGAGTATCTCTCATACCTAACGACATCTAACTCTGGGACTCAACATGAATAAGCAGATACTTGTTTGATGATCACTGGTGTCGTGGTGCTCTCCTCTCTGAGGCCTGTAGGTGGCACTGTAAGGATATGACTAACCCAAATCTTAGCAGTTGAGATCTGTTTAGTCTCATCAGTCTCTATCTCACAGAAAGCTGATTGTCATGATGCAACTATAGGATGAAGGACTGAATAGCAAAATGTTCATTGATGTCCATGTTATTGTCCAGCATTGATCCCTTGAAATGAAGTAATTTAATTTGTCAGTCGTAGTAATTTCCACATCTCTGACTCCAAAAGTCAGGCTCCTGTGTTCCCTTTTTCTCCTAATTTTTTTTGTCATATTTAAGCATTTTAAGCATGTGCTATTGATGTCCCTGGTATTAATTAAATGTCAAGTAAACAGGGCACTGCTTTCAGCCTTTCAACCACTAGATGGCAGTGTGGTGCCATGTTTCCTTCCTCATGGCCAACTTGATGTCTTCCTCCCTTTGGGAGTGTCCATTGAGATTAGCTTTGATGTGCACAAGTGATCTGTCTGGTACACAGACTGTCTGCCTAAGACATCTGAGGGAGACCTGAATTAACTTTAATGAATGTGTTGAGCATTTAGATTTTCAATAGAGACTGTTATGATGAGTGAAACACATCTTTATCATCCTCTCCTTACTGCCGATACTCCATATCAGATGCAGGCAGACTGACTGACTCAGATGGTAATTTGATCAGGCCATGCTATAGCTTACACAGGTATATTAAGACACAATCAGCTGTAATAGACTGGCACTGTGTCAGACTAATGTGATGATGATTCAGATGATTTGTTTTATTGTCTAGTATCTGTCACTGCAGTTGTTATCTTCAAGGCTTTGTGACCGGTTCTTCATCTTTTTCATTTACTTGTCATCATATACAGTAGACATGTTCGTCCCATGTGACAAACTGAATGGGGAAGCAATCCTTTGGTTCGAAATCTATTCTCCCTTAAACAAACTTATTGCTGTTCATCTCTGCTTAGAGTAGCCTATTATTACTGTTATCTGTTTGTAGTGTATACTACAAGTACAGAGTATAGAGCTTACAGTATTATTACTGTTTATCTATGCTACAAGTAAAGCCTCAGCAACATGTTTTCAGTTATTTAACAGATGTTAAACTGATCTATGAGGGAGAGCTCATAGTATCAGCAAACATTGTTGATGGGATGGCCTAGAGGTGGAGTGTGCGCTTCTGAACTGGACTTCCACAGCACGGAGATGGGCAACGCCTGATGCTCCACAAGAAGTGGGAAGGATTAAACTTAACTTTTAACTAACAAATGAGAAGGTTACCGTAGTCAAGGTCTTATTCAGCCAAAGGAGATCTTGCATCCCTTGCACCACTATACTAGCCTGGGCGAAAGCGACTGTTGACTATGTCATACAGTCTGGCCCAACGCAATTGAAATAGGTTTCCGCTTGGATATGACGTATTCCCTCGCCTGGCTCTCACGCCTACAACTTTCGCTTTCAGCATTAACAGTATTATCGCAAGTTCTGACCTATTTTGACATCGTAGTGGCAATAAATCCTCAAGAACATGGATGCTAATGTCATGTACCAATTTTGTGAATGTAATTCGAAAGTGGGGGAGAGAATAACAAACGCGTCCCTATCCTGTAGGACTACAAAATTTTGAGACATCGCTCTAAACTGTGTGCTGATTGGCTAAACCGTAGAGTAACCGAGGGAAAGGCGGTGAGGGGGGTTTATTCCAGACTACGTGCGGAGATAAAATGCTTAGCGGAGGTACGTAGGATGGCATCGCCAGGCTACCACTATGCACTGAGGAAGCAGAATATATTACTAATGCACCAAAAGCATACAGGTTAAAAAGGAGCTGAGTTTTTCCTTCAGAACAATGAGACATAAACAGAGGCACTAATCGACACAGTGCTCTCCTTGCGCAGTGGTGAACTTTTGTAGGCAGAATGTGAGGCGTAAAGACGAGATAGTCTCTGTAATTATGCATTGTTCTGAATTCAGAGACTAATCATTTTGTCAAGGCAAATAATTCGCCACTGTGCCTGGCTGGATGGAGATGGATTTGAGCTGTGCTCAGAGATTCATCCCACATAATCCTCCTTAAATATCCTCCACTTGTGAATGGGGCAATAATGAACAACTATTAGCTATTATGATGAAGAATTACCGCCTCAATGCATACATCTTTCACACATTACCAGTCTATAAGGCTCTACCTCTGACCTCCATCTGCCCCCTCACCCTCCTTTTCTGGTAAATGGACCAGTCCTGAACATCTGTAGCACACATGCCAGTTGATTCCATTATGCACCTGGGGCTGGGGACGGGGGTGGGTCATTGGTCCACCGGTTAAGTCTTCACTGGCGAGCCGGGCCCGTAAATGAGCACAGCGTAACGCTGAGGCATCGGGCCCAACCTCTCTGGTGATTACCACTCCTTCTGTAACTTTCACACACTGGGGTTCCACTGTGTCTGTGAATCTCATATATATACGGACAGACCCAAATATGGTTTCATGCATGTATGCACTGACATATGGAGACTTGTCCACCTGGACCAGCTAAGCAGTCAGGCACACAAACAGACATGCTTCAACAGGTTGTATAAAGGCCATTGTGTTATTACGTATTTTAACTTTATATTTTGTAAAAGCCTAAGTGAATTCTGTGTTTTTAATGTCACTGTTTGGAGTAAAGTATGTTTATGCCTGGTAGTCTTATACTTGTTATGTCATCCAATTGAATTTAATTGTATTGAACTGCATTGAGGAGGACTGTCCTACTGCCCTAAGAACCTACACCGAAATACACAAAAAATAAAGGTTTCAGTCAATCCATACATTTTCAATAGATTGTCACATACAGTAGTTAATCTCAGCAGCACAAAGACGATGCACAAAGCCAGGCTTTTCAATTCAATGGAACTGATGGTTTGTTTAACACAAGACAGGGCATAGTAAGTACACTAGACATGTATACTACAGCAGTGGCTATAATACATGTAATCAGGGCCGGACTGGGACCGAAAAATGGCCCGGGCATTTTTGGCCATAGCGGCCCACTATAATTTTATTTAATAATAACTTCATGTCAAGCTAAAATAACACTGTAAATTGGACACATTGCATTAACATGAGAGATTTAATTGGATAAGCACAATATCATTCAAAAACAATATGAGTAAATTATGAAAGCCCGGCCCAAAAATGACCGTCGGCCCACCGGGCATTGCCCTGTATGCCCTATGGCCAGTCCATGCCTGCATGTAATCTAAGGTAGTGTGGTGAAGATAATAGAAATACATTGTATTAATTAATTCAGCATTGATGGGAAGTGCAGGAGTGCATTCCAGTTCAATATGAGAGAAGGGTGAGATGAAATGGAGGCAACAGACCCCCTTCTCAAATGCATCACATTCAAATGGATATGGCTCTAATACTGTTTGTTTGCCTTGTCTTGCCACCAGTGTGTGTACTGTAAAAAAAAAAATAACCCAAATGCAAATGTAAAGGATGAGACATGCAGTATTTTGAAACCCTCTCACCCTTGGAGGACCTCGCTCTCTCGGTTGGTGCGCTTTAGTGAGGTGGGGGGAGGGTGTGTGGTGGGGAGGGAGTGGGTTGAGGTGCACAGGTCTGACTTGTGAGCATGGCAAACGGTGAAATCGGGCTGGAAGCGCTGCCAAGCACGGGAAACGATACGATTTTACGGTCCCGAGGAGACATGGCAGAGCCAAAGCGGCTCATCTTCCGCTCCAAATGAGATGGCGCCTCCGGCTACCTTAAAGGAACGCTGCCATTATTACCCAGCAATCAACATCCAGCAGCACCGCATCCCCCCTGTCCCCCCATACCCCCTCTAAGTTGGCACCATGTCAGCTTCACTTCCAGCTCCACCCTGGCACAGGTCCACCCACCACAGCCCGGGTATCTGGGCCTGTCATCCCCAGCCTCTCGCTGCCCCTCTTCTCTTCTCTTCTCTTCTCTTCTCTTCTCTTCTCTTCTCTTCTCTTCTCCTCTCTCTCTTCTCTTCTCTTCTCTTCTCTTCTGTCTTTCTGAGTACATGCACACATGTTTATTTTACAAGTGTTAGGCTATTACATTTCTACACAAGTGTTTTCACTGTTCACTAAAATGCTTTAAAATGCACTAAAATGTTTTTGATGCAAGACCGTCAGACATTCAGTACAAGCTGCAATCTGTTGCTGTATATGCAATGATAATAAAAACACAACAGTTCATTTTGCTTTTCTCTTTTACGGTAAACTGTGCATCATCTCAATCACTTATCCTCTTCTCTCTCTTTCCTTCATCCCTTGTTCCTCAAGTCTCCAACTCAGACCTGTTGTTCCACATCTTCCTTTGTAGATGTGCAGTATCACTCACTCTCTCTCTCTCTCTTTCTCTCTCTCTCTCTCTCTCTCTCTCTCTCTCTCTTCCTCCATATCAGATTGAGGCTAACACCCACCCCCTTCCTCCTTGTGTTAGAGCATTAGCTGTGATGGATGTGTGCAGAGCAGAGAGGTGTATGAAGTGGCCATGTTGTAAAAGATCAAGCATGCCAGGCCAAGCAGACAGCAGTCTAACAGCCACTTCAGGTTCTTCCTTCATCCCAGTGCAACATGCCATGAGGCATTGTGGGAAGACTCCACAAGCTGCGACTCCAGGGAGGAGAGTGTAAGAGGAGGAGAGGTGCAGTGTGTCTGTATGTCTGTGTGTACGTGTGTGCATCTTGCCAGGGTGTGTGTGTGTGTGTGTGTGTCTTGTGATGGGGGAAGAAATTGGTGGGACACTAGAAAGGTGTTAATGGGTGATTCATTTTGAAATGCTGGTTTACTTTTCTGCTGAGGAACTGCAGGTTGTGTGTGTGTGTGTGTGTGTGTGTGTGTGTGTGTGTATGTGCGTGTGTGCGTGCGTGCGTGCGTGCGTGTGTCCTGGCTGAGAGATGTAGAGACACATCATGTTCAGACTGATAAGAAGATGTTATGATTTATACTGCCTGCAATGGAAGCCATGTTGATTTATATTCTAAACATATAGGAGTGCACCCTCATCCATGTATGTGTGTGTGTGTGTGTGTGTGTGTGTGTGTGTGTGTGTGTGTGTGTGTGTGTGTGTGTGTGTGTGTGTGTGTGTGTGTGTGTGTGTGTTCATTAAGCCCTGATTGTTCTCTCAGAGGGGAGTCAGATAGTCAGTCAGACGGACCAGCTCCCTTAGCCCCTGGGTAAAGGGATCCGTGACTAGAACAAAGGCTGACTGTCTGTCTGTCTGTCTGTCTGCATGTCTGTCTGTCTGTCTGTCTGTGCCTGCATGTCTGTCTGTCTATGTGTGCCTGCCTGCTTTCTGTCTGACTGTGCCTGCATGTCTGTCTATGTTTGCCTACATGTCTGTCTGTCTGTCTGTGCTTACATGTCTTGTCTGTCTGTCTATGTGTGCCTACATGTCTGTCTGTCTGTGCCTGCATGTCTGTCTATCTATGTGTGCCTGCCTGCTTTCTGTCTGTCTGTGCCTGAATGTCTGTCTATGTTTGCCTACATGTCTGTCTGTCTGTCTGTGCTTACATGTCTTGTCTGTCTGTCTATGTGTGCCTACATGTCTGTCTGTCTGTGCCTGCATGTCTGTCTATCTATGTGTGCCTGCCTGCTTTCTGTCTGTCTGTGCCTGAATGTCTGTCTGTCTGTCTATGTGTGCATGTCTTGTCTGTCTGTCTATGTGTGCCTACATGTCTGTATGTTCTTACGTGCCTGTCTGTCTGTGTGTCTGTTTGCCTTTGTGCCTGCATGCTTGCCTTTCTGTGTGTCAGTAATTTCCTTTGGGGTCAATTAAGTATCTGTCTGTCTGTCTGTCTGTCTGTCCTGAGCATTGTGTGCCTACCTGTCTGCCAGTCTTTGTGCCTGTCTGTCTGTCTGTCCGTCTGCCTGCCCTTGTGCCCAGCATGCTTGTCTGTTTGTCTGTCAGTAATTTCCTTTGGGATCAATGAAGTATCTTGCTATCTGTCTCTCTGTCTGTCGTTCTGTCTGTCTTGATCATTGTGTGCCTACCTGTCTGTCTGTCTTTGTGCCCTTTGTGCCTGTCTGTCTGTCTGCATTGGAGTCTGAGATGTGAACAGCTTTGACGGACTGTCTACTGCACCCTCCGTGCATGGCCAGAGAAATCCATTCTGACGTTTGTGTGTCAGTAAGCGGTTTGGCAGTGCTCTGTCTGAAGGCTCACCTGTTAGCCTCTGATTCCCCGGCCCTCAGTGAAGCAGCTCCCTGACTGAGAGAGACTTGAGAGAGCTCAAGTAAGTGGAATGGATGCAGCATAGAGCAGGATCGTGCTCCAGACAGTCACTAAGTATTTAGGCCCCAGCTGAGCACTGTAGTGGGAGATTGGACAAATTGGACAAATGTCGCCTCACACATTGGAACATGGATTTATGACCTGGTTGGAATGGAAGTGGTGAACAGCTCTTTGGAGTCTAGAACATGGTGGTGCTTGACAGCTCTTTGGAGTCTAGAATTGTCTTTAGGTTAGTTATCTAGGTTGTGAGTTCTAAAGGTGGTCTGGCACAAATCTGGTTCAGATCTGTTTCATTGCATGGCTCGGATTCGGCTACAGACACATTTTCACATCTTCACAATTACTATACCTTGGGGCCTGGGGTTGGTTTGTATGTCTATCTATCTGTCAACAGGATCACACAAAAACTACCTTTGAGACGTCAATTGAAGTTGGTGGATGGATACAAATACTGCAGTCCGTTAAATTTAGTGGCATCCTAATAATCCAGTGGAATATTGCTGTTGTTGGCTAAGTATTCTCTGAGTTCATGAAGTAAAGTGCTGTGGAGTCTCTGAAGACTGGGAAGTTAGTTTTAAACTAGGGAAACATCAAAGATGAAAGTGAGACATGGAAATGATATTTTTTGGTGTTCTACAGGACATTGGTAAACAAAAGCACCTTTGGCTTCCCCCTCCTTATGGCTTAGGAAGACAGACATGCACAGAGTCTGAAAATATATATGTGAGATTTTTATTCTACTCAGTTTTTATGTCAGAATCATATTTTCTTCTGGATGTAATTTTGAAAGTTTTTCTTGGAACAAATCGTTTTCTTTATGTTGGTATACGCACACAAACACACACACACACACACACTCATTTTCTTCCAAGTGCTCACACATACACCTACATACATGTATGCTTACTTACTTTCCCCATCTCTCTCTCTCTCTCTCTCTCTCTCTCTCTCTCTCTCACACACACACACACACACACACACACAAGCACAGACGGTAGGCGGTGTGTGAGTTGTGTGTGTACCTGTAAGTGGGCAGTACTGTGTGGGATTTTGTGTGGGCTGCTGGACTCACGGTCAGCCCTCTGAGTGAAAAGCAGCTTTCACCAGAGATAATATTCTCCAGGCCAACACACACACTCTCTCTCTCTCTCTTTCTCTCTCTCTCTCAACACTCCTCAACTCTTTCATCAGGGTCAAACAAACTTTCCTTTTTTCCTGTTTAAAGTATCACACGATTAGTGTAACAATCCCATGCCACCCAATCAGGTTCATTCCAGCTGGTTGGTTTCTGGAAGAAGATGGATCGAACTCCTTTTTTTTCATTTTAACATTTTTTTTTTCTCTCTCTCTCTCTCTCTCTCTCTCTCTCTCTCTCTCTCTCTCTCTCTCTCTCTTTCTCTCTTCGCTTTCAAGCAGCAGGGTAAGCACAAACTCTTTGGCCTTAGTCAGTGTGAGAACTGGTTATTTTTCAGAATGACAGAACAAGGTACAACATACACACGTTCCAAGAAAAAAATGTAAACATGCCAAATCAAAAGTCAAACTGGAGATAGTGGTCCAAAAAAGATTTCCACGCTGTTTCCAAAAAGCTTCCTGATTTACCTCAATGTGTGACTGTGTGTGTGTGTGTGTGTGTGTGTGTGTGGGAGAGTGTGAGAGAGAGAGAGAGAGAGAGAGAGAGAGAGAGAGAGAGAGAGAGAGAGATTATATAAATTATTATTGAAAAAAGGTTAGTTGACATGGTAACTCTCCTCAGTGTGTTGGGTTGAAGTTAAGATGCTTCTTGTTGTTCTTCCTGTGAAACATCCCTACCCAGCATGCCTCAGGGCTCTTATTCGTGACTGCCTTGACAAACAGGAGTCAAAGATCAAGGCCCAGGAGAAAAGCAACCAGGTCAAGCAAAATTCCCATCCCTAACAGCATCTTCCTGGACAGCTAAAAACCGCCGGCAGGTTGGAGACTTTGAGTTTGTGACCCCTGTCTCAGTCAAACTGCCATTATCCATTAGGCTCTGGTCATGTCATTCTGTCTCACTGGAGATAAACTGTGAGGAGTGGAGTAATGAAACTGAAAACACAGTATATTTTTTCCTGCATAGTAGCGCTTGGTTATGTATTGATTCTCATGGATGCCTGACAATGATGATATAAAATAAGCATCTGCAAGAAAAACAACAATGCAGTCCAAGAAGAACTGACATATTTGTGGGATTACAAGCATTACTCGCCATTTCTTTAGTGTTGTGCTCGTCACAATTGTGTGTGTGAGTGATGTTACACTATATGGTCGCTCTTCAGCTTGGTCTTTGTTTAGCTTGTGTTTTGATCAGCAATGGGATGGATGTGTGTAACCAAACTGTGGCTTTCTCTCTGGCCTCTGGCATTTCTTTTGTTTTGCTCATCTCTCCCTTTGTACTTCTTTTCTTTTTTTCCCTCTATCTGTTTCTCCCCTTATCCTTCCTTCCAACTCTCCCCTCTTCTGATCTTTTTTTCTCCCCTCTCCCTTCTCTTCAAGACTCTCTCTCTCTCTCTCTCTCTCTCTCTCTCTCTCTCTCTCTCCATCTCTCTTTTCTGGCTCTAAAAAGACACATTGAGCCTGTAATGCCTTCTTCAAAAGCACAGCCAAGAGAGCAAGTCTGTTCTACACTATCCCGAGGCTAAAGTGCTTTCTAAGGACACTGATGCTGCACTGGAAGCCCAGATGGACAAAACCGCTGGGTCAAAATGGCCACCACACTGCCACTGAGCTGCTGAACCTCCGCCAAATCCTTTATACCAGATACCGTTGTGGCCGTCTGAGAGAAACGAGAGAAAGAAGCATACAGACAGCTGTAGAGCTAGAGCTACAAACATCGACAACAAAATGGAATAGAGTAACAAATAGTGCCATTCCCTTAATAGGTTAGAAAAATAAATAAATAAACTAATGTTTGTTCTACTTAGTCTCTTCCTGATTCTGTGGAAACATCAAAGCTTGAACCCATTCTAAAGGCTCCCACTCTAGCCCCTCTCAAAGCATGATAGGATGCATGTTATTTGAGGAGCTTGTTTGTTTGATTGTTTGCATTTGCCTTTGTTTTTACACACACACACACACACACACACACACACACACACACACACACACACACACACACACACACACACACACACACACACACACACACAAACAGACACACATTGGGGCTCTTGCATATCAAAGCAGCAGTAGCAGCACATCAGCCTGCATGATAAAAGGCAGCAGAGCATCTGTCCAGGCAGCAGCCAGTCATGTGAGTTCATTGAGCCGAGGGGAGTCTGGGGAGCTGAGGAAACGGCGGCCGGCCATCCTTCCTCCTTCAGCCTGAGAGACGCCATGCGGGGCGTCAGGGACCAGAACTAATCCGAGAAGGATCCCAGACTGAGCTGCACTTCTTAAAGGAGTCTTGGAGAATCCTTTCAGTTCTGAGGTACCTTTAAAGGAAAATACCGGAGTGAATTCAAACATAGCCCTGTTGAAAGAGCTTGCTAAATGCGCTAGTTAGCGAGTGGAACAAAATAATTTGGTACAACACAGACCGAACGCAGAAGCGAACAGGCACTTTACACTGAATCAATGGGACCTGACTGTTGGAAACCGAAAGTAAGATCTGAGGTTACATTGACTCAATTTAAAGTGTTTCGCGTTCGCGTTAGGTCTGTGCTGTTCGAAAATCTTTCATTTCATGCGAAATATATTGCTGTTAGAAGGCTCGTGCAGCAGGGCTATGCTTAAACTTACTCCGGTATATTGCTTTAAGGACCCTCACACAAACCCAAGTCCAGTCCCTGGGGGAGACACTGAGTAGAAAACACATAAGGCACTTCAGAGAAAAAGAAAGTCAAATACAAAACACTAGTTTTCAATCCACACTATTCATTAGATTCTCTGCAGATTCCTCAACACTTTTAATGATCCTGTTATGTTTACATTCTTGTGTGTGGTAAACCGGAATATCACCCTTAGACATAGAACCTAGATATACATCTCAAAAAGAAAATAGAAATGCAGACATCTTGGATGATGAAGAAAAGAGTGTCTGTAAGAGAGAGAGAGAGAGAGGGTAAGAAAGAAAAGAGACACAGAAAGGAAGATAGACAGATTGACTGGAAGACTATGTAAGGTCCATACTCTGTTCTTGACACTCCAGAAATGCGGTGTGACACAGGAGCCTAATCATATCCAGAATTCTGCTGAGACCTGTGTGCTGCCACAGTCTCACCTATTAAAAGGGCCTCATATGGGAAGGCTAACCAAAATAGAACCAAACTGCTTCCTTGCTGATGTCTGAAAGGCACATTCAGTGAATTTCAAAAAGGGCTACATTTGATTCACTGCTACTTCAAAGTGGTGTCCCAGTTTCGAAATTAGACCAAGCATAATCCAAAAATATTTCCTTATAGTTTTCTGTTACATTTTCAGAAGACGAAGCTTCATTTTTCTGGTTGTTTGAAAGGTTTCCATCCCTAGGTGTGCCTTGGTGTCTGATATTGAGCCTCCTCGGATTGCATCTCTGTAAAGCAGACACCTCCGCTTTGCTCTAACCAAATTGGTGAAATGAGAAACTGTCAGCTCTGGTTAGTGGGTCTGCCACTGCACACCACACTCACTGTGCTCTGTATCTCTGAACCCCCCCCCCCCCCCCACCCACACACACACACACACTACTAAATTAGCCTGAACTGGGGCGGCCGGGGAACTCACTCCTCTCCTCAGTGACCAAGCGAAGGCCAGTAATTGGTGCATATCCGAAAAACGTGCATCGTGCCGCCGGGACTTTCGCGCAGTCCGTCATATGAAAATACACCCACACCCCAACAGCCCTCAGCACTGCTTTTCTCATGCCAACACCCCCCCCCACCCCACCCCCAACCCACCCAGCCCCCTCCACGACTTCCCTCTCCCTCCCCTCCTCCAAAAAAAATATCTCTTCATTATCCCTGGGCCTGCTGTCAAGTGCTTCTCTCTTTCTCTCTCTCTCTCTCTCTCTCTTTCTCTCTGCCCACTCTCCAATCATCCTCTCCTCTCCTCTCCTGGCGTCCCCGTGCTTAATTATCAGTGCTATCATCGGCACGGAGGGCTGGCGAGGGAGCGATAAGGAAGAGTGGAGGGGAGGTTGTCAAGCAGAGAGCGGTGCAGGGAGGAAGGGAAGGTGAACAGGGGGTGGGATGGAGATGGAGAGACGGAGAAGAAGAGACTACACCATGTTAAATCGATAGTGGACTATATGGACACTCAACACTCTCTTAGACTTAGCTTTGCCAAGAGGCTTCATTCATTCAGTCAGTCAGTCAGTCAGTCAGTCAGTCATGCCAATACAACATCATTTGTCTTTATTTGAGAGAGAGAGGGAGAAAGAGAGAGAGAGAGAGAGAGAGATGCTGAGAATCCAAGAAAAAAAGTGGAGGCCAAAAAAAGAGGCCAAAACGAAAAGAAAAAAAAGTCTGAGCAAGTGAGTGCCGTGGTGATGGAACAGGCGAGCGAGACAGACTGGGAGCAAAACTATCAGTAATGTGCTACGCAGCCGAGGAGGAGCTGATAGCAGAGTGTCAGTGCTGTGAACAGATGCCATATGGTCAGACAGATGGAGAATGCCTGTCAGTCCGTCTCACTCTAAACAACACTAACTCTAAAAATGCAACCTGTTTACAACTCCTCCAAATCTGCCAGCCAACACCAACCGACATCCCCTATTATGCTACTGCTTTTGGCATTGTTATTATCACCTACCATTAGTTACAGTTAGACATGCTAATTAGCAGTAAGTTAAACAGTGCACAGTATCTGAAAAGTGATGATAACGGAGGGCTTGCGTAAAGCTAACTGTGACCACTATCCCCACTGTCACTCAGAGTGCAGTCAAGTGTAATTGCAGGCTGGTAGTGTTTTCCTTGCTGGCTAGGCTGCTTTTAATGTGTGTGGCAAGGTCCACTGGGGTGCAAACTTCCCCCGTTGCAGTGGCTTTTTAATTACCAGGCTATTCTGCACACACACACACACACACACACACACACACACACACACACACGCTGTGATGGTCCACTGGGTTTGCTCTAGCCTCACATGCTGCCATAGTTACTAAGTGAGCTGACCTTGTGGTGTTTGCATTGCACCTAAAGGGGCCGAGCAAATGGCTCCTGCAGCCTCTCTTCTCTCGCTCTCTCTCTCTCTCTGACATATACACACACACACACACACACAGAACCTTTCACACAAGCACTCTCTACACATTCACATTCTCTCTCACTCTCTCTCTCTCTCTCACACACACACACACACACACACACGTATCCTCTCTCCTCTCTTACAAACACAATCTCTACACATTAATATCTCTCTCTGCCTCTGGGAGATAGCTGATGTGTGTGTGTGTGTGTGTGTGTGTGTGTGTGTGTGTGTGTGTGTGTGTGTGTGTGTGTGTGTGTGTGTGTGTGTTGCCATAACAGTGGCATGTGTGTTTGCAGAGGAGTGCTGCACTGTATGTGGGCCCATTCTATTGACTCTGCCTCTTCATAAAGGCTGCCTGGGCTGACCATTATCACTGTGGAGTGGCCTTGACCCCT
>JAODXP020000023.1:20972408-20987408 GCA_027497455.2 Sardinella longiceps
GTGTAATTCCCAAATAAGCACATATAGATATGTAACATGCTACTGTGTAATTCCCAAATAAACACATAGAGATACATAACATGCTAGTGTGATCTTACCTGCCATTTTCTCCAATGTCTGGGTTGCCATCACAGCTGCTTTGTTGTGTGATGCAGGAGGAGCTGAAGATGTGGCAGTGTGATAGGATCTGTCTGGACACAAAAACTCTTCTCTCACACACACACACACACACACACACAGAGAGAGAGAGAGAGAGAGAGAGAGAGAGAGAGAGAGAGAGAGAGAGAGAGATACACACGCATACACACACACTGAGATGTCCCAATCACACAAACATGCTAATTCATGTGCAGGCGTGTTTTGTGAAGACAAGAGAAGTGTCAACCATGATTGGCAACGTGTGTGTGTGTGTGTGTGTGTGTGTGTGTGTGTGTGGGGGAGAGAGAGAGAGAGAGAGAGAGAGAGAGAGAGAGAGAGAATGGCTTCTGAATGTCTAAAATGACATAGTGGTAACAGTATCCAAAAGTGATAATGAGAGAGTAACAGTATCCATGGTAACTGAGAAAGTTAAGTCCAGTGACATTTCTACCTACTGCTGTCAAATGATTAAAAAAATATATCTGATTAATCACATTTTGCAACTTATTTCCTCCATACGAATGGATGCTTGGGTATGTTGACTGTTATTTTGCCCTCATAAGACTCAAGGGCAATTCACACCTATCCCCCTTTTTTGTAACATGTCATCTTGATAACACCGCTGCTGTATCCCCCAAATGACTTGTCTGATGGTTAATCTACTATTAGTAACATATTTAAGGCTAAAGGACCAGAGGAACTTAGAATCCTTTTAAAACGGTCTTGGCAAGCCTCACACCGAGTGGTTCTAACTGTTGGGCTCCTAGCTAAGTGTTTAACAAGTTTCGTCTCCAATGCTGAGGGAGTGGACTCGAGGAACATATAGATGACCCCTATAGGGACCATAGAGATGACCCCTAGGCACCATAGAGATGACCCTCGGGGATCATTGAGATGACCCTCGGGGAATATAGAGATAACCCTCGGGGACCATAGAGATGACCCCTGAGACCATAGAGATGAACCCTGAGACCATAGAGATGAACCCTGGGGACCATAGAGATGACCCCTGGGGACCATAGAGATTTCCTGGTGAACCAGAGGCTATGTGTTGACGCCCAGGGGGCTGGGCTACACAAACCTTCTGGTACACCAGTGATTCGCTCTCCTCCTCCGTTTTCGAAATAACCGGGGCAGCACGACGAATCAGGATCGTAGGGAGGGATTTCAGTGGGTATGACGTTTCTGTTTTGGTTCCCGACCTGGCGGCGCTTACGTGACGACACATCCTACGTTACAAAGCTTCAACGTGAGTGGTCGAAGTGTCATGTCATTCATATGAGGTTGCTCCAACCACGTGCAAGCATCTTTTGACTAAACCACGCCTGCGGAGAGGCGTGAAAGGGCAGTGTGCCAGTAGCCTGTTACTTACAGGCTACTGGTTCACCAGGAAACCATAGAGATGACCCCTGGGAAGATTAGCTATGACCCCTGAGACACTCGGGTTACCATAGAGATGACTCCTGGGAAAATAGAGATGAAATGAGTTTCTGTAGGTTGGGATGTCTGCACTCTTTGAACCCTCTGTCATCCACAGGCACCTCACGGACAGCCCTGCTCCTGCACCGCAAACGTGTGTGAATTAGGCCTCAGAAGTGTGTCAGCAAAAAGAATAGGTATGGTCAAGCACAAAGTTATCATTTGTCAGGCCAGATGACTTGGCTATAAAAACTAAAAACAAATGTTTTGGGTTTTTTTTTGTTTTGTTTTTTATATCCAGAATAATTTATTTGGAATATTTTTCCTCATACAGATACAATACATGAAAACAAAGATTCAGGACAGATATTGGATCAATTCACACAAAGAAGTTATTATAGAATTCAGGAATGCTAGAGGAGTATACTTATTGAATTGAATGGTGGTGGTGTGTGTCTGTGTGTGTGTGTGTGTGTGTGTGTGTGAGTGAGAGAGAGAGAGAGAGAGAGAGAGAGAGAGAGAGAGCAGAAAGACAGCAGTTACTAAATCTGATGCAAGGTTTCAATGCTGCTGTGGTGGTGTGTGTGTGTGTCTGTGTGTGTGTGTGTGTGTGTGAGAGAGAGGGAGAGAGAGAGAGAGAGAAAGACAGCAGCTACTAAATCTGATACAAGGTTTCAATGCTGTTGTGTCTGTGTGTGTGTGTGTGTGTGTGAGAGAGAGAGAGAGAGAGAGAGAGAGGCTTATTTACAGCCAAGACAATCACACTCCAGGCCTCAAAGGAATATTCCACCTTTTAATGAAAATTAAATTAAATTAAAGTTATTCAACCTCTTACCTGGAGTTACAGTACATGTGTGGATAAAAGCATTTTGGTCTTATTGCATGCGATTTCCCTGTCCAGCAGCCCCAATTCTAGCTTTATTTTAGCTGTAGCTTAGCATAGGCACTGGAATGCAAAGTTGCCAGACAGCAACTCTTTAGCTACTTTACTTTCCAGTGCCTATGCTAAGCTAAAGTATAATAGGGGTTGGAAGACTAGGAAAACACATTCACTGAGACCAAAATGCTGTTACCCACATATGCAACCTAAATATGCAACCCAAATTTCATAAAGAGTTGGAATATTCCTTTATCAGAACTTCTGATCTTCTCTCCACCTGGGCTCAGCCACTGTAGCAGTGTCCAATCAGAGGCTCTCTGCTCAGCCACTTCCAGCAGCAGTGTCCAATCAGAGGCTCTCTGCTCAGCCACTCCCAGCAGTTGTCCAATCAGAGTCTCTCTGCTCAGCCACTTCCAGTAGCAGTGTCCAATCAGAGTCTCTCTGCTCAGGACACTGCAAATGACGTCATCAGATCTGTGTTGATGATGAGGATACGGCTGCTTCTCATTCGTCATCTGATTGGCCATCCTGTTCCCCTCACACACACAAACACACACACACACACACACCTTACATGGACACACACAGATCTATCACACAAATATACCAACATACAAGCAAGTTGATTAGTAATATGTACTGTATGTAGTTACAGGGGTAGAAGAAAGCAAGTTGATTAGTAATATGTATATAGTTACAGGGGAATAAGAAAGGCAGTGAAATTGTGTCTGCTGTCAGCATGTGTGTTGACATATTACTAAACGCACACTGAAGAGTTTACTCCAGGCCACTAGGGGGATAGTATGTTAAGTACCGTGTCATGTTATCATTACTGAAGTTATCAGCATGAGAGAGACTTCCCTGTTGCAGTGTCTACATATGAAGGTGTTCACTTTATTCATGTAAGTCTTATATTATTACTGTTGCCATCATGGTGGTTATTAAGTTAAGTTGCTATTGTCATTTCTGTTAGGCATTTTCATGTAGATGAAGAATTAGCATTTTAGCTTATAGTGCTGTTTTGTGTATTGCTGCAGAGCTTCTTCATCTTTGTCATTAAAAGTTTGAGTGTGTTTCTTCACACACATTACATACACACATACACACACACACACACACACACAACCTGCTTTCTATACAGCAGATATTAGTAAGATATAACCGTAACACAAACTGCTTTCTATACAGCAGATATTAGTAAGATATAACCGTAACACAAACTGCTTTCTATACAGCAGATATTAGTAAGATATAACCGTAACACAAACTGCTTTCTATACAGCAGATATTAGTAAGATACAACCGTAACACAAACTGCTTTCTATACAGCAGATATTAGTAAGATATACCCGTAACACAAACTGCTTTCTATACAGCAGATATTAGTAAGATACAACCGTAACACAACCTGCTTTCTATACAGCTGATATTAGTAAGATATAACCGTAACACAACCTGCTTTCTATACAGCAGATATTAGTAAGATATAACCGTAACACAACCTGCTTTCTATACAGCAGATATTAGTAAGATATAACCGTAACACAAACTGCTTTCTATACAGCAGATATTAGTAAGATATAACCGTAACACAAACTGCTTTCTATACAGCAGATATTAGTAAGATATAACCGTAACACAAACTGCTTTCTATACAGCAGATATTAGTAAGATATAACCGTAACACAAACTGCTTTCTATACAGCAGATATTAGTAAGATATAACCGTAACACAAACTGCTTTCTATAGAGCAGATATTAGTAAGATATAACCGTAATACAAACTGCTTTCTATACAGCAGATATTAGCAGGGCCATTTCAAGGTACTTAGGGGGCCCCAAGCAAAGACGACATGGGGGCCCTTCACCCCCCATAAACACCTACATGAATCACATTGTTATAATCTTCAGGCGTCTTTCATGAATATAATAATCCTCAGGCATCTTTCATGAATATAATAATTCTCTGTGTTGAACATACAGTTGTCTAACTCTAGACTTAAGTCGTATTTTATTGAAAAACCCTGCAAACTAAACTAAACTGTAAATTTTGGCCAGGCAATTTCCTGGTTTGCCTGTTCTGTTAAAGGGACACCAGACAGGACTACGGTTTTCTATCTCCGGAGCTCCACCTACAGTCGCCGGAATATTCGAAAAAACACAACTGCATTACACATTCTCAGCAATCTATGTAAATTAATCAAAGAGTACAAACCAGAGATGATATTTTTTGTTTGTTACGTTGTCTGATAAGCCGGTATTAAATGCGATTTCAGTTACAACTACTTTCAGTTTCTATTTTGTGGACCCGACACTCTGCCAAACTGCAAGCGGGATAACCGCGAAACAAATGCTGAGTCTGACGAGACAGCCATCGGTCACCCCGTAATGAACCATTTAATCATCAAAGTGACTTCGAGGCCTGTAAATTAACAGTAAAATGTTGCCTGGTGTCCATTTAAGACTGAATATTAGTAAGACACAAGAGATTTATATTACCGGGTAGATGTCTGGTTGTGACATTGGGGTCTTTCAGGTCAGCATTGTGAAACAGGCACACGGAGGCTCCCAAGTGCTGTGGGTCTGGGATGAAGCTGATCACTCGGTCCTTGTGGAAGATCTTTTTGTTGAAGGTACTGAGAGCGGAATCCAGAGCATCCTTGGCTTCAGCTCTCCTGTACCAGGGAATCTCCTCTGTTGGGGTCTGGCTATGAGTGCTGCTGATGATAATGGATCCCCTCTTGAAGGTCTTTGTTGTCAGGGAGATTTTGTTGAGGTATGATTCTTCATACTTCAGACAGGTGAAGTTGAACACAAAGGCATCAGTTACTTTTGGGTTCATGAGAAAAGAGTCAAGCTCACGGCCTGGAGATTTAATATCACATTTCAGTTTGTTGATGTACGTCCTAACAATACTGATCTCAGTCTCCTTTTCATCCAGCCACTGCTCCATCGCTTTCCCACTGAAGCCAGATGCATCCTGGGACTTCAGAAGCTCTCTCAGCTTAGCCTCCTCCATGTCTCCTCCTCTGATGGCTGGGGTCAGATCTTTCATTTCCTGCAGGACTTCAACAGCATAAAAGCTCAAACAGTTTTGGAACTTCTCCAGTTTGGTGGTGATGTCTTCAGCCTTGATCTCTCTGCTCTTCTCCAGAAGGTCTTTGGTTCTTATCTGAGCATGATGGAAGTCATCTATCATCTTCTCCACTGCTGACACTAGTGTCTCTGCGATTGTTCTCTTCAGTTTAGACTCAGTTTTGCTAAACCTGCTGAGTGGATACAGCCAGACCTTCACAGGCACGGCCTTCTCTCCGTTCACCCCCAGCAGACTGGGCAGCTGTTTGTACGTCTTCACAGCCTCTTCATAGGATGAAGGAAGGTCTTTCAGTATGAAGTCTCCATAGAACCTGCAGCTGAAGTCCTTCACCTCTTCTTTGTCTTCTTTATTGATGTCCAAGCTTCCATCCCCATTCATCTTGGTTCCTGGAATCTTGTTAATCATCGCGTTTAGTTTTGCTTGGATTTCTCGCTTGCTTGATTCATCGCTGACCGTTTTTTCGAACTCCATGATGGCGTCGGCCCCATAGAGCACCTGAGTGACAACATGTGTGGCATCTATGCTGGACAGAACCGCAGGATCTGGATCACCCAGTGACGTCATAATGAGCTCTTTAGACTCAGTGATCTCATGGAAGGTTAAAGTGACACTACACTGGCGAGTGGAGGAGGTCTTCTTCTTCAGATAATGAGCCGAGCCTCCAGTTTCTATCAGCCCAACACAGAAGCTGAGCTTCGTTGAAGACTTGAGGTCCAGCAGACTGGTCTTCTCCCTCAGGGATTCGGACACTGACACATGGTACCAAGTTCTGGGCTGTGGACTAATAATTGTGTTTCTCTTGATGTCCTCCATCTTCCAGAGACTGATGCCTGAAGTGAGGGAGAGCGGACCATATTAAGTGCCAGTCAGAAAGCTCACAGCTACAAGAGAGTTGGACCTGAGCTCTAATTGCCTGGGGGACTCTGGAGTAGACCTGTTATGTGCTGGACTGAAGCATATCCAATTGCATTGAAGTAATGTATATTTTTGTTATTGAGACATTTGATAGGCAGCTGAATGACCTTTAACATTTGACCTTTTGTTATTGAGACATTTAATAGGCAGGTGAATGACCTTTTAAGTTGCAGTGGGATAAGACCTGAGAAGTTTGAACATTTTCCAGGGAGCAGAATTTTGATGCACTCATGCAGGCCTGAGAAGATTGCTAGCTAGTTGTAGCTTTAGAGTGCATCGAGCTAGGTGTCTGTGGCCAAATTACAGTTTTAAACCGTAGAAAGGCTCAAAGTAGCCCCACACTTCCTTGACAGTATAATGACTTTAACGGCAACATAATTAACAAGGTATTGAAAACTAATTATACAGATAGCTACTCAAAATATTTCTGTATCATCTACAGCTGAATATAGGAACATGTATTGAGTAGCTGGTTTGTAGACAGTATTGATTATTGTTCCTACTGGTTTGAGTTTATCATTGTATTGTTATTGAGTACCTGGTTTGAGTTTAGACAGGTATTGTTCTTACCTGGTTTTAGTTTATCACTTCGGGCGTCATAGAGGGTGCCCAGATCCAGTGGTCTGCTGAGGGCACTGATCTCCATAGTGGAACATCCTGGACCTGGAACAACAGCAGAGGAGAAGCCATCATTTAGTGATCCACAATCAACGTGGTGACACAGCGCTCAATAACCACAGAGAATAAAACATCATTTAGTGATTCACAATCAACATGAGCACACAGGGCTCAATAACCACAGAATCCGTCATTTAGTGATCCACAATCAACATGAGCACACAGGGCTCAATAACCACAGAGGAGAAACATCATTTAGTGATCCACAATCAACATGAGCACACAGCGCTCAATAACCACAGAGGAGAAACCATCATTTAGTGATCCACAATCAACATGAGCACACAGCGCTCAATAACCACAGAGGAGAAACCATCATTTAGTGATCCACAATCAACATGAGGACACAGCTCTCAATAACCACAGAGGAGAAACATCATTTAGTGATCCACAATCAACATGAGGACACAGCGCTCAATAACCACAGAGGAGAAACATCATTTAGTGATCCACAATCAACATGAGGACACAGCGCTCAATAACCACAGAGGAGAAACATCATTTAGTGATCCACAATCAACATGAGGACACAGCGCTCAATAACCACAGAGGAGAAACATCATTTAGTGATCCACAATCAACATGAGGACACAGCGCTCAATAACCACAGAATCCGTCATTTAGTGATCCACAATCAACATGAGGACACAGCTCTCAATAACCACAGAGGAGAAACCATCATTTAGTGATCCTCAATCAACATGGTGACACAGCGCTCAATAACCACAGAGAATAAACCATCATTTAGTGATTCACAATCAACATGAGGACACAGCTCTCAATAACCACAGAGGAGAAACAATCATTTTGTCATCCACAATCAACATCAGGACACAGCTCTCAATAACCACAGAGGAGAAACCATCATTTAGTGATCCACAATCAACATGAGGACACAGCGCTCAATAACCACAGAGGAGAAACATCATTTAGTGATCCACAATCAACATGAGGACACAGCGCTCAATAACCACAGAGGAGAAACAATCAACATGAGGACACAGCGCTCTCAATAACCACAGAGGAGAAACATCATTTAGTGATCCACTATCAACATGAGGACACAGCGCTCAATAACCACAGAGGAGAAACCATCATTTAACATCAGGACACAAGAAATGTAGAGTGTTTCTCAAAGTCGAGAATGCTTCCTAGGTAGCACACTAGCCTTGGAAGCCGTGCACTTCAAAAACGAGGGTCCATCAGTGCATCCTTGAAAAATCTATGAACAAAGGCCTCTGTCCTCGCTAGAATTCCGAAGGATGCTTGACTTTGGAACAGTACTTGGCGACTGACAATGACGTGGAATGCTCGAAAAAGCAGCCTTCCAAGCATGCTTCCTCGTAGTCTTAAAATGGGTGGATATAAATAAATGGGTAAATTCGACACCTAACAACTCTTACAAGATCTAACAATATTCCAACAACCATTCGTCAAAAAGACTTTACTGCACGAGTAGTTGGAGTTTTCAAGGGCTTGAGATAATGACAAAGTACCTGTCCTGCTGTTATTGTTACCACTGCACTAGAAATGACAACTAGAAATCATGACAACTAGACTGATGTTGTGGTTTTTGCTCGTTGAACTCTTTCAAATAAATGATGTCAGCACCAGGAATAATGCTGATGCTGATTTTATTTTACAGTAACACTTATAGCCTAGGTCTACAATGCTACTGGGAGAAGCATAGTGTCTCATCCAAGTCATTTCGGGTGTCAAAGACATTCTCAAATATTTTCAGGGGTGCATGCCCGTTTTAAGGTGGGAATAAAATTTGAATATGCCCAACCAGATATGTTAGGCTTATCTCTCACCCAGCCCTTGCCCAATTATTTTAACTTAACTTCAAAATCTCATAAATATTCAACATTTGTTTCACACCCTGTTACTTCTCTTGGTCACAAAGTGGAGCTATTAGACCACATTTGTATCAATCTATTGTATTGCTTTTCGACCCTTAGATGGGGCTGTTGGACTACGGTTGTATGGAGTGTTTCTTATGACCTTGGAGATGTACCCTTCTTATCTTTTGGACTGTAAATCATGCACTTAGCGTTTCAGAATATCTCCAGGTTGGATCAGACCCTTATGCCTCTGCTCATTAAATTGAAACAATTATATGCAATTAAAGAAATCAATAACAGTTGTAAATAACATGCAAAGGACATTCTATGGTGTTTATACCCAGTGGTACAAGGATTTTTGGTTAAAGTTACTTTAACGGTACTTTTCAAAAACACATTCAGCATGATGACCAGTGGCATGGAAAACCTCAACATGTAAAATTCTTTAAATTGAATTACAGGAAAGCCATTTGACTCATACTTCAGGCTCTTTGTGTTACATGATCTTATCTGACAGGTATTCAGGATGTTGCCTCATCAAGGTCTTCTTGTCCTGCTATCAGACACTCAATGTTTTTCTTTATTAATTGTAAAGTCTGAATATGTTCTGCTTCCGGAAATCATTTTTCACACTTCAGCACAACAGAGACTCGAGGCCTATCTCAGCTGTGAACAAAGGCAGACACAGAGGCCTCATTTTTTGACAAAGGCCTATTACATTTTCATGACCTCTCCCAAAGTCCCATTTTAACATTAATTCATGAGGAAAAACACCACACTGACAACTAGAAATCATGCTACCTTGCTGTTGTTGCCTGCTGTTATTGTTATTGAGGGCATTCAGTTCTGGTTTGAAACTATTGGACAGCTCGTCTAATCAGCTTCGCCTATTGGTCGGTTGTCTCTCTACTGCTGTAATCCCGCCCCAGGAGACCTTCCCCAAACCATGAATACAAATGAACTATTATCGTATTATGGGCGGGTTATGTCAGGCTACCGCTAACTAGCCCTGATGACAACTAGAAGAATGGCCCAGAAGATCCAGAAGCTAATCAGCTTCGCTTATTGGCCGGTTGTCTCTCTACCGATGTAAACCCGCCCCAGAAGACTGTCCCCAGACCAAAAGCAAAACTCCCTCTCTCTCTCATTTCACCACAAAGTTCTCTTGTAGAATGAGACGGCGAGTTCTCTTGTAGAATGAGACTGCAAGACTCCATGACACACAGAGGCCCTATGTGTTGTAACACTACTGCTGGGTGGTAGTTCACAAACTCTAACTGAACAAATGTCAAAGCAGTCTTGTCAAAAAGAATCTTGAATTTACTCTATTTACATTTAGGTTATAATTGAGTCTATTTATAAAGGTAGGTTTTAAAAACATCTTTAAAACTGTTATGGCTCTGTGCCTTGAACTTCAATACAAAATAAATAAATAATAATAAAAAAAGAAACCAAAACAATCGGCTTTGTCATTTTGAGTGGATTACAGTTATCCTTAACGCCAGTAAAAGTCCCATCCCATTTTCAAGTTGGGGGAAAATTGCACAAAAACAAAAATAACCAAACAAAAAGCACAACAACTTGAAACACACACACCTCTAGCCTGTTGAGAGAGAGAGAGAGAGAGAGAGAGAGAGAGAGAGAGAGAGAATCTGCCTGGATGAGGCCTACTGCTCAAAGAGTTACCATAGTGACATATTTAGTGATAAGCAGAGTCACTCAGTGCTTGTACACACACTCACGCACGTAAGCATGCACACACACACACACACACACACACACACACACACACACACACACACACACACACACACACATAGCGTAGCTTACAGCAAACTTTAGAAATTAAATGTAAAAAAATCAAGCTCTCACACAGTCAGAATGAAAACATATAACATGAGCTACTGTATGTTATGCTTAAATGTGTCTCCATTATATGAGAGCGTAATTTCTTAATAAACAATATGAGCATTTTAAGTTTCTCTCTCTCTCTCTCTCTCTCTCTCCTGTATTTTAATTTGACCTTTTGATCATGTTTTTTTTTCTCCTAGTATAGTTAGCTCTTCCTTTTAATGTTCATCTACTCCTGCCAAGGGACTGCTGATGTAAATTAGCCCATGGCTACAACCAGGCCCAGTTATATTATGCATTGTCCCCGCTCAATCAATCAATCAATCAATCAATCAACCACCAAACTAACAAATAAATAAATAGACACATGCTGTTCCTTGGCTTAATTCCCAAAGTAAACACTTATGTCATTCATTCCCACATTCTTGTCTGCATTGCCTAGTAATTCCCAAATAAACACATTTAGTAGTGTATTATCTGTTCCTGTTTCCATTGTCTAGGTGTATAATTCCCAAATAAACACATGCTAATGTATCTTACCTGTTCCTGTCTCCATTGTCTAGGTGTGTAATTCCCAAATAAACACATTTAATAGTGTATTACCTGTTCCTGTCTCCATTGTCTAGGTGTGTTATTCCCAATAAACACATTTAATAGTGTATTACCTGTTCCTGTCGCCATTGTCTAGGTGTGTAATTCCCAAATAAACACATGCTAATGTATCTTACCTGTTCCTGTCTCCATTGTCTAGGTGTGTAATTCCCAAATAAACACATTTAATAGTGTCTTACCTGTTCCTGTCTCCATTGTCTAGGTGTGTAATTCCCAAATAAACACATTTAATAGTGTATTACCTGTTCCTGTCTCCATTGTCTAGGTGTGTAATTCCCAAATAAACACATGCTAATGTATCTTACCTGTTTCTGTCTCCAATGTCTAGGTGTGTTATTCCCAAATAAACACATGCTAATGTATATTACCTGTTTCTGTCTCCATTGTCTAGGTGTGTTATTCCCAAATAAACACATGCTAATGTATATTACCTGTTTCTGTCTCCAATGTCTAGGTGTGTTATTCCCAGTGTTGGGGGTAACTAGTACGTAACTTACGATTATTGCATTGCAGTAACTAAGTAAAGTAACGTGTTACTTTTAAAATATCAGTAACTTAATTACAGTTCCTACCTACAGTAACTAGACATTACTAAGTTACTTTCGATTTGCACAGTTAAATCATATCTCAGGTAAATTCTGTTTGTTTATTCATATGAAGTTGGACTACTCTATTGCAGCATCTGACAATTAGGTTAGGTTACAAATAATTTATATTGAGCGTCCTGTAGGATTTATGTAGACGCATACCTCTCAACAACCTCAGTGTTTCTCATCACCAAATCACTAAATATTAATAATTAACCAAAGTCTATGTGCACCAGAGAGTAGGTACAGTAGGTAACGTGTCCCAGTAGCCTACAACCCTGAATGAGTCTGTTTCTGTATAGGAAATCTGGATGAGCAGGAGGAAAAAAGTAGGCCCAAGTAACGAGTAAAGTAGTGAAGTTACTTTTAAAAAAGAGTAACAAGTAAAGTAATTCAGTTACAATTCACAGCAGTAACTAAAGTAAAGTAACAAGTTGCTTTTTTTGAGTAACTTACCCAACACTGGTTATTCCCAAATAAACACATGCTAATGTATCTTACCTGTTCCTGTCTCCATTGACTAGGTGTGTAATTCCCAAATAAACACATGCTAATGTATCTCCATTGCCTAGGTAGGCCAATGTAATTCCCAGAATAAACACGTACGCCATATTCCCACATTCATGCCTGCATTGCCTAGTAAGTATGCAGGCAGGTAATTCCCAAGATAAACACATGCCAAAGTGTGTCTTACCTAATTCCCATTTTTCCGTCTCCATGGTCTGGGTTGCTGTGAGAGCTGCTGTGTGTCTCTTGAGTGTGATGCAGAGGAGCTGAAGAAGCGGCGGTGTGGTACGATCTCTCTGAACACACACTCACACACACACACACACACACACACACACATATCTGAATGTCACAATCACACAAACATGCCTATTCATGTGGGTGTGTAATGTGTATAGGGTCAAGACAAGAAATGGGTCGACCGACCGCGACTGGTAACTTTGGCTAAGAATAATACGGGTCGACCGACCGTGACTGGTAACTTTGGCCAAGAATAATACGGGTCGACCGACCGTGACTGGTAACTTTGGCTAAGAATAATACGGGTCGACCGACCGTGACTGGTAACTTTGGCTAAGAATAATACGGGTCGACCGACCGTGACTGGTAACTTTGGCTAAGAATAATACGGGTCGACCGACCGTGACTGGTAACTTGGCTAAGAATAATACAGTAGTAGATGGACACAGTGCGATGTTGGGCCGATGACTTCGTAGTGACCTCCATAAGACATCGCTAGATAGACAGATAGATGGATAGATAGGTAGATACTTTATTGATCCCCAAGGGGAAATTCAACGTCCCAGCAGCTTAAGACACCACTCACATACACTACTATTTACACAGGATAATTAAAAACATGATAAAAAACATTGCACACCATTGCAAAATATAAAATATATTTTCTACATTTTAAGTTTACATTTTATGTTTGTTGTTGTTGTTGTGTTTTTGTTTGTTTGTTTGGGGGGTGGATCTGTTTCAACATATTTGATGTGAATAGTATCAGGTCAGAATTCTAAACTAATGGCTTTTGCAAAATGAGTAGGAGCTCTCTTCTCTTCTCTTCTCTTCTCTTCTCTTCTTGGTGCAGAGAATGACAAATCTCTTTCCCCTCTCGGGTGGAGCTGATGCAGAATAAGATAAATCTTTCTCAACAGAAAGAGGTTAGGCCATAACTCTGAGAAGTGTGTGTTCAGATACCGTAACTCAGGAAGAGGTTAGGCCATAACTCTGAGAAGTGTGTGTTCAGATACTGTAACTCAGGAAAGGTGTGGGTGTTGATGTAGAGCTAGGGCCATAACTCTGAGAAGTGTGTGTTCAGATACTGTAACTCAGGAAAGGTGTGGGGTGTTGATGTAGAGCTAGGGCCATAACTCTGAGAAGTGTGTGTTCAGATACTGTAACTCAGAAAGAGGTGTGGGGTGTTGATGTAGAGCTAGGGCCATAACTCTGAGAAGTGTGTGTGTTCAGATACTGTAACTCAGGAAAGGTGTGGGGTGTTGATGTAGAGCTAGGGCCATAACTCTGAGAAGTGTGTGTTCAGATACTGTAACTCAGAAAGAGGTTAGGCCATAACTCTGAGAAGTGTGTGTTCAGATACTGTAACTCAGGAAAGGTGTGGGGTGTTGATGTAGAGCTAGGGCCATAACTCTGAGAAGTGTGTGTTCAGATACTGTAACTCAGGAAAGGTGTGGGGTGTTGATGTAGAGCTAGGGCGAGAGGAGCAAAAATAATGTTGAGTTACAGAAACAAAAAATGGTGCTCGTAGCATTGACTGTGTGACTGACTGTGTTTTACCTGTGTGATGTGTGTGAATGTATCTTACCTGTACCTGTCCCTGTCCCCATTGTCTGGATGGGTTTGAGAACAGTCTATGCAGGTTTGAGTCTGGTGCATGCAGAGCTGGACCACTTAAAGGAATGTTCCGGAGTCACTTCAGGGCCCTTTGAAGCTTGACGTCCAGCCAAGTGTTGCATCAGAAGTGTTTTCAACCATAGTCGAACACTGGCTGACTTAGCAAGCTAGCTCAGTACAAAGGCAATTGGAACTTAGTTTAGTTTAATGTTTATTTGACAGGACAGTGCACAACATACAATTGAGCCAGATTATAGCCACAAGGCTAATTTTCATGTGTAGTCCCTGGACAGGAATTGATGTTGAGTTAAGAAAATCATGATTAGAATTCATGATAATAATAAAAAAAAAAAAAAAAAAATATATATATATATATATATATATATATATATATATATATATATATATCAACAAAAAGCTGTTATGATGAGACTATGTCCAAATCTAGATAGAGTAGTGAGTAACTTAAGCCTAACTCTATGTCCAAATATAGAGTAGTGAGTAACTTAAGCCTAACTCTATGTCCAAATATAGAGTAGTGAGTAACTTAAGCCTAACTCTATGTCCAAATCTAGATAGAGTAGTGAGTAACTTAAGCCTAACTCACAAAATGAC
>JAODXP020000023.1:20992408-21006048 GCA_027497455.2 Sardinella longiceps
ACGTTGTCAGACTAAGAAAATGCATGCACTGAGACCAAAATGCTTTTTCCCCACATATGTAACTCCAGCCCAGTTTCATGAGAGGCTGGAGTTTTCCTTCAAAAATGCCACCAGAAACCGGGCTTGACTCGGGACCAGAAATGGGTATTTTTGGCCATGGATGCCCACCATGATTTTATTCAAAAATAACATTGTAAGTTGGACACATGGCATGAACATGACAGATTCAATTCCACTACTAGGCCAATATCCTTCAGGAAAATTATGAGTAAATGACAGCCTGGCCCTAAAATTGTTGGTGGCCCTGTATGCACTTTTCAAAACCAATGTCACAAAGTGCTGAATATGGATCCACTGTATACACACATGCGCAGTAGAAGAGGGCAAATAAGGACTAAGCAGGTCATGTGATCAAATATGGACTAAGCAGGTCATGTGTTGAATGTGTGCAACTGTGTGTGTGTGTGTGTGTGTGTGTGTTTGTTTTAGACCAGGAACACTGAGGAGTCACGCCTCACATAGAACACTGCATGTAGGGGCTCATCAGAGTGTGTAATGTTGAACGTGTGCAGGTGTGTGAGTGTGTCAGAGGAGACTCTGTAGAAGGACACAGTTCCAGCCTCACGGTCCACACACACTCCTACTCTACCGGAGCCTTCAGGGGGGACAGAGAGGAGAGTTTTATCCCCGTTATGAGTAGCTTTGTACTGGTCACTGAAACACTCCAAACACCAGGCCTGGTCAGTGCGTCCCATCCACTTCCCTCTGCTCACCCCTTTACAGGCCACACCCACGTCCACATTCCGCCCAATCCACTCGCACTCCCAGTAGCAGTGTCCAATCAGAGGCTCTCTGCTCAGGACCTGAGGGCAGGAGTTGTCAAATCTGCAGGGGTGGGGAGGGTAGGGCTGCCTCTCCTCCACACACGTGACCTTCCTGTTCCCCTCAGTCAAGACGAGCTTCCGGTTCGCTGTGTTTGGGTCCAGAGTGAGGGCACAGGTGTCTGTATTTACACAGGAAGAAGCAGGAGAGAACACAAATCACAATGGCAGAGTGTACAGTACACTCATACACACACACAGACACACACACACACAAACCTAGTTAAAGGTCTAAAGTGAGATCACAGACATCTGTATTTACACAGGAAGCAGCAGTAGAGAAAACAAATCACAAGGGCATAGCATAAGCATAGCATAAACACACACACACACACACACACACACACACACACACACACACACACACACACACACACACAAACAAACCTAGTGAAAGGTTGCTGGAGCATTTACTAACCCAAAGAGTATGGCCAAAGGTCAGTGAAGTGTTGCCCTACATCCTACCCATGCAATACAGTTAAAAGGTTGCTTGAGTGTTTGCCAAATGGCCCAACCACACCCTACAACTAGAGGAAAGTTGCTGGAGTGTTTGAGGAAGATTACTGGAGTGTTTGCTCAGCCAAATAGATTCACCTAAATGTGGTGGAAGCTTGTTGTTAAATCATTTGATCGTTTGATATATTTTACATTGATGAGTAATATGAAAGCAACTTACTTGTCATGTGTGCATCTACCAGGACTGCATTACGGTACCAAAGGACCGAGGCTGCTGGGCATTTTGGGTCTGGAATGAAGCTGACCACTTTGTTCTTGAGGAGTGCTTTGGTGATGAACTGAACTGAGGAATCCAGAGGCTTCTTAGCTTCTGGTCTCCTATACCAGGGAACGTCCTCTGTTTGGTTCTGTTCAGGTGTGCTGATGGTGGAACCAGTCTTCAAGGTCTTGGCTGTCTGTGAGATTTTGTCCAGGTACGGTTCTTCATACCTTAGTGAGGTGAAGCTGAACACAAAGGCATCAGTCACATCTGGGTTCATGAGGAAAGACTCAAGTTCAAGGCCTGGAGATTTAATTTCACATTTCAGTTTGTTGATGTACATTGAGACAATGTTGATCTCAGTCTCCTTTCCATCCAACCACTGCTCCATCTCATTCCCACCGAAGCCAGATGCATCCTGGGACTTGAGAACCTCATTCAGGGCCGTTTCCTGTGCTTGGTCTTCTCTGATCACCGGGATAACGTCAGCCATCTTCTGTAAAAACTCTGTACCAAAATCCCTCAGACTGCTTTGGAACAGCTCCAGTTTGGTGGTGATGTCTTCAGCCTTGATCTCTTTGCTCTTCTCCAGAAGGTCATTGGTTCTTATCTCAGCATGATGGAGATCATCCATCACCTTCTCCACTGCTGACACTAGTGTCTCTGAGATCATCTTTTTCAGTTTAGAATCAGTGGCACCAAGCTTGCTGAGTGGATACAACCAGACCATCACAGGCATTGCTTTCTCTATATTCACCCCCAGCAGACTGGGCAGCTGTTTGTACACCTTCACAGCCTCCTCATAGGTTGAAGGTATTTCTGTCAGACGAAAATCCCCGTAGAACTTGCAGCTGAAGTTCTGCACCTTCTCCTTGTCTTCATCGTTCATGTTCAAGCTCCCATCTGCACTCATGTCAATGGACGGAATCTTCTTGATCATCACATTCAGCTTTGCCTGGGTGTCCTGTTTCCCAGAAGCATCACTGGCTGTCTCCTCAAACTCCATCAGCGCCACGGCCCCGTAGAGTACCTGAGTGACCACGTGGGTGGCATCCGTCAGAGCGAGGACGTCTAGATCAGGAGCCCCCATCTGAGAGAACATGAGCTCTCGAACCTCCATGCTCTCCTGGTACTTTAACGAGACTCTACACTGGCAGGCAGAGGAGGTCTTCTCCCTCAGGTAATGGGCAGAACCTCCCACCTGCAGTGAGAGAGAAAGAGAGAAGTAGAGAGAGAGAGGGAGAGAGAGAGAAGGAGGGAGGGACAGAGAGAGTGTAACTGTCAGCAGAAGGATTGGTTATTAAGTTACTCCAAATGTCTAAAAGGAATCTAGAACACTCTGTAATCTACATCCACTGGTAGACAGAGAGAATGAGTAACTGTCTGTAGAATGTTTAAGGCATGTGCCACATTTTTATGAAAATTGACTATTCACCCTCTTACGTGGAATTACAAATGTGGGAAAAAGCTTTTTTCTCTCCATTCCATTCCATTCCATTCATTTCCCCTGTCTGGTAACCCTAATTGTAGCTTTATTTTAACTTTAGCTTAGCTTAGGCACTGGTATGTAAAGTAGCCAGATAACAAGTCTTTAGCTACTTTACTTTCCTGCATTTATTTTGAATTAAAGCTAAAATTGGGGTTGGCAGATTAGGAAAACACATGCACTGAGACCAAAAGTCTTTTACCCTCATACTGTATGTAACTCCAGATAAGAGGGTGAATAACTCATTTTAAAAATGTGGAATATCCCTTTAAGCTACTCTAAAATTCTAGAAGGATTCTAGAACATTCTGTGAGATAATAGACAGGTCCCATTTCTACCGCTTACCTCTCTGCATAGCCACTTGTCACTCGATTTCAAGGGATAAGGGATAGGCCAAGGGGGAAGGGGAAGATTAGAAATGGGTTTGGGCCTAACTGTCAGTAGAATGTTTAGTTATTGAGCTACTTCAAAAGCCTAGAAGGATTCTAGAACACTCCGTGACCCACCTCCACCAGGCCACAGAGGTAGCTGAGTTTGAGTGAGCTGCTCAGGTCCAGCAGACTGGTCTTGTCTCTCAGAGACTCAGACACCGACACCTGGAACCTGCTGCTCTCCTGGGGAAGGACTCTGGTGTGGCCCTTAAGGGCCTCAGGCGTCCACAGGCCGATCCCTTAGTGAAGAGACACACACAAACACAAACACACTTTGTCCATTTAATAATAAAAAGAAATAGTAAATAATAAGTGTGTTGTCACTTGTGTTTGCAACTTGCAAAATACCTGGTATGAGTGTGTCGTTGAGTGCGTTGTATAGAGTGTGTTAAATACCTGGTATGAGTGTGTCGTTGAGTGCGTTGTATAGAGTGTGTTAAATACCTGGTATGAGTGTGTCGTTGAGTGCGTTGTATAGAGTTCCCAAATGCAGGGGTCTACCGAGGGCGCTGATCACGAGTGTGGAGTCTTCTGGACCTCAAACAAAAAGCCCACGGAAAAACACTGAATCATGATTGAGTGACTTCTACTGATTAATAATTTTGAATCAACTTTATAAATTAGTGATCACAAATCTTAGCAAATTTTAATCAAAGGGTGATGAGTTGCTGGGGGTGGGATAGTTGCTAGGGTAGATGAGGGATGTGTTGCTAGGGATTGGATGCTATGGTTACCTCTTGTTTGTATAGTTTGATTGGCTCCGTCACTGGAAGTTGGATCCATGCTAGTGTTTGTGTGTTTGTGTCAGATACTGATACAAAAAGACCTGTAGAGCACAACACACACACACACACACACACACACACACGCACGCACGCACGCACACACACACACACATTAGAACTGCAATCACACTCTACACAGAAATCACAAAACGTTCACCCCATGCTGGTGTTTGTGTGTGTCAGATACTGATACAAAAAGACCTGTAGAGCACGATATATTATATATATATATATACACACACACATTAGAACTGCAATCTCACTCTACCCATAAATCACAAAATGTTTTAGCAAGACGTTGGACAAGGTGAGCACAGACCTCCGTGCCAAGGCAATGTGGTCACAGACACAATATAAATTTCATCCATATCCGTGCCGTACTTTTCAAGTTATGTTGTACACAGACAGACAGACAGAGACACACACCAACGCCGGCGAAAACATGACCTCCTTGGCGGAGGTAATTATTTGCAAAACACTTTCACTCTCTTTTCAAAAGGGCATTTTTGTACATAAAGGTACACACAACCCATAGCATCAAGAAGCACACAAAACACCAACTGAACACTGACAGTAAGAATGGAAAACACATTTAGCTTTTGCTAACTCTTCACCTGTCACCTTCTCTGCTCAGCTCATAATCTAACCTTAATCGAATCTGCACCTTTTTCAAATTCTATGCAGTAGTCCAGAATTGTAATCCAGGAAACCCTTACCTGTCTTTTCGCAGTGTTAATGGCTAAATGTTGAATAAAATAATCATCAAAAACAAATAAATTATTAAATTAAAGTATCTTTAACCAACTAAACTTTTGTTTCCGATTAAAGTAGCTTGTCTGTCTGTCTTTTCAGGAATAAAAATTATGACCTGAAGTTCTCACACCAGCATAGTTGTGTTTGGCTAAGATTCGAACACCAGCAGTGTGAACGACTGTGCTTGTGTTTGGCTAAGATTCGAACACCAGCAGTGTGAACGACTGTGCTTGGCTCAGATTTGTAGACCAAGGGTGTGCAAGTTTGTATTTGATTTAGATGCTAAGGCCAAGTTTGGCTATGATGATAAGCCTGTTGACTTAATGGGATTGGCTTTTCTGTGGGCTGTTTTGAATAAGTCACCAGTGCAGAGAGTGACGGAAAATGAGTGGGAGAGAAGGATGGATGAGGGAGGGATGGATTGTGAGATGACCTCGGGCCAGACTCGAACCCGAGGCACTGGACATATGGTACAATGCCCTAGGCCACTGAGCCACGGTGTCCCCACCCAAGATCATTTTATTTAGTGTTACTACAGCATTACCAGAGATCAAGTCAGACAACGCTTAGAAAAATCAAGACCAGAGTTTTATTTACAGACAGACAACGCTTAGAAAAATCAAGACCAGAGTTTTATTTACAGACAGAGACAACATGTTACACACAAGGATCCATCAGCTGCTCTAACTAGACAAGGAAACAGTTTGACTAGAGAGATCATGTGATGTATAGCCAGTAGTGGATTTGGGGCATATTTACAATTGGGATACATACAGACAGAGAAAAAGCCATATACTGGTGATAAAAATGTGTTTTTTTTATGACACTCTTAGCAAGAAATTGTCTTAATGTACTTTCAGTCAGTCTATATAATCTTTAATTCCTCAGTTTGTAAGGCTATGAATCTGGAGCAGGGCCTGTGGTTGCCTATGCCAATGATAAACAAAATCCTCTCCTCCTCTGTCGTCTTTACCACCTCTATTGTTCTCTGAGGTCGTCCAATATTTTTCCTGGCCATTTTAACAATCCTGGACAGCTTGGGCCAAGCTCAGCCGAATCAACGTTAAAAACATTTTGCTACAGTTTGTAAAAAATGTGTAGCAACCACAGATTGCAATGTTCTTTGTTCACTGACTGTAAATACAGCAGATGTATGTGTGTGTGTGTGTGTGTGTGTGTTTGCGTGTGTGTGTGTGTGTCTGCTGCTGTGTAGGTTATGTGTGTGTACTGCTGCTGTAGGCCATGTGAGATCATGTGATCTAGATCAGTGTGTGTGATGTAGAATGTGCGCAGGTGTGTGTGTGTGTGAGGTCATGAGATTTACACCAGGGTCACTGAGGAGGAAGGTTTGTGTCTCCAGTCGACCCAAATGGCTGCATGTAGGGGCTCATCAGTGTGTGTGATGTAAAATGTGTGCAGGTGTGTGAGTGTGTCAGAGGAGACGCTGTAGAAGGACACAGTTCCAGCCTCACGGTCCACACACACTCCTGCTCTCCTGCCCTCTGAAGGGAGATACATGAGACGGGTTTGAATCCTGTTGTGGCAGGCTGAGTAACGGCCATCCTGACACACCAGACTCCAGGCTTTGGCAGAGATCATGGTCCCTTCACTCTGTCTGATGCTTTTATAGGCCACGCCCACAGCAACATTCTCACTTGACTCCCACTCCCAGTAGCAGCGTCCAATCAGAGGCTCTCTGCTCAGGACCTGAGGAATGTTATCAGTGAATCTGTCAAAATATTGCCGCTTCGCCATCCATTCCCTCACTCCAGTCACCTTCCTGTTCCCCTCAGACAGAAGGAGTCCGCTGCTCGCTGGGTCTAGCTCCAGTGTGAGATAACAGGCATCTGGACACACAACACACACACACATACAAACAATACTCTCATGGCAATACTGACACAAAGACCTTGCAATGACTCTCTCTCACACACACACACACACACACACACACAATACTGTCATAGCTTATACTGACATAAAGACCATGCAATGACACACACACACACACACACACACACACACATGCACGCACGCACACACACACACACACACAATACTGTCATAGCAATACTGACACAAAGACCTTGCAATGACACACACACGTACACACACACACACACACACGCACAGCACAGCAGTAACACTTTACATTACAGCTTGGTAATATATAATAACTGGTAACTTTGTGATAACAACTACCCACATCACTGACTAATGACTAATAACTGAAAAATGACTGACTAAATTTATGTTAATACAAAACAATAACACTATTTGTGTTATAAAATTTTAAAAGACTAATTACACAACTGAGTACATTAGAATGTAATAAGTGAATACAAATCTTGTACAGTACGATCCAAATCAATAAATATGAATCTGACTTACATTTCCGTGGCCCTTTCTTCAGCATGACCTCTGAACTGTGAGCAACACTGTAGGGGGAAATAATCATCATCAACTTAAATTCAAAACTGTGTGTCTGTATGTGTGTGTGTGTGTGTGTGTGTGTGTGTGTGTGTGTGTGTGTGTGTGTGTGTGTGTGTGTGTAAGTGTGAGAGAGAGTATTCATTGAATAGAAACAAAATATTTCATTTTAAAAGCATGAATTTAAAGGAATAGACCACCTTTTTATAAAAATGGATTCTTCACCCCCTGACTTGGAGTTACACATAAAAGCATCTTGGTCTCATCCCTCTTTTGTAAGTCGCTTTGGACACAAGCGTCTGCTAAATGCATAAATGTAAATTTTCCTGGTCTGAGAACCCCAATCTTACCTTTTTCTTAGCTTTAGCTTAGCATAGGCGCTGGGATATAAAGTTGCCATGAAAGCATTTGACTTGATAGCCTAGCTATTTTCTAGCTGAAATTGAACCGAATGCATGTCACTAAAGTGGTACCATATCAAGCAGGATTAGTCTTTATTTGTCCACAACATCTGATAAAACTAAGGGTTTTCTTTAACGTGAGTTTGTAAGATTATTATTTGATTGGTTATAGCTATGAGACTAAGGCTCACTTGCTTTTGATTGTTTTCAATATGAAAACAAAATAGTTTGACTTTAAGGTGCGCTATATTTTAGTTTCATTTATCATGCCGTAGCAGACACCTTCAAGGGTGTGCATTCTTCAATTTTTTACTTTACTCTTTATGAGCTTGCTACCGCAAAACAAAAGTTATTTATTTTGACGTAAAGCAGAAGCCTCTTACTTGACTTTAATTTTTCCATCAGACAGTTCTGACAGCATCTGTAGCCCTGCGTCTCCTGGGTGATTGTAGCTCAGGTCAAGTTCAGTGAGGTGGGATTCAGGGTTTGATGTCAACGCTGAGACTAGAAACTCACAACCTTTCTGTGAGATGAGACACCCACACAGCCTGAAGCACACAGAAAGTAAGACAATTCAAACATTTTAAAACTGTTTCATAATGAAATGATATATAACATGTCATGTTGTTGATGTTTTACCACGTTGTCACTCCATCATATCATCTGATGTGAAGTTTTATATCACCTGAGTAGGTAAGTGGTTGCCTTGGCTTGTGGTTGTTGTTTGTGTTTGTTTACTGGCAGTTTAAAAAAGTTGATTACTTAAAATGATAAAACATGGGTGGAATCTGTATTACATAGAGCAAGGGCTCGTTAGACTCAAATACAGACCTCAACTCCTCCAGTTTACAGCAGCACACAGCTCACATGTATGTTTACAGCGCTGGACTCTCACAGCTGCACACAGCTTACATGTACGTACACAGACACAAACACACACACACACACACTTCAACTCCTCCAGTTTACAGCGCTGGACTCTCACAGCTGCACACAGCTTACATGTACACAGACACAAACACACACACACACACACACACACACACACACACACACACCTACACATTCACACACACACACACACACACACACACACACACACACACACACACACACACACACACACCTCAACTCCTCCAGTTTACAGCATGGATGTCCCATGGCAGCACACAGCTCCTTCACTCCAAAATCCCCCAAGTCATTGTTGGTCAGATCCAGCTTCTTCAGGTGGGAGTCGTCTGACTGAAGCACGGAGGCCAAAAATGGACAAGCACTACTTGTGAGGTCACAGGCAGCAAGTCTGCAAGAGACCACAAACACCATTTCATGACTGAATGCAGATTCTTGCTCACATTTGCAGAGTCAGATGGGTTCATTCTGGACCCTGTAGACTATGCAAATCATCAGGCAACTTCATCAACATCCTAGTCTAAATTCTGGCCTAAATTACCTTTATGCATGTTTCAATTATTGTAATTATAGTTCAATTACCATATTTTCCACCCAAAAGACACACATTTTCTCAAAAAGCAGAGGTACGCCGTACAGTCCAGTGCGTCTACATGGATTAATTCTGGTACAAGGGCCCACCATCACCGCTAGCAGCTTTAATTCTGGTTGTGCTTAGGCTACTACAGTAATAGCCTACTGTGGAGCAGGAGTAATATAGCCTACTGTACTTCACCAGAGAGGGTTTAAAGGGAGTAGTAAACGGGCTTTGGCTTCACCGACCATAATATTACTGTGTCTGCATTTAGAAACCTAGCTGTTGCGTGTAGAAAACTGGATCAGCTGGCTATTGTTGCGAGAGCCCTGCAAAATCCATGTGACAAGAGGCATATTTGAATCACATTGTAGTGCCTGTCCTGGCACATGTTACAGCTGACAGTGCGTCTTATACTCCGGTGCACCTTATGGGGTGGAAAATACAGTATCATAAAGGAAGCTCATTTCACATGACTAACCTCAGTGCCTCCAGTCTGCAGTTAGTGTGTTTCAGTCCAGCACACAACAGCTCCACTCCAGAATCCTCCAGGTGATTAGAGCTCAGGTCCAACTCTCTCAGCTGTGAGTTTTCTGACTGGAGAACTGATGATAGAATCTCATAGGAATCTCCACTGAGATCACAACAAGCCAGTCTGCAGTCAGAGGACAGACACAAGACAACCAGTTAGTGAGACAACACCCCAGTAGACAGCAAAGGTTTAGTATTTGTCATGTGACATCACAGCAACTAAATCTCCTTCTGAATTATACTGGACATGGCAGATTGAGACACAGAAATGGATGCGGAGGAAGATCACATGACTAACCTCAGTGTCTCCAGTCTGCAGTTAGTGTGCTTCAGTCCATCACACAACATCTCTACTCCAGAAACAAACCTTTCAATAGTCAATATCACCACTCCCAGATTCAGGTGATTAGAGCTCAGATCCAACTCTCTCAGCTGTGAGTTTTCTGACTGGAGCACCGATGATAGAATCTCACAGGAATCTCTACCGAGATCACAACTAGCCAGTCTGTAGTCAGAGGACACAAGAGAACCAGTCAGTGGTTAGTATACTGCAGAGGGTTTACAGTTTGTATGTAGATTTAAACACAGATTATTGTCTCTCCCTCTGCTCCCTCTCTCATTTACGTTAGACCACACACACACACACACACACACAAGTAAGGCCGTGGTAGACATAAACACAGACTATTGTCTCTCTGCTCTCGCAACGCAAGTGCACATTCATGAAAAACTGTGCACAACCTGCTTTGCGTGTCATTCCGTCCTTTTACCTCAGGAATATGGCCAGATTACCGTCATAATGGCATATGTTCCGGGACCGAGATACGAGGAAGCAGCTGGGCGGATAAGTGAGAGTTTTAACAATGCACTCTCGCGCTTGGTGAACCAACCCGTCATCATACTGGGGGATTTCAATAACTTCTCTTACAGATCATCTGCACAAGCAGGCAACGCGAATGAATAGCTCATGGACAGCACAGATCAAATACACAGTTTGTGTGCGAAACGGGCCTTACTATATATAAGGTACATTGTTGAGACATTGCTACAGCAGTCTTGTATAATGCTCATCTGAGAGAAGTAGACACACGCGTGTGTGGGGGTGTATGTCTGAGTGAGTGTGTGTATAAGGTACACTATCAAGGCAATTAGACTCACTTACCGAGCCTTTCTGTAGCCCTTCACCACAATGAGCAATCTGTCACGACCCTCCTCGTCTGTGTTGTACATGTTCAGATTGAACTCATCCTGCACCTCCTCTGACATCAGAAGCATGTATGCATGTACAGAACACTGGGCTGCTGTGAGTTTTTCTCCAGATTTCACCTGCCTTTCAATTTCCTCATGAAGTGAGCTGTCCTTCATTTCAAGCAAGGACAGTAATAGATTCTGGCACCTCTCAACAGAATTGTTTTCCTCTCTTAGAATCTTCTTGATGTACTCAGAGGTTGTGTTGACACTTGGTGAACTCTCCACTAGCTGTGGCAGAAGGCCTGCTAAGAGTTTCTGATTGCTCTCCAGTGAAATTCCCAAAAGGAAACGTAGGAAAAGATCATAGTGGCCATTCTTGCTCTGTAAGGACTTATCTACTGCTGCACTTAACAACACGTGCAGTGAGGATCTAGGCTGAAAAAAGGAGAATAAAACTTCAATTACATTTTTATGCTCACGCATCAGCTGTGCAAATGACTCCAGTGCTGTATCGTTCCCACTCACAAAACTATAAAACACATAGAGGGCTGCCAGAAACTCCTGAACACTCAGATGGACAAAGCAGTAGAAAGATCTTTCATAAAATGTGTGCTCTTGCTGAAAGATCTCAGTGCACATCTCAGTGTATTCTTTAATTTCCTCAACCTCAAACCCACTGTCTCTCAGATCATCCTCACTAAACATTATATTTCCCTTTTCCAGTTGTTTAAAAGCCAGTTCAGACAATTTCACTATTTGTTCTTTATTTCTCTTCAGAAGCTCAATTCTGTTTCTTTCATTCTTCCCATAACACCTCTGGTTCTTCCTGTTTGTCTGTATGATCAGGAAGTGGATGAAGAGTTCAGTCATTGTAGTTGGAATCTCCATGTTGCTGTTAGGAGTCAGCATGTCCTGAACCACAGAGACGAGGATCCAACAGAAAACTGGTATGTGGCACATTATGTAGAGGCTTGCTCTGGTCTTGATTTGTGAAATGATCTTCTCAATATTGCTATTTGTGATTCTCCTTCTAAAGTATTCATCCTTTTGTTCATCATTAAAGCCCCGTATTTCTGTCCATTTGTCTACGTGTTCATTAGGGATTTGATTGACTGCTGCAGGTCTTGATGTGATCCAGATGAGTGATGACTCAAGCAGATTCCCTTCAATCAGGTTTGTTAGCAAAACCCCCAAAGATGATTCCTTTGTCAAATCATACAATTTTTCAATGGAATCAAAATCCAATCATCAGTTTGCTTTCATCAAGGCCATCAAATATAAACAAAATCTTTGAGTCATCACATATCCACACATGATTCAAGTCCTTCAGCTTAGGGTAGAGAGACATCAACAGTGTGGGGAGACTGTACTCCTTTTTATCAAGCAAGTTCAGTTCTCGGAATGGAAGCAGAAAGATGAAATCTATGTCCTGATTGGCTCCTCCCTTTGCCCAGTCTAAACAGAACTTCTGTACAGACACAGATTTGCCGATGCCAGCAATGCCAATGGTCATCACTACCCTCACGTTTTTCTCATCAGAAGATTCCATAATAGCATTGCAGTTGATTCTGGTGTCTGTTTTTGTCCGGTGTTTGGTCTGCATCTGAATCTGTTGAACTTCATGCTGAGTGTTGACCTCTTGACTCACTCCCTCAGTGACATGGAGCTCAGTGTAGATCTCATCTAGCTGGACTTTGTTTCCCGAGGACCTTCAAGGATGCTGGAGCATTTTTTCTTCAGAGTAGCCTTAAGTTGCTCACACACAAGCTGGCGGGTGGCAGACTCTGTATGACAAATTAATGGTTTTCATTAATTCAAGTGGCTACAAAACGGAAATCAGTTTCAATTTGCTAAACGGAAACAACATCACCAAAAGTGTATCTGCAGGATATGGCTGATATTTAGGAAATATTATTAAATATTTTTATATACACTCACCAGCATCTGTCCTTGTAGCTGCAGAGGCCCTGAAATACATATTCAAAGAGTTTTAGCTTTTCTTCAAACATTCTTTATGTCAACTCTGTCCTCCCACCCTGTTACGTGTGCATATGTGTGTGTTTGTGTTCGTCTTGCCTCTGCTGGCCTGGTGTTTCTATCCCCATCTGTGTCTTGATCTCTTTTGCAAGGTCAACACGCTTCATCTTCTCCAGAATCTTCAGCGTGATCGTTATGGAACCCTCTCTGGTATAGAACCGTACCATCTGTTCTACAACATCTGTGACATCACAGTTCTCCAGCCTACCTGCTGGGATGGGTTTAAACCCCTCTAGAATGTTCTGAGAGAGGTAAGACCTGAACCGGTTTAGTTCAGAAGACAGTAATTCATCCAGAATTGGGCAGAGGTCCACTGATGTTGCCATGATGCTCTTCTGAAATAAACAGATGAAGAGAACCATCACTGCCGATGTCAATTTATAATGACTCTCTGGTCTCTAAACTGCAGCTTTAGGGATCTTAAAGGGATAGTTCTGTGGCGTTCAAGCATAGCACTGAGCGAGCGAGGGAGATGTGTGGATGACAAGCATCTGCTCACTTAACAGGGCCTAGCCT
>JAODXP020000023.1:21012094-21055254 GCA_027497455.2 Sardinella longiceps
CTCCATCACACATTCTTGCATATACACATTTTTGTAACACAAATGAAGGAGAGACTTCAAATACCAGCCAAAAATTATTCCATAGTATCAGAGGATGAAACATCAAATGTTGTCAGCAGTCAAGTCTTTAAGACAGTGCTTTCCATAACAAGAGGGCTTTGGAGACTAGGCTACAAAGCGAGCTCTGCTATGAGTAGTCTGCAACATCAGAACAATGTTCAGCGCAAACACAAGACTCTCTGTCTCTTCAGACTTCCCCAGACCTCCCTCACACACACAAGGAAAGGAAAAAAGGAAGTCGTTTTATTTCATTTTATTCATTTCACTGGCAAAGTGACACTAAAGAGACAGCATTCATGCCACAGTGTAAATGGGGATCTTAGACTAAATAAATACTGTACCCTTAGGCCAAAAGGATGCCTTTAGGGTAACCCTTTCTATGAAGCCATGGATCTTTAATGCATCTTATTGCAATACATTATTCAGGACCTTAATCTATAAACATAAAGGTTCCAAAGTGTGTGTGTGTGTGTGTGTGTGTGTGTGCATGTGTTTATATTTTTCTAAAGTAATTAATCATACATTCAGCGTTATTCGCCAACTTTCTGATATTCTGAGTTTACATGTCATTTCATAGCCTGAGCCATAAGCCTGAGGAGGTTCAATGCCCACATACTTGATCAATATACTAGCACAATAGGGCCTAAATTCGTGATTAGATTGATTTGTTTCATTAGTAGTACAGACAAGGTTCATGCACTTTGAACAGACATGGATCAAAATGCCTCTGTATGTGCCTAGGCCTAGAGTATAACCAATCAGGTGCATGCAATCAGGGATGGTTCACAATTTGAAGCAAAAGGTGTTACGTGAGTTTGTATTTATCACGGGACGTGCCCATTTTGCCAGCTAAAGAGGTAAATGATACTATGCCCACAGAAGGATACTTTTAATATGTATTTCTTGTTTTAGTGTTTTTATACATAACTTCTCTCTCTGTACTGCATGCATTCTGATTATCAGGATAACAGGGGCACTTCTTTAAGAAATCATTACTTAAGTACCGTATATCACAATGTTCAACATTGATTCTTGGAGAAGTGTTAAATAAACACCTCAAATTGTAGCATATTTAGTTTGATTTTGTTTACCTCTATATTGATTAGCCAGACACAGTTTAAATCATGTTCCCAAGTTGAGTCCAGCTTCGAGTTCCCAACAGAAATGGCTAAAAATGTGCGGGCTGGATTATTATTGCAATATTAAGGAGTTCACATTGGGAAATAAGGAAAACCCATGATAAAGTTAGACCCCTTTTCATTTCTCCAAAATACTTATTTCTCTCTCTCTCTCTCTCACACACACACACACACACACACACACACACACACACACACACACACACACACACACACACAGCTTATAATATAGTTTTCAATCTTTCTCCACCTGACAGGGGAAACTCAGAATATGATAGACCATACAAGTGTATGGATTTAACAATGAATCGTCAACTGAAAAAAAAAACATTTTGATAGGACTGAGAGGATTAAAATCAGTTGATATAAACAATAAATAAATAAATAATTCATTAATAAATAACTGCAATCGGAGTATTTTTTTTTCCTTCACTGAAAAGTGAGCCATCATTTAGCTACAATCCATGGCATCCAGCATTCTGTAGGACCTCTGAGAGGGTGAAAGCACACCTGGACAAATAATCAAAATCCTGTCAAGTTTCTGCGGACATCTGCCATCAATCACTGCATGGAGACATATTGGATGACTTGGGTTAACATAAAATATGAAAACTGGGTCCTTAATCAACCCACCCTGAAGTTGTTCAGTGGTTCACACTTTCTGTATTAAACCTATGTTTTCTCGAGGTTTTGGGTTTACATTTCAGAGATGTAAAAAAAAGCTGTCCCATAAGAAATAAAAAGGGAGAGAAGTAAGTTGTCCAAACAATCACTCACTATTTTTGTTTTAATCAAGTAGACGAATCCAATGTAGTCAAACTCCATCGGTAGTCCACCCTACTTTGACAGCAAATTCAGATTACAAATATATTGGTAAGTAAGTAATAAATACTGAGAGGCCGATGTGCCGGTAGACACCATGCTAAAACCAGCATTACCATCGGACTCAAGGTATTTATTGCGCTTCTAAAACTGTTACCATGTTAACCGGGAATGGTTTCATTGAAGGAAGACACAACCACTAGAAATATAGCGGGTTATTCATTGATACTAATTCCTCCACCAGAAATATACTTCCTCTTACTGAATGGTAACGCATAAGCGCAGCTCCGTTCACTTTATATGGCACATAGTTATTATTACATCCGCCAAGGAGGTTATGTTTTCGGTCGCGTTGGTTTGTCTGTTTGTTTGTTTGTCTGTTTGTTTGTCATAACAGCAGGATAACTCAAAAAGTTCTGCACGGATTTGGATGAAATTTTCTGACAATGTATATATTGGGACAAGCAAGAGCTGATTAAATTTTGGTGCCGATTGGTGATCCAGAACATGATCTGGAATGTATATTGTGTATTGCCTTGGTGGTGGCTTTTCTAGTTTAGAATGAAATGCGGTTGAAGCCGTGCTAAATGCTGAATTTACAACGGCATTGAACACGATCACAATTTAGGATCGGAACTATCAGTTTTAGAAGCCACATTTTAGCCTCATTTTAAGGAGAATATTGAGATTTCTGTAGCTAGCCATTTCGAAGCAGGCAAGGGAGATTCTTAAATCAGCCAAATTGCCAAGACAGGAACAATCGTCCAAATTTCAGTCTCAACCATTCTATTTTGTTCTAGAAAAGGGGCTCAAAGGCCTAAATACCAGAATATACCTTTAATAGGTTATTTAAACTTCCTACATTAATTTGTTTCATTAGATACAGTAGGCTAGGCAGCTATTTTAGTGGTAGCTGTGGTAAAGCGGTAAAATTGATTCATTTTTGGAAATGAATCGAATATGTCATATAGTGACCTTAAAATCGTGAATCATATTATAACCTGGGTTGAGTCTAATGAGTATCTCTCTCTTTCTCTCACACTCACATACACATGCATATATAAAATCAAGAATGGCCATTAGGGCCTTAATCTCTTCCTCTGAGCTGAGGGCGATCACTAGCAGGTGGCGGCCATGATGGAAAGTAATGGGTTGTTGTAATGAACTGACACAAAGTGATATTAATTGGGCATTTTGCACAGATTTTGGGGAAGGCTTGAAAAGAGATGGCCACAGCTTGGAGTCAAAGCTGACAAATTTTAAGAAAGAAAGCAGTGTGTGTGTGTGTGTGTGTGTGTGGCTCACTGTGTGTGTGTGTGTGTGTGTGTGTGTGTGTGTGTGTGTGTGTGTGTGTGTGTGTGTGTGTGTGTGTGTGTGTGTGTGTGTGTGTGTGTGTGGCTCACTGCTCACAATGATGGCTCACTTTTCAGTGAAGGGGAAAAAAATACTCTGATTGGCGTTATTAATTAATGAATTATTATTTATTTATTGTTTATATCAACTGATTTTAATCCTCTCAGTCCTATCAAAATGTTTTTTTTTTTTCAGTTGACGATTCATTGTTAAATCCATACACTTGTATGGTCTATCATATTCTGAGTTTCCCCTGTCAGGTGGAGAAAGATTGAAAACTAGATTATAAGCTGTGTGTGTGTGTGTGTGTGTGTGTGTGTGTGTGTGTGTGTGTGTGTGTGTGTGTGTGTGTGTGATGGGAGTGAGCAGTGTGTGTGTGAGCATGTCAGGTACATTGTGTTTTGCTGTTTTGTTGTGAGTCGAACAGAAGCATGGCAGACATCTGCATCTGATGAATGATCTGATGCTCTCGCCCTCCCACGTCATTTAGAATCATTGTCCATGCATAAGAACAATCAATTGAAACTAGAAATTGACTTCCTTTTGATGGAGGAATAGACTTTGAACTCACCAACTCAAGACAGGGAAAAAAATCCAACTAATCAGAAGCCATGAAGTATACTGAGACACAGAGGTCATGTCTCCATGCACATGTCCAGTACTTATTACCTCTCTCTCTCTCTCTCTCTCTCTCTCTCTCTTTTCTCTCTCATGTGAGTTGAATGTGTTCCAGAATATGACCTGCTTGTAAAACTAGTCGGATCACATGACCTTTGCCACATAACAAGCAAAGTTAGCTAATGCCACAGTGTGTCTAATTTCTCAGCGGGGCGTGTGAATATATGTTCCCACTGTGTATGACTATAGGGGAGCACACTGCACAGTTGGGCTACAATTACAAGCCTGGCGAAAACCCTGACAAAATGGAGATGTTTTGACAGTTTACGCATCATTAGAGGAATGCAGCAGAAACAGCAGCGTTATGGACCATATCTCTCTCTTGCGCACATGCACACACAAAAACACAAAGCCAAAACAACAAGCTAAAATATCATCAAGCATCAGCCTTATGTGTCACAGTAATTCAGCCTCACATTATTACACACAAGCCACATATTTCTCTGTGTGTGTGTGTGTGTGTGTGTGTGTGTGTGTTTTGTGCATGTGTGTGTTTTTATTTTATACCCCTAAAGTTTTTGCTCGTCTGGTTTGAATGAACAAAAACAATTTTTTCCTAATCCCCTCTAACAGTGACTGGATCACCTGTGCATGGATTGATCCAAAATGTCTTGCGTTTTCAGTATTGGCTAGTCTCGTGTAGCTTGAGCAATAGTGCTCTTGTTGAAGTTGACTAACGTTGCCCTTTAAACATTTTAATTAGTTCAGAGATAATAATTCTGTGTACTGCAATAGTGTTTATTATTGTATACAAGAAGAATTCAGTTGCAAAATCTCTAAAAGCAATTTGCAATTAATTTACAAAAATATTTTATATGATTTTGATTAACTCTATTATCATTGCAACTTCAATTGAATTGTTTTTGTCAGATTTTTTCTGAACTTGATAAAAATAATCAAACTGCAGTTTGACTGTGATTAACTGGGGGAAAAAAATAATAAAACATCTTAGTTTTTGAATATTTTGGAAAATGGATTCAGAGGCTTTTGCATCTGAACTCCACCAACTAATTCCACACATTCTTCTTTCTATTATTTCCTTATTGTACCATCATTATATGACTCACAAGGTCACATTGTTGCTGAGGTCCATAACTCTCGGCCACGTAGTCCAAAACATACTTTATTACTATCACATCATCCATTTTTGTTATTATTACCTCTTCCAAGGAGGTTATGTTTTCACATGCGTCTGTCAGTGTGTGTGTGTGTGTGTGTGTGTGTGTGTGTGTGTGTGTGTGTGTCTGTCTGTCTGTGTAAGATAACTTGAAAAGTACTGCATGGATTTGGATGAAATTTTCAGACAACGTGTATATTGAGATGAGTAAGAACTGATTTGATTTTGGTGGTGATCGGTGATTCAGAACACAATCTGGAATTTATGTTGTGACTGCAACCACATTGCCTTGGTGGAGGTCTGCACTCTCCTTTTCTAGTTTTGTTTTGTTTTTTGCTCCTTACACAGACATATGGAGTGCTTCAGACATCCAACAAAGAGCTTATTAGTAAAGGAACTTCATCTAGCTTGGAAGTTTAGATGTCTTGGCCTAGACCAGAAGTGTGTAAAGTCATCAGTGTGTAAAGACCCACATGAAGTTGATGGGTCTGGAGAAGCTCCATTGACAGGGGCGGGATGGAGGGTTGTCTTTCAAATCCCTCTGCATACAATAGGATAGCACTACCACCAAACAGAGTAAAGAAAACAATCCGCTCTTCATTATGTGATCAGTCCAGCAAGTTTTGTTTTTCCAGTTCACAGGCAAACACTTGACGACTATCCCTGGCTGCACATTCAAAAGGATGGTCACTCAGTCACACCATCATAAAAATGGTTAATGCTACACTGATGTGAATGATAAGGTCATATATGGTCAGTGGTCACGGTTCCTGTACTCATACAGATGAAGTGCTGGAAAAACACTTACACGTGAACGTTCAAAATCAAATGTTAGGGCTAAAATCGAGGGGAAGTGGTAGAAATGGGACAGGGCATTAGTCTTCTCTAATATTAGCAATAATGTTACCAGTAAATGGTAAAATGGTAACCAAATAAGTACAAATCATATTTTATAAAACAATGGTATCAACCCCATCTCAGCTTCAGGATTTATGTGATGTCACATCTATACTGATATCTAAACACAATTTTTTTCCCCCTTAGAATTGCTCTGTTCTTTAAGAAATGTTTGAAAAAACTTGCTTTAGAAATTTAGAAGCAAGATGCATTTAGAAAGAACTCATTGATTCATTACTTAAGTGTCCTAAAATGGCAATAAAAGGCTTTTATTGGTGGTGGCAGAAGAGCTGTGCCAAGAATTGTTTTTGCTTTGATGGTGTCACGTGTATGTGTGTGTGTGCGTGTGTTTGTTGTTGTGCTTTAGGATTTTGCACAACTGCAAAAAAATTAAAACAAAATCATTCCTTATTGCACCCTTGAGACAAGGCCAAACTGTTGCTGAGGTCAGTAAATTGGGTTTCCATTGCCAATATTATATGTTATCACTATCAGTTTGCTGTTTTTTCCTTATCAAGTCACCAATAAGCAGCATACATCGTTAATGGATAACAAATACTTGTTTTGAACCATGGTTTACATGTATATATACAGTACGATATGGTCTGAAACCCTCATAAGTTACAAGCCACTTCTCCAGAAAGGAACAAGTCTCAATAAAACATAAAAGAAGCACAACCTTGCAAGGTGAGAGGGAATTTTTTGCATCATGGTTAGTGAGAATATTTCATGCTTTGACTTGCATTTCATTTATAAGCACTCCAGAGTGAGAGACTGAAAAGCTTGCCAACATTCTCTTTAGGAGAAATCTGTTTGCATACTCAACATGCAGTATTTCTGTGTGGCATCAAATGTAACAAAATGTTCAGTGTAGTCATTATTGTTTCTGGGATGTTTCCTGTCGTGTAAAACAGTTTTGTGAAGACATTACATTTCAATTTCATATTTAGACAATTATTTTGTGTGTCATTATTTAAGTAAGCAACTTACATTTATCAGTTTCTTCAGGGACAGTCTCCCCTAGAGCAGTGTTTTTGAAACTATTTCAGACCTAGGAGCACAAAAAAAAAAAAAAAAAAAAAAAAATCAGGGACCACCTGCCCTTGCACCTTTCTCCAAGTCACATGCCTCTACCCTTTTACCCTTTAACCAAATCAGTAGGCTTGCATAGGCATTTCTATATAGGCATTTATCGGCCCTTCAAATTTAGATAGCCTCAAGTTTTTCAATATGAATTATACTGAGAAATACAGACTATATTCATATATATTTGATCTTGCTCGGGGACCACCAATGGTCTCCGGACCACACTTTGAGAACCACTGCACTAGAGCAACTTAGGGTTAAGTGCCTTGCTCAAGGGCTTGGACTCGAAACCATAACATCTAGGTTATCAGGCTCTTTAACCACTGTGCTACCACAAAATATAAAGATTTGAAAACATAGACTGATGACTGCTTTTCTATCTAGAATGGGAATGCTTCTCCTTATTATCTGTCTACATTTGTCAGGATTAACAGTTTTGGCACGACCTCAAGGTAAGCAAAGTTTGACTGTCTGTTGAGCATCCCCATTATGACTGTTTCCATCATCACCTCATCAAGATCAAATTTCTCCCCGTCTGTAGTTTATTTCCTCAACAAAGCACAAGCCAGGCCATCAGAAATGGTACGAAAGGGTATTCACAGACTGACACATTGCCATGAGGAAACCTTACAGTCAAATAACATTAATACAAATACAACCTCTAACTGTGCGTTCAGATCGAGACCGATTCAGGCGACATGGGCGACGGAAGTAATTTTTTTTCTCTCTCTCTCTCTAAACCCATCCACCCCCATTGAGTTACCATTTTAGGCTAGTTTGTTATTTGCCTACCTTCGCCACAGCCACATGTTCCCCTTCTATAAGTTTAATCCATCGTTTTCAATACATTTCATTATTAACTCCATACGTCATCCCACATTCAATTTTACAATATAATTTAACATAACTCATGAACCTTTTCATATTTACTCCATTCTTACATTTTGAACAAAAAATAAACATTTTCCCCAGTAAAAAGATTATATTTTGTATACATTCTGCCTGTAGATCTGTATGTAGTTGGATGTTGTGTACAGACAACCAGTTTTCAACCTCAAACCAAAATACCCCAGAGGTTGCACAGTACCAAAGATGTTCCACTGTCTCCTCCTCTTCTTGACAGAATCGACAGATTATACACCAGTTTATATTGGAAATATCTTATTTTATTGTCAAGCGTTGCTTTGTATAGTGTTCTAAATACATGTGTCCATGGTATTGGAGTATCCAAATAGCGTTCCCAGTAGTTAATATATTTATAAGGGATATCTATAAATTTACCATTCACCAGATTGAAATTGTAAATCTCTTTATTTATTTTTATTTTTGTGATCCACTTACCCACTTTCATATGGGGCCTACATACCCATTGTGAAGAGGAGAGATTTTTTATTTTCCTTTTCCAAGTTCGAGGTATCGATCCTATAAGCTGAATGTACTGATGCAGTGTGCCTACATCACCATATTTTTGTTTTATCTGTTCATATGACAATATTTCACCTTTCTTCACAATGTCATTAAAAACACTATTCCTTTTAAAAACATATGTTCTAAGAATATTGTTCTTCCTTTCAGCATTATGTTGGAATTGAGCCATAACATTTGTTGCAGTATTTCCTCATTTCTTTCTGGTGGGTGAAATTGAAAATGGAGCCAGCTTTGCAATGCTTCAGTCAAGAAAGCAGAGTTGAGAGAAAATATCCTTCATTGTGAAAAGTTGTGATGAATTAATTTGAATAAAGGGGAATAGTTTTTTTTAAACATTGGGTGAACCATTCCCGACAGTCTACTAGAGAACCATTCAAGTTGAAGTTGAAATGCGACGGAAGTAATTGACTTTGTATAGAGACCGGCGATTTCGGCGTCAAAAGTGGCAGGTGACTTGGGCGACTTGGGCTATAAAATCAAGTTAAACTCCTTTTAACTTTATGTTATGAGCTATGATGCGGTTGGGCGTAAGGTTGGCCGATTATCAAATTCAGTTCGATCATGGTGATCAGCTGTGGGCATATTTTCTCGATCACGTGCAGTTGGAAATGTGCGTGCCAACTGCTGCTAACAATCCAACTTCCCTGCACCACTGTGAGAAAGCCTATCTTTACCAGAGAGAACTTAGCCGTCGTTTTGGGTATTTATGAAGACAAGCATTTCTATCGTCTTTAGGAAATTCTGGGAGCATTCCATAGTTAGATGTTAGCACACGGAAAGCCACGAGTGAAAGTGTTGCACGATCGTTAAAAAAAAAAAAAAAGAAAACATTAAATTGCAAGTGAGCAAGTAGAGTGTTGTTGACGGTAAAACAGGCGAGGAATGGAGAAATAGTGGGGCATATTTATCTTCAACTCCAGGAGTGTTGGACATCCATCCTCTATAGTATTTATGCAGACGCAAAGACTATGGCCTAGTCCACACGGCAACGCAACGAGATTTTTTTTAGCGGGCTGAGAAAAAAAATCGCGTCCACACACACTACTGAGCGCTAACAAATCTCATCCACATGGCTTCGTTGTCATTCAGTGAAATGATGTAATACATATTCCTGGCCAGCAGGCGGTGATAACAATTGATAACAATTTCAGTAAATAGTCCGTTTCAGTCATGGGCAAATTTGCCGTCTTGGTTGCTGTGCTCAAGCGATGTTTCTTGGGAGTCTTCGGCGACTCTTGGCAGTTTATCGGTCTTGGTCTGAACGCACAGTTACATTAACAAGGTAAAGCATTTGTAACGTTAGTTGTAAGGTAACATCTTGCAAGACTTCTGACATGCTGTAGCCTGATTAAACCTAAAGCAAACCTGGTTTGCACCGAACATGATTATTATGAAGAGACTAAAACTGCTGCAAAACGCAGGTAACTGCATATTGGTAACTGCATATTGTAGCCAGTTTGCATTATACGCTATCATACCTTACTTGATGTCAACATCACACCAGACTGACTTGATTGCAAAATTTTGCAGCAGGCACATCCAAGCTAGTGAAATAATACAGTGAATATGATAAATGTGTCTCTTCATAGTTAAAAATTTGGCGTTGTACGGAAGGGCCACTCAGTCAGACCTAATTGAAGACCCATGGGGACAAGAAGGTGATGCCCACAATGCCATTGATGGAAATCGTGACTCACATTATTTTCATGGATCCTGCACTGCCACTACCTGGCAAGCTAATCCTTGGTGGAGGGTCGATCTGCTGAGTGAATACATCATCACTTCAATCATCATCACCAACAGAGGAGACGATTCCTCTGAAAGACTCAATGGAGCTGAGATTCATATTGGCAACTCCCTGCAGAACAACGGCAATGCAAATCCTCTGTGAGTTTTAAAATGTATTTAGTTCGTAAATATTTGGTGACTGGTCGTGTGACATGTTGACGAATATTTTCACACACATGTTGTATAAGTATGCAATGAATATATTAAATCAATGAATCAACCAATCAGTTATTGAAACTACTGTAGGATCACTGATTATAAATGACAAATGGTGTTCAATTGAACAATGACAACCAATATTTAATCATCTCTCCCTTATTCTAATGCCCACTTCTGAAAATTTCATCCAGATTTGTGCAGTTCTTTGCAAGTTATTTTGCACACAGACAGACACACAAATGAACCAAAAACATAATTTCCTTGGCAGAGGTATTAGATGTGTAACCTACTGCTTCATGATGCCAGGGTGCGATTTGTTGGGGGGGATGGCTCAGAATTCCCCACTTCTGGTTTTGGTATCCCTGCCTCTGCTTGAATAATTTTATCTCCGGTGGGGATAACATTTATCCCCCCTTGATATCTCATGACAGTAAGCAAGCCATGTGATGTGACTAAAGAACATCTAGCGCGCATAAACAAGCGAATTATAAAATGTAAAAAATGCGTCCTGTGCCCTGAATTGCGTGCGTGACAACTGGCGAACTTTGCCGCGAACTTCAGCCTATGCGCAGGTGTTTTTTCTCACTGGAAAGACTAAAGCTTGGAAAACGAAAGGAAACTTCATGATGTTATCACATTGCTTGAACAACTTTGTGCAAAGGAAAACAAACTGTTTGTCATAAGCATAATTTAAGTTTGATATGAAATGCGTGTACTGTCAACGTATCAGGCAAAATATCCATCTGAATCACGGGGGCTGACCATTTTTTTTAGGTCATTCAGTCAGTAGTGGAAAATGACCAAGAAATGGCATAATCTAGGCAAAATGCTAGCCTGACACGCCAGACTATATCATAAGAATGTATAGTCTGAAAACCACTGATAGACTGTACCTCAATGGAGGGGCGGGTGATTGCGTTGTCTTTCAAACTGCCTCTCCACGTAATAGGCTAGCGTTCCGGCCAGTGGTACCAGCTGGTATATCAAACTTTTCCCGTAGCCCGTCGGTAACACGGCAAAGACATCTTTTTCAGAACGAAAAACTTCAGTACACTTTCTTGTTTCACTTTCAAAGAAAATGACAAGTGCAATTCGTCCAAAACTAAAGCCAAAGACGATTCTGCTCTGGTTTGAGCAGGGTTGTCGTCATCGTACAAAGCCCGACTTACGATTTCCTGTACACATACCGCGCTGTGATTGGTTATCCGCCGCCAGAGGAAGGATACAACGGGTTTCTATCAGTGGCCTCTAGACGTATCCTCTGTGCAAATTCGCTAGGGGTACGTCTAGAGTTCTAGGCTAGCAAAATGCTTCAACAATACCCAAGGAAGGCCTAGCTGGTCCTATTTGCATTGGCTATTTTCTGTATGCTCAATGCCCTGGCTTTCGGCAAATTGTTTAGGTTACCGTCTCCAGCGCCCTATACCGCGCATAACGTCGGATCCAACGAATGATTAGGGTCAACACATCTCTGAGATATCAAAGTAATTTGGCTATTGTCGGCAACATTAAACAACGTAATATGCAGCACTTTATTTAACTATTTAACACACAGTAAGCAGCAGGAGAGTTAAGTCTGAACGAGAGAGTTTCTAAGTTTTGTGAAAAATGTTGCGCTCTACACGCAGCAATCACAGGAACTGCAGTAGAGCCTACCCAACTTCAGGAGGCATCAGCCTCGCGCTGTAACAATAATAGCAGATTTTAGTGTCTAGTAATGACGTCACCAACGCAATGCCGTTTCAGAATCATCCCCTCCTCTTGATTTTTTTCATAAATCGCACCCTGCATGATGCTACATGTGCCATCACAAATTCATTGTCTCTACTTTTCATCCAGGGCAGGAGTTATATCTTCCATCCCAGCTGGGCAATCCCTCAGCTTCAGATGGGATAATGGGGTGCATGGACGTTATGTTAATGTTTTCTTGCCTGGAAGCAAAAGGCTTTTGACACTATGTGAGGTTGAGGTCTATGGCTACCCAGCTCCAAATGGTAAACATTTTTCCTCATATAAGTAGCTCTTAAAATACACAAAAATTGGGAAAGTGGTAGCCTAACAAGTCAGATTATCACATAAAATGTATAGTCTGGCCACGAGTGATAGACCCTCAGGTAAGACGGCTAAAACCTCAGCGCAACTAACAAGCCGATTCAAACAACACTAAGCCTGCCCAATGACTCCTTGTCCAGATAGAACATTGTGATAGACCACCTAACCCTAACCCTATGTCTGAATACAACCCAGAGCCTTGTGTTTGGATTTAAAGTGGAACTATGCAAGACCGATTTTTATTTTCGGTTTGCGCTAGGTTTATGCTCACATTTTTCGCCACAGAGCTCCTCCTTGCAGGCGTCCTTTTCCCCAAAAGCTTCAGAAAAGCATTGCTAATCAGTTAACAACTTGTTTCCTCGGCTTGGGCTTTACCGATAGAGCTCGCCCTACAGCTCCCAAAAACTGTGCCGCGGTCCGCGACACCAGTCTTGCATGTTCAATTTCAACGCCGAGAGGAGCTAGAGGGAGGCGGAACAGTCATCAATCGACCTAAAATGTGTTGTACAATCATCGCAAAGGCTCTTAAGTTGCTAAATAAAAGGTAAACTGAGCAAAAAATGTTGCATAGTTCCCTTTTACACAGCTCAGACACCACCGACGTCAGAGTACAACTTAAGGCTGATGGCTAGACGTACTCGCTGAGTAAATTCAATTTGCTCCCGCTAGAGTGCATCTAAAGTTCTAAGCTAGGAAAGTGGTGTAGTTAAGGCTCCTTGTATTTGAGACATAAAGGGTCTTTGGAGTGTCATATGGGATCAGTGTTGTTCACACAACATGTTCACACATGGAACAATGTCTGGATTGTGATGTACAGTACCTTAATATTATGAAATAATAATATGTGTTACTATGTTATGTATTGTTCTTTAATTGTTTCTGTGCAGGTGAGAATGTAGCATTGAAAGGAAAAGCAACTCAGTCATACCTTAATGGATATGGCTTTGCATCCAATGCCATTGATGGGAATCGTGATGGTGTATATGCCCATGGATCCTGTACTCACACAGAACACCATCTCAACCCATGGTGGAGAGTGGACCTGCTCCAAAAATATAAAATCTTCTCTGTGATCATCAGCAACTCAGTGGATTATGTTCCCACTAGACTAAATGGGGCTGAAATCCGAATAGGAAATTCTTTGGAGAACAATGGCATCAACAATCCCAGGTACAGTGTTGTGCCTGAACGCGTTCATTGAACGAAAGTTCACGAACTAGTTCATAATTTTGGTGAACTTGAACTGAACGAAGGTATTATTGCTTGATGAACGATACTGTGAACGAGTTCATTCTGGTGTCTGTGAACGGTACGTTCACTCTTTATAATCTCGTTCAATAAGGTGCCAGATTTCCAGACTTCTAGGTGAAATCACACCGTTGCCAGCCCTGTATCTAGGGTTGCCAAACCAGACAATTGCTGCACGTCCTCTCTACTAGTGTCTATGCTGAAGGTGCATAGAGGCCGAGAGCGGTATTGCAGACAGACTTCAATATCGCAATGGCAGCAACAAAGTTGTTTGATCACTAAGTTGTTTGTTCAGTGTTAAACTAATAAAATAAAGTCTACCGTATTTCCATAGAGCCTCACAGACCGCAAATAATATAGGCTAAAATCTCCCACGAGTCGAGAGAAATCTAGTCTTGTTCCGTTTGGACTGGAATAATTTCATTAGCGCAAGTGAGAGGCGGTGAGACAGACGCAACGGAGACAGAGACAGTTGTCCGAGTTGCAACGGAAAGAGAGAGTTCCCAAGTAGGCCTAATATTTATGCAGATAGATACATACCTGAATAGACAGCCTACATCTTCCTCATCATCAAATTACAAACAATTTTAGTGTTATTTTTGCTTGGTAGAAATATGTAGGCCTACTGTAGACATGTTTTTCCTCCCCTTACTTGTTTTTGTTTTACAGACAGCTGATGAGAATGTGCAGGATTTTTTGTTGCATCTGAATTGCTATGCATTTTGAATATTGGCCATCGTTGGCCTCGCAACATAGAAAATGAACTGAACTAGTTAATTTATTGGAGCGGTGAACTTAGTTCAAGATTTTGAAAAATGAACTATGAACTGAACTAGTTCATTTTAAAATTTGTGAACTATGAACTGAACTAGTTCATTTTAAAAGTGAACTTTCCCAACACTGCCCAGGTAAAAGCAATATTTCAGTTTACACCAATCTCATGTCTCGTGAGATCAGAAAAAGCAAATAGTTTAAGGCATTATGCAAAGACCATTATTATTAGTGCCATTAGTGTTATTAATGTAATAAAACTCAATTTTAACTACATCTTTTCAGGTGTGCTGTAATCACCTCTATTCCTGCTGGTTTCTCTGAGACCTTTGAGTGTAACGGGATGGAGGGACGCTATGTTACTGTGGTTATTCCTGGACGGGAGGAGTATTTGATACTCTGTGAAGTTGAAGTTTACGGATCACCATTGGACTAAAATCCAATAAAACAATGTACAATATAGAAAACCTCCTTTCATAACAGGATTGAAAACCCTCTCAGACTCTAGCAAATGTTATGTTAGATGTGTCATGAACAGTTGTTTTTTTTTTTGTGGTGATATCTATTTATATTACAATGAACCATATATAATTTAATTTCATATTATTTACATTCATATATTTTCATTTTTATACCCTTTCAAGGATAATAAACCAACAAACCATTATGAAGTTAGATTTTTAAATTTAAAAAGTACAACAGTAGATTACTGATGTCTATTTGCCATGCTTCATGCTTCTTAAATGCTAAATGTAAATAGCAACATAGTTCATGTATGTATGTATCTATGTATGTATATGTAATGTCTACATAATTCTAAATAAACAGGCTTTGGGACTGGTCACGCCATATTCTTCCCCGTGTGTGTGTGTGTGTGTGTGTGTGTGTGTGTGTGTGTGTGTGTGTATGTGTGTTATGGCAAGCCGAATGAGCATTTACTTAGAAATCTTAATATCAGTCATAATTTTCATGTACATGCAAACCATTTCTGTCCACTAGTTAACTAGTCAACCATTTTTGTGCAAATTAGTGAGGGCCAAAATGTTAACTAGTAAGGACAAAAATCCTCACTAGTTAACTAGTGGTCATGCTTCATATCTTACTTAACTTAAGTGATACACAGCATGTTCACTAGTTAACATCGAAATACACACTTGTTAACAAGTTAAAGACTTCAATATTTTACTTGTCAACTCGTAAGGTACAAAGATTTTTTACTAGCTGACTACTGGAAAAGGACATGACTAGTGGTAAAATTCCACACATCTTTCTCGCTATTATTTCCTTAATGTACCATCATTATATGACTCACAAGGTAACATTGTTGCTGAGGTCCATAACTCTAGGCCACATAGTCCAAAACATACCTTACCACAACATCCGCTTTTGTTTTGTTTTGGTTTTTTTGCTCTTCACACAGACATATTGAGTGCTTCAGACATCTAACAAGGCATTTATCAGTAAGAGAATTAGTCCAGCAAGTTTTGTTTGTCCAGTTCACAAGCAGACAGTTGTTGACTATCTCTGGCTGCAAACTCAAAGGGAAAGTCACTCAGTCACACCATCATAAAATTGGTTAATGCTACACTAATGTGAATAATAAGGTCATATATGTTCACGGTTCCTGTACTCGTGCTGAAAAAACATAGTCTTCTCTAATATCAGCAGCAATAATGTCAATAATGTTACCAGTAAATGGTAAAATGCTAACCGAATATGTACAAATCCTATTTTATAAAACAATGGTATCAACCCTTCAGGATGTATGTGATATCCCATCTATACTAATATCTAAACACAATTTTTCCCTTAGAATTGCTCTGTTCATTGAGAAATGTATGAAAAAACTTGCTTTAGAAATTTAGAAGCAAGATGCATTTAGAAAGAATTCATTGATTAATTATTTTATTACCTAAAATGGTAATAAAAGGCTTTTATTGGTGGTGGCAGAAGAGCTGTGCCAAGAATTGTTTTTGCTTAGGCTGTGTCACGTGTATGTTGGGTTACCATTGCCGTTATTATACGTTATCACTATCAGTTTGCTGTTTTTTCCTCTTTGTCATTATCTCAAGTTACTAATAAGCAGCACACATCGTTAATGGATAACAAATAGTTGTTTTGAACCATGGTTTACATGTATATATACAGTACGATATGGTCTGAAACCCTCATAAGTTACAAGCCACTTCCCCAGAAAGGAACAAGTCTCAATAAAACATAAAAGAAGCACAATTTTGCAAGGTAAGAGGGAAATGTTTGCATCATGGTTAGTGAGATTTTTTCATGCTTTGACGTGTATTTCATTCAAGCACTCCAGAGTGACAGACTGAAAAGCTTGCCAACATTCTCTTGCAATCTGTTTGTATATTTTTGTGTGGCATCAAATGTTTAAAAGTGTCAATATCGTTATGTTTTCTGCCACATACAAAAGTTTTGCACAGACATTATATTTTAATTTCATATTTGTTTTAGACTTGCTACAAAAAACAAAGATATTCTAGAATGGGAACGCTTCTCCTGATTATCTGTCTATATGTGTCAGGACTAACAGTTTTGGCACAACCTCAAGGTAAGCAAAAATTAACTGTTGTCAAGGTAATCCAAGTTCGATCTAGTTTACATTTACACAAAGTGTAAACTGCTGCTAAAAGCTGTTGGTCATTGCATTCAATGAATTCACTTGAATTCAACATGACACCATGCGTGCATTCAAATTCACCTAACATACGCGAACGTTCACTGCAAACATGTTCCCATTTAACAGTGGAATTTGAACGATTTTGTGTATTGTTCTAAAATGTTCATTCTAAACTGTAAACGAAAATGGCAAACTGAGTAGAAATTACTCGTAGGAGGCTATTAATGTGAGACAAAGTTGCTTTGAGGCATGCTAATGAAATACAATGCTCTACTGGATGTATTTCCAATCGGGGCGCACACATTTTCTATCCTTCATACAGGGCTGTTAACGGCGCACTACCTCCTCAGACCGTTTGCCTTTGTTCGCTAACGTTAGCCAAAAACAGTTCGCGAACGTTCGCTATGTTAGGCGAATTTGAACGCACCTCAGCGTTCAGGAAATAGCATAGTTGGCCAGACTTACTTGATTGCAAAATTTCATGTAACAAAAGGCTAGTGAAATAATACTGTAAATGTAGTAAACCTTTCTCTTCATAGCTAAAAACTTGGCGTTGTACGGAAGGGCCACTCAGTCAGACCTGATTGGAGATCCATGGGGACAAGAAGGTGATGCCCACAATGCCATAGACGGAAATCGAGACTCACATTATTATCATGGATCCTGCGCTGCCACTACCCGGCAAACTAATCCTTGGTGGAGGGTTGATCTACTGGGCCAATTCATCATCACCTCAATCATCATCACCAACAGAGGAGACTGCTGCCCTGAAGAACTTGATGGAGCTGAAATTCATATTGGCAACTCCCTGCTGGAAAACGGCAATTAGAATCCTCTGTGAGTTTCAAAACTCTGTTGGTTTAGTAAATATTTTGTAACTGGTAATCTGAAACGTCAAGCTCTTTTGAGAATGAATATTGTTTACAACATCATGTTGCAAAGTATGCAATGAGTCCGTAATAAATCAATTAATCAACCAATTAATTATTGAAATTACTGTATAAAAGCACTTGGGAGAGTGCAGACTTCAGCCAAGGCAATAGGGTCACTTATGCAATATAAATCGAGATGGTGTTCTGGATTGACCACACACCACTATAATTCAATCATCCATATCTTGTCCTAATACCCGCTTCTAAAAATATAATCTAAATCCACACTTTGCAAGTTACTTTGCATACAGACACATATAATTTCCATGGCGAGGGTAATAATTAGATGTGTAGCCTATTGTTTCATGTTTTGAAGCTACATATGACATCAGTATCTCTTACTATGTCTTAATTTTTCTTTCAGGGCAGGGGTTATATCCTCCATCCCAGCAGGACGATCCCTCAGCTTCAAATGGGATAATGGGGTGCAGGGACGTTACGTTAATGTTATCTTGCCTGGAAGCAGCAGGATTTTGATACTTTGTGAGGTTGAGGTCTATGGCTACCCAGCTCCAAATGGTAAACATTTTTTCCTCTATACTGTAGATTTCATAGCAGCTCTTGAAATACACCTAAAAGTGGAGAAAGTGGTTTAGTGTAAGTGTGGCGCCAGAGTAATTTCAAGCGTAGCCCTGTTGCACAAGCGTTCTAACTGCATCAGAGTGAGTGGAATGAAAGAATTTGGAACAACATAGACCAAACGCAATGGCGAACGAGCAGTTTACATTTGCTTTTGTGTTCGGTCTCTGTTGTTCCAAATTATTTTGTTCCACTCGCTATCTAGTGCATTTAGCAGGCTCGTTCAACAGGCTATGCTTGAAATCACTCTGGAGCAACACTTTGCCTTGCACTGTATTTGAGACATGGGTCTCCTATAGGATCAGAATTTGTTATATAAATGTATGGCTGGTATAAACTGAGGTCCACACTTGATTGATTATTAGATATAGCATTATTTGTTATTATGTTATGTATTGCAGGTGAGAATGTGGCTTTAAAAGGAAAGCAACTCAGTCTGACCTTTATGGAAATGGCTTTGCATATAATGCCATTGATGGGAATCGTGATGGTGTATACGGCCCTGGATCCTGTACTCACACAGAAGGTCATCTCAACCCTTGGTGGAGAGTGGACCTGCTCCAAAAATATAAAATCTTCTCTGTGATCATCACCAACACTGTGGATAGTGTTCCCAGTAGACTAAATGGGGCTGAAATCCGAATAGGAAATTCTTTGGAGAACAATGGCATCAACAATCCCAGGTAAAAGCAATATTTCAGTTTACACCAAATTCACCAATATTTGTATCTCATAACTCATACCATTAATAACATGTCAATAGTTTAGGCCATTACGCAAAGACCCTGTGCAAGTGTTATTAAACTCACTTACATATTTCCAGGTGTGCTGTAATCACCTCTATTCCTGCTGGTTTCTCTGAGACCTTTGAGTGTAACGGGATGGAGGGACGCTACGTTACTGTGGTTATTCCTGGACGGGCAGAGTACCTAACACTCTGTGAAGTTGAAGTTTACGGATCACCATTGGACTAAAATCCAACAAAACAATGTACAAAATTGAAAACTTCCCTTCATAATAGGATAGAGAATCCTCTCAGAACATAGCAAATGTTATGTTAGATATGTCATGGACAGTTGTTTTTTTGTGGCGATATCTATTTATATTATACAATGCACCGTTTATCATTAAATTTTATATTATTTACACACATATTTGTATACACTTTTAAGGATAATAGACCTACAAGCCATTTTAAAACAGTACAACAGTAGATTACTGATGTCTATTTGCCATGCTTCACAAAGAAACAAATATATACATTCTGATGTTCTAGATAACATTCTTATGATTTATCACTTGTTCATAATCATACGACTCTTCATAACTGTTACAGTAATGCCAATATGTGGTTATTAATATGGGGTTGAGATCACTACTTTGTAGGGGACAACACATTGAATAGGTTTGATTTAATCTACATTACAGATTGGAAATGGATTGTGCGTGGGCTATTGTGTACCTATGTAAAATATAGCGAAATGTTTCTTAAATGCTAAATGTAAATAGCAATAGTTCATATGTATATATGTAATGTCTACATGTAATTCTAAATAACCAGGCTTTGTGACTAGTCAGGCCATATTCTTCCCCTGTGTGTGTGTGTGTGTGTGTGTGTGTGTGTGTGTGTGTTATGGCAAGCCGAATGAGCATTTATTTAGAATATTAATATCAGGCATAATTTTCATGCACATGCAAACCATTTCTCTCCACTAGTTAACTAGTGAACCATTTTTCCCTCCCCCATCCTCCCTTAACCCCTGGTATACACAGTAGGACAGCACTTTGCACTGTGCTTGGGTTTGTGTTGTGTTTTTCTAGTATCTCATTTTTTTATTTTTTTTTTTAGATTGGTGTGTATTGGATTTTTTAGGTTATTAGCACTTTTTTTTTTACTTTAATAGAACCTAAACTGGCCTAGATGTTTGTATATTCCCTCTCCCCCTCCCACTCCTAATTTATACATAAGTCCTTACTACTTAACTATATATTATTTTGGTCTTTTCAGTTGATTCCCAGGAGGAAGAGCAGACACACCAATCGGCCCTTCACACTAATTCTTAACCTAACCCTAGTTCACTAGAGAATTTTGTCCTCACTAGTGAAAGGCATTTTCATGCTGACTTGTTAACTAATTAGCTAGTGAGCATATCATGCTCCATTAGTGAACTATTGAGTCCAAATATGTCAACTAGTGAATTTGACACTAGTCAACTAATAAGAGTCCCTTTCTGTAATACATGTGAAATAGATACCTCCAAAAACAGCCACTAGCGTGTGGTATGGCAAGCCGAATGAGCATTTATTCAGATATCTTAATATCAGGCATAATTTTCATGTACATGCAAAGCATTTCTGTCCACTAGTTAACTAGTGAGGGCCAAAATGCTGACTAGTTAACTAGAAGGACAAAAATCCTCACTAGTTAACTAGAGGGCATGTTTGATGTCCTCTGTGCACTAGTTAAATAGTGAGCTGCTTCAATGCCTTACATGCAAACTAGTGAAACTTCTATTGTTCCACTAGTTAACTATAGTGGACAAAAACGGTCAGCTTCTTCGTGTGTTTAGGTGTCACTAGTGAACTAGTGAGCGAAATATGCATACCTCTAGTTAACTAGTAAGGCCAACAACACCCTCACTAGTAAACTAGTGGAGATTTTGGCCTTTACATGTTAACAAGTAACCATTTTGGCATCTCACTAGTTAACTAGTGGGATTGAAATGGCCTTCACTAGTTGACTAGTGGGCATTTTTGGGCACACTAGTAAACTAGTGACACTTTTTGCACCACACTAGTGAACAAGTCGAAAGGAAATTGCCACCACTAGTTGATGTTTTGATGCACACTAGTAAACTAGTGACATTTTTTGTACCTCACTAGTTAACTAGTAGATATTTGTGTCTCCACTAGTTAAATAGTGAGCAAATTTGCCTCCACTACATGTAGTGACACAATAAAACCACTAGTTTACAGCTACAGTTCCTTGTTGGGGTCAGCATGCTAACTTGTGTGCCACATGCAAATGTGGTGAAAGGGATTTTGTGAAATTCTTTGCTGTGATTGGTTGATGTGTCCTATTTGGACTTGGGGAGCCAATAGAAAGCCTCAATTTTCAGATTTATCCGCATCCTAATTAGAATTTTGCGCAACTAGCTGACTAGAGTTGATTTTATCTTGAACTAGTTTGCTAGTAAACATTTTATAACCCCACTAGTTCACTAGTTTGGACATAGGACACATCAACTATTTAACTAGTGAGCATATTGTCATCACCTAATTTGCTAGTAAGCCATGTATGGTTCACTAGTTAACTAGTGTCATGGAATTACTCCGACTAGATAACTAGTGAGGAGTTTTGCTTTCACTAGTAAATTTGTGCACATTTTTCAATGTGACTAGTTAGGTAGTAAGGCCCCAAAAGCCTTCAACTAGCTGACTAGTATGAATTTCTGCCCTCATTAGTCAAGTAGTTATCTAATGTGTTCACTAGTTAACTAGTGTGCATTTTGGCACCCACTAATTAACTAGTGTGCACATTTCGGCCCTCACTAGTTAACTAATTTGCACAAAAATGGTTCACTTATCTACATGTATTGGACAGAAATGGCTTGCATGTACATGAAAATTATGCCTGATATCAAGGTTTCTCAATAAATGCTCATTCGGCTTCCCATAGTGTGTGTTTGAAAGTGTATGCACATGATGTTTTGCAGAAAACAACTACAGAAAGACAAAAATATTTCCTTATTGCAGCCATTTACTGACTACCTGAGACAAGGTCGCTGAGGATCATAAAACTAGGCTACTATGGCATTTTTAGCATTACTTATCACTATAATTTCGTTCTTTTATCTCCTCTTTCTCAAAGCAAGTTATTAGTTAAGTTATTAGTTACAAGTTAATGAATAACGGATACTTGTTTTGAACAGTGACTCACATTATGTATATAAGGTCTGAAAGAGCCGTAAGTTATCACTTTCCCCAAAAGAACAAACAAGTCTCAAACGCAACCAATAAAACAAGTAGGCTACATCCTTCCAAGGTAAGAGGACATTTTCCATCATGGCTAGTGAGCATGAATTTACAAAGCATTCTTTTGTGACAGAAAAATGTAAAAAAAAAAAAAAAAAAAAACGTTCTGTGTTTTCAAACATTTTTCATTGCAATATATATATTACATTGTATATATATGGGCAATTCCAGCGTTATGGACGTGACATTTTCATGCATTATTGATGAACAAAATGCCACATAACCTCCGCAAACCTTGCAGTATTTCACAATTTTGTTCATATTCTTATGCAAACTCCAAAAAATGAATATAATGATTTACATTACAAGAATATGAGCCTTTCAATTTGTGTTATGGACGTGACGAAAAATGGACAAACTTTTGAGAGAGAGTAGTTTTTGCTGTGAAGTATGTGAAATTTCTAGAGATATGTAAATATTACTACATTCATACCAAACAGGATGCCTTAGTAAAGACAGAGAAAGACTTAATTTCAAATGTAAATGTAAAAAAGTTGGTTTTCATTGGGAGAAATGGCATTATGGATGTGACATTATGGACGTGACGTCTGGAAAAACCTTCCAAAACGATACAAAACAATTGTCAATGGTGGATTTTAACCTGTAACGACAGAAATAGTAATATAACAATAAAAAATAACTGATAGCATTGCAGCTTTGTGTGTGTTATCACCCACTTATGCCCATTATAAGCCCCTCCATAGACTTGCATTAAAAAAATTTAAAACAAACAGATATCCATTCGAAACTTACTCAGTTGAATATTTACATCGATACTTTTTTGTATTGCAAGTTTTCCGAAATAATTTTTATGTCCATATAGATGAGACTTGAATTTTTAAGATGAGGTTTACTTTTTCGTGGAATTGCCCATATACTGTATATATATATATATATATATATATATATATATATATATATATATATATATATATATATATATATATATATTATTTATTTATTTATTTATTTGCCAGGTACAGCAGTTTTTATTCAGACAATAAATAACTTTTTTTATCTTTTCAAAATGTAGGCTACAGATTTCTGAAGTGATGGCTTTTCTATGTTTAATGGGAATGCCTTTCCTGATTAACTGTCTTCATGTGTCAGCATTAACATTTCCGGCACAACCCGCAGGTAAACAATGGCAGTTTGTCTGTGTAGCACACTGTTTCTCATGATAAGGGCTGTTTAGTAGACTGCCAGAGGAAAATTGTGAAAATAGTGCCTACTTGGTTCTGGTTCTGATCTAGATTTTTTAAATGAAACTGTAAAAGGCTTGAAACATATACAATCATTCAAACTATCCAATCATTCAAACTATTTGAACTACTCAATTAGTTCTTTCAAGTTCTGATCCGCCAAAGTGATATTCTATTGCAAGCGGAGGCAGTTTGAAAAACAACCAATGAGTCTGCCCCTAGGACAGAGCCTGCATTATCTATCGGTTGTGGCCTGACTACATATTTCGATGTTAAATTCTTTCTTGTCAGGCTAACTAAATTTGGGGTGAATGAAGGCTCTCTCTGTAGCCCATTCCACTGCAAAGCTCAGTTACAAGCACTTGCAGTATATGCAAAGATGAAACCAACTTGGCGGCTACAAAGTGCATCATCGCTGGTTCCTTTGCTTCTGTTTGTAAAAAAAATCTACATGATTGAGAATATATGATGTTTTTGCATCTTTATTTAAATTATTATGCATTTATTTTTTTTAAAGGGCAGTATGACTACAGTGGAGGGTTAGTTCTCTGGAAGTATCTTGTGTTAATACAGCAAAATCATAAAGTCTTAATCATGTCAATGTGGTTAATGTTTCTCTTCGTAGCTAAAAATTTGGCATTGTTTGGAAGGGCCACTCAATCAGTCCAATATGGACCATATGATGCCCACAGTGCTATTGATGGAAATCGTGACCCACATTATTTTCATGGTTCCTGCACGCACACTTCTTCACAAACTAATCCTTGGTGGAGGGTCGATCTACTGGGCCAATTCATCATCACCTCAATCATCATCACCAACAGAGGAGACTGCTGCTCTGAAAAACTCAATGGAGCTGAGATTCATATTGGCAACTCCCTGGTGGACAACGGCAATGCGAATCCTCTGTGAGTTTTAAAATTGTTTGAAGTTGTTAAATATTTGGTAAAGGACACTATAATGTTACAGCTGTTGTGATGGTGTATTTTGTTTACTACACCATCATTGATCTACCTATCTGCTGATGCTGCTACTGTAAATAAATGACATTCGTTTTACACCACTAACGCTTACTACCTTTATACCAGGGCCGGAGTTATATCTTCCATCCCAGCTTGGCAATCCCTCAGCTTCAGATGGGATAATGGGGTGCAGGGACGTTATGTTAATGTTTTCTTACCTGGAAGCAGAAAGGTTTTGTCACTTTGTGAGGTTGAGGTCTATGGCTACCCAGCACCAAATGGTAAACATTTTCTTTCTATGCAGTAGATTTCTTATTTGAGATAGAATGGGTCTTGGAGAGCTGAGGATTTGATGCAGTTGTTATATTAATGTGTGGCTGCTTGATATAAACTGTACTTCACACTCTATTGAGACAAGGTATGGATGTATTGTTCTTTAATTATTCATGTGTAGGTGAGAATGTGGCTTTAAAAAGGAAAAGCAACTCAGTCAGACCTTGCTGGAAGTGGCTTTGCATCCAATGCCATTGATGGGAATCGTGATGGTGTATATGCCCATGGATCTTGTACTCACACCGAAAGTCATGTCAACCCATGGTGGAGAGTGGACCTTCTCCAAAAGTATAAAATCTTCTCTGTGATCATCACCAACACTGTGGATATTGTTCCCAGTAGGCTGAATGGGGCTGAAATCCGAATAGGAAATTCTTTGGAGAACAATGGCATCAACAATCCCAGGTAAAAGCAATATTTCAGGTTTACACCAATCTCGTGTCATTATCAGTGTAATAAACTCACTTTTAACAAACTGTATTTTCAGGTGTGCTGTAATCACCACTATTCCTGCTGGTTTCTCTGAGACCTTTGAGTGTAACGGGATGGAGGGACGCTACGTTACTGTGGTTATTCCTGGACGTTCGGAGTATTTGATACTCTGTGAAGTTGAAGTTTATGGCTCACCATTGGGCTAAAGTCCAGTGGCAAGATAAAGCAACAGCGGGCATGATAGAAGACTTATCTCTTTATGTTACACTAGCTCTTGTACAGGGATTTTAAGTAGCTTTTTACAATAAACTCATCATGATTTATATTCTAATTAATGTTTTTCATTGCTGTGGATAATAATAGGCCAGGATAAAAAATCAAGGTTAGATTTATAAATGTTTGTAAAATAAATGTATAAGACTAATGGCTTACAACTGAACTGATGTCTATTTATTATGGTTCTGACAGAAGAATTGATGTTCTAGATAACATTTTTATGATTGATCATCAATGCAACAAGTGGTTGTTAATGTAAATTTCTTGGGTGTTGATAATAGTATTGAGTTCAAGTTCTACTTTGCAGTGATCAACATACTGATAACAGTTTTAAACTAATTACCTCCGCCAAGGAAGTTATGCATTCACCAGTGTCTGTCTGTCTGTGTACAACATAAGTCGAAAAATACTGAACGGGTTTGAATAAAATTTTCAAACAATGTGTGTCAATTTTGGTGGTGATCCAGAACATCATCTGGAATCTATATTGTGTCTTTGACAACATTGCTTTGGTGGAGGTCAGCGCTTTCGAGTGCTTTTCTAGTGTAATAGCCTATACATTACAAACTATAAACTTCAAAGCAAAACAAATGTTTCTTGCATATAGCAGCAACGCTCATGTACTGTATATGTAATGCAATTTTGAATATGCAATACAACAGAAATCCAGTGTTAAAAACATTCAATCTATGAGGCAACATGACTTCATATAGTTAGGGCAAAATAAGCAACTTCGCGATAAAGGTCACTACCAAACTTTTTACACATGATTCTACAGTGCTTTTTCGCGTAGAATCCATTTCTGCTTGGGACATTTTTGTATCACGCATAGTTAATGAGATAATTTGCATATTTGGCTAAATTTGGGGTAAATTCGAGGAGCATTGTCACCAGGGTCGAACAATATTGCTATTTTTTCTGTCCAAAGAATGCCCCACATCCTGTGACCATCCTATAAAAATTTCAGCCTGATATCTCATTGCATTCCCGAGATATTCCATTTCATTTATGGATAGCCTCATAAAATCGAGCTAAATGCTAGCATTTTAGATTGCTAGATTTAGATTGATTTTGATTGCCTACACCTACAATTCCAAAACTTAATTTACTTATAGAACATGAGAAAAGGTATATACTGAAGAAATTCTGAGATTGTACTTTGTGCTATTCAAAAGCTATAAGCCCTTAAACATGGCCCAAATAGAGATTATTACATAAAAATTCAGAATTTATTATAGTCCTGGAAAGACAGCATCAATTGCAAACCTATTTTTTAGCGATCCTGTTCTTACACAGAAAATCATCTCAACCCTTGGTGGAGAGTGGACCTGCTCCAAAAATATAAAATCTTCTCTGTGATCATCACCAACACTGTGGATAGTGTTCCCAGTAGACTAAATGGGGCTGAAATCCGAATAGGAAATTCTTTGGAGAACAATGGCATCAACAATCCCAGGTAAAAACAATATTTCAGTTTACACCTATCCTGTGTATCTCATACATGACAGCAATAAAATGTTAAGACCAACACAGAACACAGTCTAATAGTTTAGGCCATTTTAGGCCCTCTTTTAATGTCATTAAACTCACTTTGTTATCTTTTCAGGTGTGCTGTAATCACCTCTATTCCTGCTGGTTTCTCTGAGACCTTTGAGTGTAACGGGATGGAGGGACGCTATGTTACTGTGGTTATTCCTGGACGTTCGGAGTACTTAACACTCTGTGAAGTTGAAGTTTACGGATCACCATTGGCAAAATAAAGTTTACGTAAATTTTAAGTAAAACAAATGTTATCTAGGCTAAAGTAATAACGCTCAATATGTAATGTCTATGCAATTTTGAATAAACAGGCTTTGCACCGGCCTTTCTTCACTTCTGCCCAATAGTGTTCACATCTGTTGAAAACAGCCTTGTCAAATCATAAAATCAAAGACCAATACATAACACGAAACTGCAAACAGGGATCTGATGCTGAAAACTTTCAACATTCTATGACATGACTTCATACTTATTTGGTATCCTCTCTCTAAGTGGAATTGACCTATGGCTAAACCACGCCCCCGAACGCAATGAGCCAATCACGGTGCGCATAGCTCCCAATACACTCGGACATTCTCTGCTTGCACGTCCATTGAAATACATTGCAGCTGGCCAGTTTTTGTTCGGTTTTATATGTTTTTTCACGGTATGTTAAGTTTGAAATGGTCAAACGGTATGCAAGGGCTACAAGCAACTCAGATACTAGGTATTCTGAGAGGCTGGGCGACAGGGTGTTTTTTTTGCCTTTTCCCAAGCCTCATCTAAACCGAGATAAGGGTCTGCTTTGGATAAAAGTTAACGTTATGCAGCAGACAGACCACAACATTAACTGAACGTGAACAAAATTAACAAGGATGTCTACATCTGTTCTAAGGCAAGTCAACATCGTATTTGAGCCAACATATTGTCACTTTGCTGGAAAGAAACAGAAAGTTATTTTAACGTCCCTAACGTTAACCACAACATCAACGTTAACTAACGTTAACGTTAGCGAGAGTTAGCTAGCGCTAGCCAACGTCTCTGCCCAACTTTATCTCCTAGCTGCGTTGTTCATCATGTAACTTTGTTTGCTGGGAGTTCATTGGTCTCTTATACTCTAGTTTTAGTACTGTGGTTGTCCAAAGGGCTCTTGTTAAACTAACATTAACGTCTTGTCCGAAATGGTGATGGCAACGAGATAAGGTTTATCATTTTTACACTGGGACCCTTACATCGTTGCATGTAACTTAAGCTTTTCATCGACTTGTTCAGTGACAAAATTATGAGTATAATCCTCCAGTGCATAGCTAAGGCCCTTTTGATGACTTCGAGATGATATATTATCTTTCTGTCTCCAAAAGCCATCAATTACCTCCTGAGAAATCTCTCTGACTGTAACACTTGACATAGCGCCCGTCACCCTAATGTCCGATTGTTTGTCCGAGTGAGTGGAGGGGGCGTGGCTTAGCCATAGGTCAATTGTCCCTGAGAATTTATACATTTTACAGAGTGTCCACTACTGTACACTCCACTATCTCTTTCAAAAAAAAAAAAAAAAAAAAGGGCTGTGTAAAGATTTCCCAATTTCCAACTTCCTATATTTAGCATCAAATTGTACATAATATAACAAGCACACCGTGATTGAAAGAAAGTTACACTGAACAGTAAAAAACAACAAAAAGTATACCTCTTGATGTGTTTCTGAAGCAATAGATTGAGTCAGGACTGAATTAACACGGGAGGATTTTATTTTTGAGTGCCCAAAATGAACTGGCTAAATGGAATGTGAGAGACTATTCTCTCAACCTGACAGTGGGATAGCTTATGATTATGAACGGCACCTTGGACTGAATCCAGTAGAACAGGTAGAGCTGTCGTTATGATCCATTTCCTGTCTAGACTCCTTACTATTTCAAGCTCTGACTCAGTCCCCGCTCTCTCATTTTCTCTCTCTATCTCTCAATCACACACACACACACACACACACACACACACACTCTTCTCCTTAGTATATGCCTATATGGGTCTTTGTGTTTGGACCATGCCAATATCACTGGTTTGTCTACCGCCACGTCACACTCATGTTGATAACAAAGGGAACACATTAAGGGTGGTCACGTATGAGGTGATTCAGAAACACCAAGTTCCACCATCTTAGGGCACCCCAGTCTGTCGATGCTTTTAAAAGACTTTTGAAAACCCATCTTTTTAAAAAAGCATTTTCTTAAATGGACTGAACAGACATTCTTTTAAATTCTTTTAAATTTTTTTTCTCCCCTTTATCTCTATTTTATTTTTATGTTTTTATTTTTAGCACTGTAGCACTTTGAGATTGCCTTAATATAAAGTGCCTTACAAATAAAATGTATTATTATTATTATCATTATTCCCTTCAGCCAAAAAGATTGTGCCCTAAACAGAGTTTATCTTTGCTAGTGGAAGACAGAGCCAGACTGACAGAAAAGGGAAGTCTGAAAGGAAATGCCCTAAGTCTGCTCACAGGTCAAGACAGAGGAGATCAGACAGACAGGTCCTGGGAGTTCAGTGACAAATCTCATGCCTCAATGTAAATATTGTAGCCTAAAAGAAAGGCTTATACAGGGATCTGTCTATTTTAACTGGACTTTGTTTTGCACCTATGGCTCAAAATTGCTGTCAGGTGGAGGGTTGAGTAACCCTGCTCAACGCATACATAGGGTCACACACGATGGCAAGCATAAGTGGTACTGTATGTGAGAGTCGTAAAATCCCAGCATAAAGCGGCGCTGGAATGGTTTAAAGAGACTGATCCACATAAAGCTGTGCTGAACTGAATTTCCTGAACTGCATGGCTGATCTGACAAACAGGCGCCCGTTTCCCAAAAACATAATTGCTGACCAGTTAGCAACTGAAATTAGTTGGCAATGGGAAATTGCATTGCAACCAACATAGTAGCAACAATGCTTTTGGGAAACAGACCCCTGAAACGGGTTCTGGGTTAAACCAAGATGAGAGTGAAAGGCACCCTATGCTCTGAGTGGCATAGGACGCTTTGTGGCACTTTGGGATCAAACGACTTGGGGTGTGGTTCAGGAGATGATGGGGTAGGCCATCAACTTAGTGACCGTGACCCCAGGTAAAATTGACCTGGCGAAAATAACCACCGATATGAATATAAAGCCGGGGATGGGTAGCCTGTTCATTGAGGTGGTAGCGACCTGCACAAGGAAACAGAGAAGTGTTGGCCTCAACATCTCTAGCTGTGATGGCTGAGGTTATGGGAAATCAGTTCTCAGCTCTACCGACAGGCTACTACCACCTACCTGAATCACAGTCCCATAATATTATGCTGCCGTTCGTTCTGGTGAACAATCAGCTTGAAGACACCTATAAAGATGAGGTGTCTATCAGTTCTTTAGCCTATGGATCACAGGGTTCCTGTCGCCAGGAATGAAGTATGGTTATTGCGAGGAGGCTCGGTCTCACTATCGCCCCGGTGATTTCTATTGTTCATATAAATATGATTAACACCCTAAGCAAACGGCTGAGATGGATGCGAAGTGGCAAAGATGGGCAGTGGGCACATGTAGATTAGTCAAACAATGGTTGATAAATTCCACATGGACCGACATGGGCCTTCAAGAAAAGAGCTCCTCCTAGATACCATAATAAGACCGGGTGAGAAACTTATATGACTACGTTGTGGTGGTCACTGGGGGGGCGTTCCTGGCAAAATGGCTTGGGCGTCTGAGGGAGCTGGATATAGATGCTACAACGGGAGCGTGTCTATGTTCCCACAACGCTATGTTCACAGCCCTATGTTCCCACAGCCCTATATTCCCACAGCTCTATGTTCCCACAGCCCTATATTCCCACAGCCCTATATTCTCACATTTCTAAGAGTTTTTTTTTTCTTTCTTTCTCCAAAGTCAGGTACTATAGTCCCACATTTTCACCCTTGCCTGGTAGACCCCCTATGTAAGTTCAAGCAAGATTCGATCTTTGGTATTATTTGCCCTTAATGGTGCCTTCCAGGTAGTGGGGTTTTTGGTAAGGGTTAAGGTTCTTTTATGCTGTGCTGCCTAGATTCATATTCACAATGAAAAAGATCTTCAACCACTTGTTTTGCATCCACATTCCACAACGATTTTATATTCATCCACCTCAGCGATCATTTTTGAAATCGACCTCTGCTATGATTTTTGGAATCGTTTTCAGTTTCAGAATCCTTCATTCTAATGTTAACGGAAGGCCAAGGGCTACCTGGATAAATATTACCTGTGTTGGTATGAACATGCCCTTATCGGAACATGTTACTGTGGAAAAAGAGTGTCTAATTTTTTTAAAAAATATTTGTAATGTGAGAGCATGGGGCTGTGGGAACAATGAGCCAAATTTCCCAAATTCCCTAAGAAATGTGGGAACATAGGGCTGTGGGAACAGGGCCTAATTTCCAAAAATTCTGTAAAAAATAAAAATTCCTAACAAATGTGGGAACATAGAGCTGTGGGAACATAGGGCTGTGGGAACATAGAGCTGTGGGAACATAGGGTTGTGGGAACATAGAGCTGACCCCGCTACAACAAGTTGTATCATAGACCACCCACTCAAGCGGAAGTGGCGAGTTTTAGACACTTTGATGTGCCACCACATGTTTACTGCTCCACGAACCTGATGATTCTTGATCCGACCCGGGTACAAGGCATGAACATTTGAGGTGACTATACAAGTGTGATATAGTACGAAGTAGCTCTCGGTCAAAAGAAGGGTGTTGAGTGTTCGGGCACTTTGAACCTCTGTGAAAGTTGACCTAGAGCTCAGCGTGTATTTTAAGTCGATGATACTCAAAACAAGATTATGAAAGCCCAGACAGTGTGTGCTTCCTCATAATCAGTTTGCAGAAATAATGAACAGTTATTTGAACATGTGCTTCATGATATTATTGAGCAATGTGAAGGGAAATGAAGCAACAATGACAATGGTTTGTCCTACAGTATGATACTACCAACAACAACAAAAATAAAAATACCAGTAATCACATAAATCATCATAATAATAACAATGAAAATAAATATAAATTGTGCTTTTTTTGTTTTTCTAGTATTTACACAAGAGATTTGGGGTTTTAAGTATAATCAAGTAATACTACTGTAACCAATGTCATATATCATATAACCTAAAACAGTTTTGAGTTTTGAAATCATCATATTTTACCAATTTCATACATCATATCACCTAAGAATGATTTGAAATCCTCATCTTTATGTTACCAGAACTTAATATAACTTGAGAATAATGTGGAAAAGATCATTCTAGCCTGCTTCTAAAGTGTATTTTCTTTGTACTGTATACCTGAATCTCAAGTTAAACACAGCTGACCTGAGTGTTATCTGAACTGTGTGGGAGAAATTGAGGAAGTCTGTGCCTGCGTGCACATTGTCACATTGTGTTCTTTAAATTTTGCGTATTTTGAAGTAATGGTGAGAAAGCCGGGTTCTGGGTGGTAAATTAGAGATAGCCAACTGATGTAAACATAACGAGAAGTACTGTCAGAGTATAAATAGTCTGGGAGAATTCAGAAACCTTTTTCAACCGGGGAAAGGTAAGTTGGCTTTACTATCCGACCTAGACATTCACACAGGCTAAGGGCAAGAAGACGGAGTAGTATTAGTAGTAGTTAATCCTGAGAATAGTTACAAGACACAACTAGATTCATTGTTGTCCTAAAGTGTTATTTGTTGGCATCATACGTGATTAAAGACTGTACATAGAATTATACAGTATTGGTATTATACATAATTCATTATAATAAGATTGTTATGTATTCCACTGTCCTGGTCAATATTCAATTCATTTTGCCTCCACCTTCCATCCGAATTTATCAATGAAGAGGAATGCATTCAAAACAGATTTTGTTGTGTTTTTAGTGGACGTGACGCCCATCCAGTCTACGAATCCCGATTATAGAAATAAATGGAATGCGGTATAAGCCATGCATCCCATACAGCTCTTATCAGCTGTGCTTTCGCAACTCTCTCTCTCTCTCTCTCTCTTTCACACACACACACACACACACACACACACACACTGTCCCTTGCCCCTTCTATCTTTCTCAGCACCATTCTCTTCTGTAGGCCTACTATAATTATTTTTGGTCTAACGTATAACATATAGATGACGTACTAATAGATCATACCTGGGCAAACTAAGGCCTGGGGGTCACATGCAGCCCGTTGAGCTATTTAATCCGGCCCGTGGAGCCTTCCCAAAATAAAATAATTTTATATTTAGCTAAAGTGACATATATAGTAGGACTGATTTATCAAATGTGTTGTTTTCATGAAATGCAAATGTTAACATGTCGACCAGTTGACTGTTTGACCGTTAGTCAAAATCTAAAAACAAATGTTGCCTTTCGGACAAAATAATTGCCCACCCCTGTAATAGATGATTGTATATCAAATAGATGTTTGTAAACAACATATAAGCATGCATAAAGCTTTGTGAATGCTGTAATTACTTAAGAGGTTTAATGACATTTAAATGTATAGCCTAACTTTCAAAGCGTCTTTCTGTTATGATAGTGTTAAAAAAAAAATGTTCAGTAATCCTTGTTTTTTGTTTTTTGGATGCTCTCTCCCATGTTTAGGAGTTTTGTAAAGGAAATGCTTTAACATTTTAATTTACAATAATATATTTTATTATTTTCTTTAGACTTGCCTAAAAATAGAAAGACAGATGACTGGGTTTCTATCTACTATGGGAATGCTTTTCCTAATTATCTGCCTATATGTGTCAGGACTGACCGTTCTGGCACTACCGCAAGGTAAGCAAAATTTGAGTACGTGGTTTCTCTTTTGGCATGGACTGGCCATAGGCCTACCATTCCTGGCAGGACTCAATGATATGAACTGATTTCTGATACTGAAATAATTTTCTGAATCAAACTGGGTTCCCCTGGGTTTATGGTATTACACATGGTCAACTGCACCATGGCCATCCTTTGGGCCGATGATAAACTCCCAGTGTGAAAGTGGTGGACCGCTGCTGTTTAAATTCTAATAGTGGCCTTGAAACGGCCCTGGCCTCTCTGTACAGTGAATGTGCTAAATGTGTCTCTTCATAGCTAAAAACTTGGCATTGTTGGCATCATTGAAGGGCCACTCAATCAACCCTAGTTGAAAACCCCTGGGCACCATTTGGTGAAGCTCACAATGCCATTGACGGAAATCATGACTCACATTATGATCATGGATCCTGCACTGCCACTTTGTGGCAAGCTAATCCTTGGTGGAGGCTCGATCTGCTGAGCGAATACGTCATCACTTCAATCATCGTCACCAACAGAGGAGACGGCAGCTCTGAAAGACTTGATGGAGCTGAGATTCATATTGGCAATTCCCTGGTGGAAAATGGCAATAAGAATCCTCTGTGAGTTTCAAAACTTGTTTAGTTGTTAAATATTTTGTGACAGGTAATGTGAAACTTCGAGCTCTTTTGGGAATGAATATCCCACTACATAATGTTGCAAAAGTAAGCAATGACTCCACTGAACATAATCAATCAATCAACAAATAATTGAATGAAAATAGAAAAGCACCTGGAGAGCACAGAGCTCCACCGAGGCAATAGGGTCACTGACACACTAGAAATTCCAGATGCTGTTCCAGATGGTTGATCACCCCCAACGTGTAATAAATTGAAATGTCTGTTCCTTGTCCTAACACCCATAATGTCCAAAAAATATCATTCCAAATCTGTGCAATACTTTTCAAGTTAGGCTGGCAAAACATAACCTTCTTGGTGCGCTGTGTCATATGGTGATGTTAAATTTTAACATCCAAATGATCACTTACTGTTCAGGGCAGAGGTTATATCCTCCATCCCAGCAGGGCAATCCCACACCTTCCGAAAGGATAATGGGATGAAGGGACGTTATGTTAATGTTTTCTTGCCTGGAAGAAACAGGCTTTTGACACTTTGTGAGGTTGAGGTCTATGGCTACCCAGCACTGAACGGTAAGCATTCCTTCTATTCATTATTTCATAGGCTTATGGGGCTCAGTGTATTTTCTGATGTTGTGTTGAGTATATGTACCTCCTGATTTTACTTGTGTATTTTTCAGACGCATTTTCAGAAAAAAGTCCATACTGTATATTAGGATTGTAGAAGCATTTTTCAGTCAAAGCTGTGAACTAGTCTACTTCACGTAATTAAAATGTACTGAATCCATCTAGCCCTGTTCACAAGCTGAATTTTGAGTTTTTGACCATCTAATTTGCATTAACAAAATGGCTGCCAAAATTAGCAATTTTCGCAACGTTATTTTAGCAAGCACTACTTTTCCATGAAAATAAATACATGTTTAATATGTTTGCATCTTACAAATGTTCCTTGAGCAAAATATCAATCATTCAGGGCAAAAGAATACTTAATGATGCAAAAATAACATTTTTATGCAGTAATATGCTAATTAACATAGTTCTCACCAAAAACGAATCAGTTGTAACTTTAACAAAAGCCTACAGATATTCACAGCACAAGAAGTCATAATTAAAACATTTTTCTTAAGTGTTGAAAGGATTACAAAAATTATTATTCAAATTGCTTTGGTTCTTGCGGGTCGGATCTGGCCCAGGGGCCGCTATTTGGGGACCACTGGCCTAAGAGATCAGGGAATTAGCACTGACCATTAACCAATTGGGACAGAACTTTGAACTGTGTTTTCAACATCTTAACATGCTCCAAATGTTACCTCAAAATTTAACTCTCTGTTCAAGGAAACCTATATGGGTTAGACCTAAATTTCTTGTGTCTTCCGCACTGGTTAGTCTCCAGTAGATTAAGCGGTAACACTTTGCGGTAAGGGTACATGAATTATCATGAATTCATGCATGAAATCATTCATGATTAATTAATGGTTCATGCATTACTTCATCTCTGAATGTCTAATGAGTCATCAGGATTTAAGATGAATTCATTGTTTGTCACTAATAACCTCCTGCTGAAATAGCACATGATCTTAAGCATTACTCTGGGTACATCATCATGAGTCATGATTAATTAGCATGATCATGATGACTTCATCATGTTTGTGCCCCCTCAACTAAAGTATAGGCAGGGTTCAACATTTGCCAATTGTACAATTGGATGGTCCAATCAATGGTAAAAAATTGCTCTTTCCATTCATTTCTTTATTCTTGCTACAGTTACACAGGTGCACTCTTTTGAACATCAGAATAAGGGCGGCATACATGTCATCAACTAAGCATTATTTTTTAAGGCGTTCATCATATTTGTGGCCCCTCAGATGAAGTGATGAAAGTGACATGAATTATAGGTTAGTTGCTCATGAGTTCATCATGTTTGTGCCCTCTATACTAAAGTCTTGACATGGTTAAATAGGTAAAATTTTGTTGACATGATATGGAATAGATAAAAATCAATGCACTGTCTGGGATATTCTTGAAAAGACTACACTGTAAAAAGAGATGTGTTAAAAATGACACATTATGTGTAGAATTTTAACACATGTGCCGAGTGTGTTTAGGGACAACACATGTTGTGTCAAGTTTTACACATTCAATGTGTCAGCCATTTCTACACAGAAATTGTGTCATGTAATTTGACACACAAATGTGTCATCTGAACACATGTTTTACACAAAAATGTGTTAAGTCAGTTTTAACGCAGAAATTGTGTTGGATAATATAACACACAAATGTGTAGTAAAAAAATGTTCACTACACACTAAATATGTTAACTATTTTAGTACATGTGCATCTGAAAAGAAACTACTAATCTGTTAAAATTAAAAAGCAAGCATTGTGAGTGAGGTTAAGCATTTGTGACCCATGGGAGAAACATATGTAGTTATTTACAGTACCTATACAGTAACTTTAAGTTAAAACATCCAAAAATTACTAATGTGTTGCTGAGAAGAATGACAAGAGATATTTTTCAAATCTTTCAAGCAAGCTTTATTATTATTATTATTATTATAAAACTGTATTCCTTTAAAACTGCTAAAGGCAGTCCAGAATATACATTGTACCTTTAATTTATAAATTACAAAACTTTACACCACAGTTCAACATTTAAACAAGGATTTACACAGTACAGTACATACAACTCATCTGCATGGAAATTCTGTAATAAATCTAGTGTCTTATAATCTGCAACATCAGCAAGAGTCATAATTTCCTATTCCGGTCTTGTGAGTATGCAAAAGAAAAAAAGAGAGAGAGAAGAGTATGTGTTTGCTACATACTGCCACAAGAACTACCAGGTGTGCAAGGAACAGAGTCTTATTCCTTACTATAAGTGTCTGTCTCATATGATGATTGTTGGTCATGCCATCCATGAATGTTGTCGACCTGTGGGCTCTGTGAATTTGTTTTGAAAATGAGTGCAAGTTGTGATCTTGGCTGCTGATAATGGTCATGTCATGTCCATCTGAAAGAATTCAAAAGAAGCTTGTGTACCTTGGCTTTTTGTTGGTTAAGATGGCCACGAACAGATGCATCAAAGAAGGTGAAGACAGAGCTGAGTTGTGCTGGATATGCCAAATTGCATACCCAATACTTGTCCATGGCACATGTCAGGCTATCATCTGAAGGAATAACAACCTGATCGTTTCCGGCAGTGATGTACTGTTGCAGGCTTTTGAGGTTGCCGATGCAGATGAGGAAAGGTTGTGTTCTTGACTCCATTTCGGTGTTTGTACTGGCTCCAGGCTATGAGAAGAATAAATAAATGAGAGAGAAAAAAAAGAGTCAGCATTTTGTTATCAAAAGAGACCAATTCTGTCCAGCATGGGGCACTTTATTACTACTTAGTGATAATAATAACTCTCCAAAAAATATATGAAAGTAAAGTGTACAATTGTTTTAATTTAACATTTTAAACTTACATACACCTAAATGTATTATTTGGGTTATACAGAATTCTGTGTGTGCGGTCCAGTATGTTCATGAGTGTAGAAGACAATGATTGCAGTCAGTATAGGAGTACAGAGGTAGGATGCGTCATCAGTGCTGTGGAGTGAATGTGTGTGAAATCATCCAGTATATAGTGTGAGTCCATGGAAAGATGTAGTCATGACGGAAGAAGGACAAGTGAATGATACTTACAAATCCATCTCCTGCTCCTTCAATCTGGACCTTTAATGATGGGAACGCTGCAGTTATTGTCCTTTCCAAGGAAAGCTTTTCGGTGCCTTGTAGGTTACTGTAGGAAGACAAAAAAAGACAAATGGCAAACGCTAGATTATATTAGCAGTTAAAGGTTTATGCTGAATATGAATCAAATGTCAACATGGTCAGTTTTGAGATGCACTTCCAATTAAAGTTCAATGGATGTACATTAAAGAGGACTATGTATTGTCCATGAATTAAAAAGGAGGTGGGAAATGTCTCAGTGCATGTCAAATAGCATCTACAGGCTGTAGGCTACCAGAAATATACCTCATGGGCATAGATGTAGGTCTGAAATGATGCATCTTATGAGTGTGATTAATACAATAAATAGTTACCTGTAAATTTGAACCCTGAAATGATAAAATCCAGGAGTCAGTGTCTGATGTTTTGAATTCTGTAGATCCTGGGGCGATGGGCGGGCTGGATATCGGAGTCTGGATCCTGAGGGAAATAGAAAAAAAAAGTGTGGAAAAATGCATCTAGTCAGATTGATAACTGCTGAATGATTTTCAATCCCATTTACTTTTAAAACACCTCACCCCCATTCAAAAAGAAAGAAAGTTTCCAATTTTAAAACTGTTGTTTAAGTATATTTCAAATTTAGGTAATGCAGTTTATTTATGCTCTATCTAGTGGTACCATTCAAATACTTTGACAAACTACAATTAACATTTTCTAAAGCCAAGTAGTAGGCTACAATTAACTACAATTAACATTTCCTAAACCCAAGCAGTAGGAAAAAAGACGTGCGGTCATAAATCCGATCATTTCAGGGGCATATCGGTGCACACAATACCAGTTTCTCACGCTGACAGGCTGCACAGCCATGGGCTGCACCGAGAGGCAGTTCAGGGGAAAATAATAGCCTAACCACCTTTCTCAGGTTGATAACGTTAGCAAGAGATCCTTGATCTGAAGCCTGACATCAATGGGGCAGCTTATGCACCTAATGAAGTTACACAAAAATTCACGTGGAGTACTAAGGTGTTGGTAGCCTAAATCATTCTGTGGTGCAATCAGATAATGTAGGCTCACTGACACATCTGACACATTCAGACGAATGTTCAAAAGTTAGCTTCTTTGCTAACGTCACCACGCTAGCTACATAGCTATGCTAAGCTACAACAATTATCGTATTGCATATTCAAAGCCACTACCATACAATAGTCCTTAAAATATTGCCGTTGAGCTATAAAATATCAAGGCAGGCAAATCATTGACTTTATTTTAAGATAGTGTGGTCTAGACAAGTTATGATGTTTAAGATAGCAAGATTGCTAATCGCAATATGTAGTAACTCAAGGTTGAATTGTTAGAATCTTAGAAGAAGCTAGACAGAACTTACGAAGTTAAAGATTATTTTTCCGTACAACAACTAACAAATTCAAACGAAATTAGATAAAATCACTTACTTGAACATGTGGACCCAAGTCAGACTGCATCTTCACCATTGACAGTAAAAAATATCTTCACCCAACCAAACGCCACTGCCAACACTTCAGTGAAAAACCGCGGGCAAAAGCTTTCAGTTCAAATACAGCTGCGCGATGTGATTGGGCAATGCGAAAAACCGTTAATCGTAACAGATTTCAGAAATTATTAATAGCATAATTATTTAAAAAAAACAACCTCCTGCCTCTTTTTTCGTGTTAAAGGGTACTGCATGTGTCATTTTTTTTTTTCTTTCTTTCTTAAACTCAAGTGTTCTTCCTATGCACAGCTACTGTGTCAACTATCTTGGCCTGAGAGATTGAAATTTTACACATAATGTGTTATATATCTACACAACTAGTGTCAACATGTTATCTACACATCTACATGTGTTGTTTTTTGACACATCTCTTCTTACAGTGTACATGATGAACTCATGAGGAACTAGGCTAAATAAGTTCAAATTCTTTTGAACAAAAACATCATGATCATGCGTAATTAATCATGACTCATGATGATGTACCCAGAGTAATTAATGCTTAGCATCATGTACTATTTCAGCAGGAGGTAATTGATGATAAACAATGAATTCATACTAATTCCTGATGAGTCATTAGATATTTAGAGATGAAGTAATGCATGAATCATGAATGAAATCATGCATGAATTCATGATAATTCATGTACCCTTACCGTAAAGTGTTACCGACTAAGCAATAGAGCTCTTGTTTAAATTTGACTGAAGTTGTCCTTTAAGCTTCTTTTACTATATGGGATCAGAGTTTGTTATATTAATGCGTGGCTGGTATAAACAGCTTACACGAGAAGGTGTGGATAATGATAGAGACTCTGGAGACTTGTTTTGTTGTATTGTATTGAGTATCAGAATTCACTGTTTCTGTGTAGGTGAGAATGTGGCATTGAAAGGAAAAGCTACTCAGTCATACCTTGCTGGACATGGTTTTGCATACAATGCCATTGATGGGAATCGTGATGGCATATATTGCCATGGATCCTGTACTCACACCGAAGCTCATCTCAACCCATGGTGGAGAGTGGACCTGCTCCAAAAATATAAAATCTTCTCTGTGATCATCAGCAGTGTTGAGTGTAACGAGTTACAAAAGTAACTAATTAATGCATTACTTTTGTGGTAACTTGGTAATGTAAGGCATTACAGAAAAGAAATGGTAATATTTTATTCGATACCTTTTATATACCCTCTATACATACTACTTATGTTTGATGTGTTAATTAAGCGTCTTGAGCTGCATTTATATTGCCAAATCCTTACGTCCAGTTATAGGCCTGCTGGTAAGAGTAACTTAAAAGTAATGCAACAGTAGTGTAATGCCTGACATTATCAAAACAGTAATATAATGTAAGGGATTACTTTAAAATATCGGTAACAAGTAATAAATAGCACATTACAGTTTTGTAGTAACTTGCCCAACACTGATCATCAGCAACACTGTGTGTGTTCCCAGTACACTAAATGGGGCTGAAATCCGAATAGGAAATTCTACAGAAGAAGGAGGTATCAACAATCCCAGGTAAAAGCGATATTTGAGTTTACACCTATCTGTGTATCTCATGTCTCATGACCAATAACATTTGAAGACCAACAACAGAACACAGTCTAATAATGTGTAGGTCATTAGGCAAACACCCTGTATTAGTGTCATTAACCCCACTTTTAACATCTTTTCAGGTGTGCTGTAATCACCTCTATTCCTGCTGGTTTCTCTGAAACCTTTGAGTGTAACGGGATGGAGGGACGCTACGTTACTGTGGTTATTCCTGGTAGTACAGCAGATAGCCTAAGTGCATTTTTCCACTAGAATACTTCAGTTAGGGAAACAATTCTGAAATTTTGTACATAGCTTCTCCAGAGGCTCCTTTAAAAAAAATTCAGAGTGTCCAAGCAAAATTTCAAAATTTCAAAGCAAATACATGGAATCGAAGTTGATTTCCCATTGAAATCAATGGGCTTGGTTGTGGATTTTAAGGAAAATATACACATCTACATTTTGGTCTCTAAAACATGAGGTGGAAACTAATTTCACCATACATCCCATATATTTTCTGAAAGCTTACACCCTCAGTATGTGACATAACATCACAAGATGTGGCAGTGAGGCATGTCCCACCCTCCTTATTACAATAAAATCCATAATCAAGAAATTTGGTGTTTGCAAATTCGGCTGTTTTTGGTGACATTTAGACTTATAGCACTTAGTGGGAACATGTAAGACCCCTTAAACCATATATTTTCTGAGAGCTTATACTCTCAGGATTTCATCCAACTTTTTTTTTTCAAATCCTACCCCCCTCCTTCCATTTACAGCTTATGCCTATATTGGGGGGAAATTAGTATTTGGGTGCATTTCTCATACAAAAGTGCCTATGGAATGTAGGAAAAAGTAGTTAACCTTGATAACTGATATTTGTTTTGAAAACAGCAGGTCTCAGGATCTCAGAAAACATAAATTAAGACAGCTTCCACCCCCTCCTCCCTATAATTTCCATTTATAGATCATTTGGTACTGGTGACTTTGGTGTATAGCCAATGCATTTGAGCCTGAGACACTAAGAAGAAACAAATCTACCCTTTAAAGTATACCTTTTCCAAAAGCATACTCCCACAGGGTATCATATAATATCAATTGAGACACGTCCCACCCTCTTCATCTCTTCACTACCCATTAATACAACAATTAGTATTAGTAATCAGGGTACAGTATAGCTCATTAGCATACTACAATTAATTTTCAGAAAAACTTGCAATACAAAAAATGCTACTTTTCATGGATACTTTCACTGTATAAAGTTTCATTTTGATTGGACTAAAGGGAAAAAATACCCCCATTGAGATGTAGGCCTATTGTTTTATATTGAACAATGAAAAATGGTGAAAAAATGGCGGCCATATTGAAATTTTGCGTGGACACTCAGACTTTTCTAAAGAGTGTGTCAGTGAGCATCTGTGCCAATTTTCATGCTTCCTTCACAAACTGAAGTATTTTTCCACTTATCTGCTCTACTAT
>JAODXP020000023.1:21055354-21137879 GCA_027497455.2 Sardinella longiceps
TGCTCAAGTGCTTCATTTCCAGCTCCTTCTTTCTTTCTTTCTTTCTCTCGCACGCTCTTGGCTTCTCAGATCTGAATCAGACGACGACGACGACTACAACGGCGGCGACGAGACGACGAGGTTCTGATTCACCAGGCCCTTCTGCTTCGGTTTTCCTCCTCCTCCTCCTCTTTCTTCTCCTCCTCTCTTCTTCTTCTTCCTCCTCCTCTCACGCTTGTGAAGAACAGCTTTCCCATCGCCGGCTTTGATATGAACTGACTGCTGGTGTCTTCCACTCCTTTCAGCTTTGTTTGTAGTCTGCTCCGCACGGTCAACCATCTGTCAGGAGATGGAACGTCATGGTGAGGAAAAAGAACAGAAGGAGACAAGTAGAGAGCGGGAGAGAGAGAGAGAGAGAGAGAGAGAGAGAGAGAGAGAGAGAGAGAGAGAGAGAGAGAGAGAGTCCTCTGCTTAGCAGTCAGGCTCTGGTGTGGGCAATGATTATTTAATCTTGCCATAAGTTGTGTACCTCAAACTAATTCACCAGTTAAATCTTACAATTAGTTTACACTGCCGGCACTTAAAGTCTCTGCTAACATTGATTAGACTTTTTTGAGCTGACCCAGGATCAGTCACAATAGAGAGAGAAGAGTCAAAGGATGTGCATGTGGCTAGTAGCTTAGGCTAAACTAAAGATCCTGATTGCTATGCACACTGCTTGAGGCTCCACTATGTAATTACTGGGTAGGAAAGTGTGCACTGCACTGCACTGCACTGCGCGGTCAGATGTCTGAGCTGACTCTGACCAGACTTCATCTTCATCTGTTTCAAGACTGGTCACTTTGTCCTTGTTGGGTCTTAAGGGTTGTGCATCACATCGGATTGCCAGTGAAGGATCTTTCTTTAACATTCTCCTTGTGCTCGCCTGGTCAATTGGAGCGGGTCGATACAGAGGACAATGACGCATGAGGAGCTGGGTTTTGGCCTGGGTCTTAGATGGAATAATTAGCAGGAAGAGACCTGACCTGTCCTGGGATGGCGTTTCCCTGCTCATTTATCTCCTACTGATCAGCATCCTGCTAACCTGTTAGCACTCTCTTTACCTCTCAGGCAGCCAGACTACTCACTCACTCACTCAAAGCCTCCTGCCAGGACTGTGGAGTCAAGTCCTACTAATCCATAGAGTTAAGGAGAACTTTGGCACATGCCACCTATATAAACCTATAGGCCTATTTCTATTTCTTGCTTCACCAGAGACAGTTTAGGAGAAGACAATTATTTTTAAAATCTTATTTTAGAAATTTGTTGTGGCATGTAATGTAAGGATAGATAAAGATAAAGGAGTAATTGAGACATAGGCCCCCTTTTTTCATGAGCTGTTGCACCTTCTCACCAGCGTGATGCATTGATTTGGGAAGTCTTTTGTTTACCATCTCTGTCACCATGGTAATAGCCATATCAGGAATTTTGGCACATACACAGTAAATTATGTATTTTCACTGGTATTTGGGTGATCTAGCAATAGATGTTGGCATTGATCAATTCAGACTTTAGACAGGAATTTGCACAATATGCAGGGGAAAAAAACTTCCTTACCCTAATTTTCTTACTGTATTTGGCCTATGTTGTACTCTTTCTGTGGTGAAATAACAGGTCGATTCACCAGAGAATCCCTTTAAAATACTATACTGGGATTTAAACAAGTAATCTTAGGGTTGCCAATATACTTTGATAACAGACTGATGTGCCATGGGTCATCATAGTGCCTGCCAGCCATAGGAGAGAAGTCTAGACTGGCTACACTGTCTATCTAAACAAATCCACCCTCATACTGTCAGTGTCACCAAGTTTATGGCTATTATTGCTCCCCACGAGGCAAATCATAAGCCTTGACCTTGTTATCAGCCTTGTTTTGTTAAATGGATGAGGTTGCTCTGCTTGTAAATTAGTGTTTGACACTGTCTGCATATTGTTGATTTGCTGATTTAACATTATTGATTTACCATCATGAGGAAGAGTTCTCCAAAGGCAGAGGCAATGTCCTGTCAGCGGGTATGGAAATGCAAGAAGTAAATGATATGCTGTCTCTGTCTGCTATAGCAAGACACACATACAGTGTCTACACTCCAAACTAAATTAATTCAACCAGCCAGTATACGTTTCGAGAACAGAGAAAAATTTTCTTCAGCCAAAAGTACTTGGGAACTGACGTTCACAGAATGAAAGGTTTTTTTTCTGAGACAAAAGACAAAACAGTTAACACTTACAAAATCAGCAGAATAACTTGTGAGGCCAAACTCTGAAGAAGCTCACATTTTGGGGTGCAAGAAAAGTTATCCACTCAGAAAATATCCATGAAGAAACAGTTTTCCTTCCTTAATGGCAAGTAAAGTGGAGCGTGTTGAAGTCATTATAAGTGATTACCGACCATCTGTTTCAGATACAAAGGAAGCAGAACAGAATCTGAAATATTTACCCAGACGAGTGTGACTCATGGTCACTGCTGGTTATTATTATCCATTCAGTCATCCTCACTGGGAGTATTGTACCCATATTGTCTTCAAGTAATTGTTGCGCACATGGAAACAGATTCAGCCTGGCCATGAGTGCTGACTTTATGACTTGGATTTCATTAACATTAGGATGTATGTACATGCGTGGTTTGACACAGAGTCAAATCATCATCATTTTGGAGAGGACAATGAGGCCGTTTGCTTCTAAGTATTCACACACATGCATGCACAGCACATTCACATAGCATCCCTGCAAGGAGGATTGAAGTATGAATCCTCTATAGTGTACTGAAGGTCCATTTTATTCGTTTTAAATGTGAAGTGTTCCTATAGGCTCTATAGGGTCCCAAGGTTGCATAGTGAGTCATTCACCCTATCTTAATTTGCTGCTTTATATTGAGGGAAAAGAACATTGTGTTGTTGAAAAGGGGAAATGTGAATGTACATTGTGTACTCAGCACTGCGAACTTGTGTACTAAGTACTTGAGTCAACAATTCACATTGCACCAAACAGAGAATATGGTACAGATAACCCATTACAACCCCCCAATTTATTAGACAAGTCAGACAAGTAATTTGTACATGATTCATCATCCAATATGTTTCTATTCGCTTTTGTATTATTGGGTTGGCTATGATATGATCCATTATGTTTTGTTGTACTGAAAGAGCAAGCTCTTATCGACTACAGCAATGGACTTAAAGAAGCAATACTAGCAGATGTTGAGAAAAGAGCTGTAGAGAACATGACAATGGTTGAGATAACAGTCAATAAATGTGAATAGAGAGAGAGAGAGAGAGAGAGAGAGAGAGAGAGAGAGAGAGAGTTGTGTGGCTAATAGGTGGCTCTGATTGGGCGATACACTGTGGAGGATAAAAAAGATTCTCTACCCCTCTGAGTATTTTTGTTGCCCAGGCTTGCCCCATGACAGTGTAAATAAGCTACATAATCACAGTACAGGAAATAAAACTTCATACAATTCAAAAACCACAATCAGCAGATTACTGTAAGAGAATATTTGTGAATTGATGAGACAAGTTGAAGTTGTAATAATATTAACCTGCTTTGACTTACAGTTTTTTGTCCCTAAAACATTGATGTGCTTTTTAGTGTGCTACTGCTAACTACCAGACATATATTCAAAGTGATGTGTCCTAAAACAAACAAACAAACAAACAAACAAAAAAGCCTATACCTAAGGAGGATTACTGTAGCTAATCATTTCATAAAGAATAGAGACCAAAGACACATACCAGAGAGAGAAAGAGAGAGAGAGAGAGAGAGAGAGAGAGAGAGAGAGAGAGAGAGAGAGAGAGAGAGAGAATTGCATACAGGGAGAAAGAGCTTTTTGCATATATTTACTTGCTCTGCATGCATGAGCAAATCCACAATATCTTCCCCTGCTCAATTTCTGATTTGTTTTTGTTATCATGTCCTAGTTGACTGTCTACTAATAACTAGCCATGTCTCTATGGGAGGGGGACACCGGGGGAAGGGGAGCTTGGGGGCTTCCTACCTGCCTGATGGTCCATGCAGGCAACGGGTGGTGAGCATGGGGGTGGAGGTCTTTGCAGTGTGGAAGGGTTGTTTATTTTGTAATGTCTTCAGACAAGTGACGGCTACTATCTATAAAATGGCAACCATCTTGAAAATGGCGGCCATCTTGAATATTCATAACAACTTTTCAGTTATCCATAACACATTTACCAAGTACTTTGGATGGTAAATATGTCTAATATATCATATTATATCCATTACTCATCAGAAAACGTTGCTGGCGGGCATTTTGAAAAACAGCTGCCATGGCCGCCATGTTGAAAATTTACGATGGCTCCATATCTAAATCTTTTCGGAATGCCGTTGGCTATATGTGTACCGAGTTTCATGCTTTTATCACAAAATGCACGATTGTTTTGGTTAGCCGCTGCACTATAATGTCTTCAGGGGGCAGGCATTGGGGCTCCCTATCTGTTGGTCCAGGCAGACAACGAGGGATGATACAGTTGATCAACCCTTGGTCTCAACCCTGAGTTCAATCGCACAAGTAATGCTGAATGCCGCTGGAACCTCAAGAACACAACCAGGTGCAGTGAAGCCTCACAATACACGCATTGGATGTCAGCCGATGTGCCAAGGCTAACCCTTTATTTGTGTCTTCTATTGTGCGTTGTAGTGTCTCTCACTACCTCTCTCTCCGTCTGTCTGTCTGTCTCTCTCACACACAAACACACACACACACACACACACACACACACACACACACACACACATTGTTAATTACATTTGATTTACCAGGGAGCCCATGTCTTTCGCCCAGGCTGTGTCTGTCAGGGTCAGCTAGCCCAGAATAACTTTAGTGTCAGGCTTGACACAGATGGTGTGTCTGAAGCAGGGAGACTGAAAACCAATTAACACAGGCTAGTCTTGCAACCTATTGTTACGCAGGGATAATATCTCTCTAGATTAGCATTCACTATAATTACTAACAAACAAAGCTAACAAAACACTGACCCCTCATCCTACAATAATCTCTCATAGGTTAATGAATATTTAAAATATTTACAGCACATTGAATTGCCTTTGTGTATGAAATGCGCTATATAATTAAACTTGCCTTGCCTTGCCTAAAAACTTACAACTGTACCATACATGTGGTATAGCTGGCATTTGTAAATTCTGAAAGATGTAATTGAAGATGGTAGACCAATGAAATGTATAAACTGTGGTTATTGGTTCTGAAGGACCTTAACTGAATACAGATGTATTGAACTGAAGTTAAAGGGGAACAATGCATGTTGATGAGAAACTACACTAGGAAATCACTGGGCTGAACAAAGCATCAATTCATCGCCTAATCGGGATGACGATGAAACTGGTAAATTAACCTGAAAATGGTGTTGCTATGGTGTTGCAAGACACCCATTACAATTTCTGTCAGACAATGCATCTGTTTTTCTGGAACCATCAACAGCTGCACAATCTGACCCATAGTGCTTGACCATCTGCAGTATGGTGAATGATGTTCAGATGTGTACAGGTCATTGGCTGTGGGTTAGACTCTGAAGCACGAGTGAAGTGTTGACTCGTAAACTTTAGTAAACCACAGCCTTGTGGATTGCTACTCGTGTGTGTGAAGGCACAGTGGGGGAGTGTGTGTGTGTGTGTGTGTTTGATTCTTATCACACTTGTTCCCATTCTGTTTGTGTGCTACAGGTAATACCCGACTCTCTCCACTGCTTTCTGTTATCTATGCGAGTGCTTTGTCTCTTATCATACAAATTATGCAGAAGAACGCGTTCGTCCTTAACCTCACGCAGCGAATGCCTGCCACCCTGCTTGCTTCGTTCCTCCTATTCGTCAATTAGTCACAAGGGGTGGCTTATCTGCACCTCAGCTCAAATTTGAACTAATAGCTTTTTCGTTGTTTGGCAAACACACTTTCCCCACAAAACGGGCTCAATAATTAAAAGCAATTAGCTTCTCGCTACTAATTTGTTCGTTTCACTAAGGACGTGGGTTGGTTCACAGCTCATGGTTTCACTTCAGTTCCTGTGTATACATATTATCTGGTGTTGAGCTAAGCTTTTGTGACTATTCAATGGAGATGAACAAAAAGATCCTGAAATGTTTACCTTTTGCAACTCTTCGTCACGACATAAATTAAATTTCACCTTCAGAGTCCATGAAATCCTTGCTGGATGAGTCTCAGTGTGATGTGTTGTCCAACTGGCATGGATACTTGTTTCTCACTATATTTTTTCATAGTTTACAGTAATTGAAGGTCAATGAATTTAATCGGAGGAATGTCAGGTTAAGCAGTATGAAGTTGTATTGCACATTCCAGTCAAGTGTGAAAACTTCTCGAAGTCTACTAGGAACTGAAACAATATCAGTTGGCATGCCATTTTCGGAGACAAAACTGTTTCAACTGAGCCAAACTGTTTCATAATCCCAGGGTGCATTGCTTCTAAAGAAATGTGTCTGTGTCTGTTAGTTTGTTAGTCTGCATATGTGTGTGTTTACATGATTGTGCATGTCATAGCACCCTGTTCTTTGGCTGGCTTGATAAATTTAACTTAGCTATTAAAACATTGGCAAATGCATGAACACCATACCGTCGTTTTCACACCTAGTGCATAATTTATGTTTTAAAAGTCAGAGCATTAGAGGTAACTATCAGGCATCGCTGTTCAAACATTTTCAAGCTGTGTTGTTTTTTTATTTGCTAAAATGTATTGCTCCATCAGTTGGATATGGCCAGATAATCAGAGCACATAACTGCTGCCACCTAGGGCCCTGTCTATTAAGCCACAGAAAAAAAAAAAAAACATTAAGCTTTTGTCCTAGTTTTTCCACTTCCACAGCACATCTCCGAGGCTCCTCGCTTAAAGCGCTGCGGCACACACACACACACACGCTGACTGATTGACAGAATCCAAATTGCATTAAGATGAAAGGAGTGCAATGCAGGGATTTAACAGAGTGACTGAGGGGTTATGCATTCTCTCTGTGTGTCCTTGTCACATTCCTCATTCCATTTGAACGTTTAAAATACACACTTTGTAGCGCTTGGCTTTATGATAATGATGTCCCTGTGTTGAATCCATATTTTGATGCAAAATTTCTCTCTCTCTCTCTCTCTCTCTCTCTCTCTCTCTCTCTCTCTCTCTCTCTCTCTCTCTCTCTCATTCTCAATCTTTTTGAAGCTTAAAATCCAATCCCAAACCCCATGAAAAAAATATTTAGCATGTTTCACATGCTAACTCTACCTTCAGTTTGGCTAAGGCAAAACTGTTTCCCCAGATTATTTTTTCTTTTGCTGGGATTATGTTCCTGAAACTCAAACACAGAGGTCAGGGATTTTGTCTCAAGAGAGCTATTGAATATCATGTAAGTCAATTTAAGCAGAGTTTAGTTGCTTTAGTTTAGACAAAACTTATTAGAGCCTCGAAACATTGTTTTAGGATGTACTTACAGTAGGCTACAGTAGAAAACAGTTGTTTCACATTAAAGGTAGGGTTGGAGACCCTGGGGGGAAAAAGAAACACTATTTAAGCAAGCTAGGCATTTGAAAATTCACAACTTAGAAATCTAATTCCCTGTCATCAGACTTCCCCTGATGCAACACCTCCAGTATATAGGAACAACTAGAGAGGGACAAACGGCATTTGGCATTGAGAGACACGTCACCATGCAATCATTTTGACTTACTTAAAATCATTGGGTAGTGTGTTTTTTCTGTCCAGTTTGTTCCTTAGGTGACTAACAATGTTTTTCTTGTGTTGAGGGATCTGATTAATTTGTTTTACTTGAGGTGTGAATGTCATTGTAAGGAAAGCTTCTCATACCATACCTTTAATAATCACTAGTTGACCCTCTCAAATATTGCCGCTGCTGAGGACTTTACTAAAATGCAATTAGCACAGCACTAGAGCAAAAATGAAAAAAAAAAAAAAAAACATCTTATGCTGATAGCAGTTTTGCGCTGCAAAATATGGTCTTACTGGTCCATCTTAAGATGGCCATATCAGGCCAATGTCCAGCCAGTCAAACTGAACATGGCTGAAGTAGGCTGGTTATGGTGGTATGGAAGTTGCAACTTAGAACTTAGAGCAGAATGAAACATATGAAGGCAAACCATACTGACTGGAAACAATGAATATGTGTGAGCTTCTCAAAGATAAAAAATATATGTCTTTGTCATTCATCATCTTCATTTCACTTTTTTTTCTGGTGTGCATTGTGGTGTGAATGTCTTTTCTTTGGTATTGTGAGTTGATGTTATTTTGATGATGGCCTGTATTGTTGTGCTCTTGTTCCATTTTATTCCCTTGAAAGCTTTTAAAATGAATAAATAAATACATAATACGAAATATACATAATATAAATAACAGGTCCTCATAAATAATGGACATGGAGGTTGTGAGAACACCTATCTGATGCCTATATTACAGTGTAAACTCTTGGTGTCTTTAAATCAGCCATAAAGATATGACTTGCTATGTCTTTGTCCCAGGTGACCTCAATCAGTTGATTGATCCATATGCAATGCACCATTTGCCTCACACATATGACAAGCAATAGCCTACCAGACATGGTAATTATATATATTGTCATTTCAGACAACCATATTCCTCAGTTTCCCCTCAAAACTTGACCCTGTGCAATCATGTCCGCTCGTTGGTGAATGGACTGTAATCAGAAATCCAGTTGTCAGCAGAGGCACCCAATGGAGTGTAACTGACCGGACTGAACCAGGGTGCTTAGAGCCTGCCATTAAAAAGTCATCCCACATGTCTTCCAGTTGAGGGAAATGCCTTTCACTCCGAGGTTCAGTCTCAGTGTACACGGGGGGTAAGGGGGGGTTGCTTTCTTCCTGCAATGTATTTTATAAAGTCAGGGTCTATTGAACATATTCCAGAGGAATGAAATTGGCCAAAATTACTTATGACTGCAGTCACACTCACTGACCTTGTGATCAGTATGTGTATGAAATATGGTCCATCCTCCACACACACGCACACACTCATGCACACACACAAACACACACACACACACACACACACACACACACACATACACACACACACACACACACACACACACACACACACACACACACACACAATTTAAAATGTGAACAAATTGGTATAGCAGTATATAACATTTTAGGTCACATGAAAGACATACCGGTAGTTCTTTTTAAAAAAGTCTATTGTTACCTCCGCCAAGGAGGTTATGTTTTTGCCGGCATCTGTGTGTCTGTGTACAAAATAAGTCGAAAAGTACTGCACAGATTTGGATGAAATTTTCGGACGTGTACCAACTTATTCCATTTTGGTGGTGATTGGAGATCCAGAACACCAGCTGGAATTTATACTGTGTCTGTGATCACATTGCCTTGCCGGAGATTTTTTTAAATGTTGTATATATTTTTTCCTGTATCGATAGATAGATTGAAGAGTTCAGCCATTAAAGTATTTAAGTAGACTAGTCCTATCACCTTATCATGTCATATACATACATGTAAAGCCATCACTGATACAGCAGGCCTACTGATTTTCTTTGAAAACTTACCCATCAACACAGTTTTTAACTTAATTATTAGATGCACAAAATAGAGCCCTTCAGTTCTGTGGTGACCTGTATGTGTGCTTAGTCACCCCTGAACAATATATAGCACAACCATTAAAATTATGAAAGTGTTCATGAAAGGTTACAGGTTCAATAGCAAGGTCAAGTGCTGGTTGACTCAGACATTATGGAGCAGAACATTTAATAGATAGGAACTTCTCTGAAGCACACTGACTAAGGCATGAACAGAAGTGTGTGTGTGTGTGTGTGTGTGTGCGTGCGTGCGTGTGTGTGTCTTTTCCTGTGTAAAGTCTGTGAGTTGCCACTCATCTCTCTATGTGTGTGTCTTTCCTGTGACAGGAGTGACAAAGCCCTAGCATAGCCACTGTCATACAGACTCTGGCCTGCCTGCCTGCGTGCTGTGCAAATGCCACTTGCCATAACTTTTTTGGGCCTGTCTCTTTCTCTCTTCCTCTGTGGTATTCTGGCCAGATCCGATTAGAGAAGGTCAGTCCCTGATGCACACACACACAAACATACATACACACACAGACACACACACACACACACACACACACACACACACACACACACACACACATACAGAGTGTGTAAGAGGAACACCACAGATGTCACACACACACAAACCTCATAGGGAGGCACATTACACACATACACACACACACGCACACACACATACACATACACACACATACATATGACTGATGTCATAATCATAACAGGGAGACACACATGGCACACATACACAGAAAACTGATAGAGAGAGAAAGTGAAAGAGAGATAGAGGAACACACACCACATAAAGAAGTTCACCACAACAGCACACACACACACACACACACACACACACACACACACACACACACACACACACACACACACACACACACACACAGCTCCATCTCGGCAACCCCTCCAGAGACTGGCTGGATATGACACTGAACTGAGGGCCACATGGCCAATGTGGTGATACATGCATCATCTGCCAAGCCACCTCAAGGAGAGGCTATTTTGTTCGACACAACAGATATAGCACCTGACAACAGTGATGCCAACACACCACCTTCAAATGTGTGCACACATACATAGACACATATCAACACTCCCCAAAAGTCTATGAAACATGCAGCGACTGAACAAATGAAATTACATAGGCATACATCACAATTATTTCTTCAAAAGCTTGTAGTTTACTGAATTGAGGTGAAGTAATGACCATAAGTTTGTCCATTTATTGAAAATCAGAGCTTTGATTGGAGTCTTACTACTCAGTTATACTGTAATAAGAAGCACTGATTGAAAAGAAAAGATGAATTTATCAAGACCAAGAGGAATATCCATTCATTCTGTCTGGCAATGTACTTTATACTGTATCTACCTGCCATCATGTTTAAAGGAATAATTCCAAAAGCAATGCCCATGACATACTCTGGTTGACACCTGACCACTCTCACACTCAGATGACAATGACAATCAGTCTGGGGATTGGTTCATTCTCTTCCAGTTTCTAGACGTACAGTAAAGGTAAAATTTATTGGTGCATTCATCTTTTTGGAGGCACAAAGGTTACAAATGCACAACCATGTATTTGTCTTAATTGTACATTTGTATGTGTATCTATGCTACAGTAATCGGTGGAACGGTTTAAAGCGTCTGCTCCAACACAGGCTAAGCTCAAAAGCATTGCAGTAAATCTGCTGTTTCCTCTTACCCTGACTGTGACTCTTGAAGGCGTCTATCTGGCTGTAAAATATTGCTCCCTTATGAAAAGGCATGACAAGTAAATCTGTACGGCAACATCTCAAGTACTGAGTCCATAAAACAAAATCTCCATTGGGAGCAAGAACTGAAGACTCTAGCCTTCATGCACATACAACAATACTACAGTGTGTGTGTGTGTGTGTGTGTGTGCGTGTGTGTGTGTGAGTGTGTGTGTGTGTGTGTGTGTGAGTGTGTCTGTGTGTGTGTCTATGTGTGAATATGTTTACACACATCACAGTTAATGTACACATCATTTACAAAAATACATACGATTTATAGTTTACAATATCTAAAATCCAGTTTACTCATCTGTATCACTGATGTCATGTCTCTGGTGCATACTGTATATCTTCTAGCCACTAAAATTGTGTCACAGATGGCATTTAATCTGTTGTTTATGAGGTAGTGCTTTACACTTTAAGGCTGCAGTCAGTCACACATAACACACTTTGCCCTGCAACACATTGGGATTAGGTGCAGTCACCATGAATACAAATACATTTATGAGCCCCTTTATCGCCATCAACCAGACTATCACTATCAAGCAGACTTACACGAAATTGTGTCTCGTTACGTCAAAACAACATGTAGGCTGGTTGGTCTTGTTAGGCCATGTGGTCAGCCTAATATCATGTCCTGCTCTGACCGTAGGTTCATTCCCCTTTAAAATGCATTAGCCTCGCTCTGACTCTTAACGTAGTTCAGTAACCCAGCCTACAGCCACTGTTCTCAGTTCTAATCTGCATCAGGGCATTCCATTTATCGTCCACCTCCTCACACACACACACACACACACACACACACACACACACACACACACACACACACGCAAAAACACAGGGACGGACTGGCAATCAGGCCAGTCAGTCTGACGGCTGTTGGCCAGGCTTGCTTATCAACCAATTTGTCTAGCACTCCAAAAATATGCATTGCTTGAGTCTAATCAAAGCTATGAATATTCATGCAAGATATAGCTATCGGTTAGAACTGTCATTTAAAACACAATCTATTCTTAACTAACATATGCCTATTCTTATTTCTAACTTCAATAACCTAGGACAGGTGCAAGGAACAATAAGGCTGTCACCACATCAGCCACCTTGCAACTGGACAGACCTGGACCTGTAAAATGCTAAAGTCTTCCTCTGCAGTCTCTAAGCTCGCTTGTCGATGTTGTGATGTCTTTCTCTAAGTCACAAACACAATTGTGTAAATAAATAAATGACCAAAACAACGCCCATAAGACCCCTCCCCCCCAACACCCCAAGAAGAAAAAAAAAAAACGTCCAAGCTGATTTGAAAACTTGACAGCTCACTTTAAACATTAGTGCATTTATACCTGCTTAGCGTTCAGCTGCATAGTTACAGGCACCTGCTTCAGAGAGAGAGAGAGAGAGAGACAGCACGAAATAATCACAATGCTCTACCATTAAAAGCTCAGAACAATCAGAGAAAAAGAGAGAGAGAGAGAGAGAGAGAGTTTTCTTCCGCAAATTATTTCGACTTATTTAGACATAATCTCTGTTTGACTTGCAAAAAAAAGAGAGAGAGAGAGAGCAAGAAAAAAAAGAAAAAAAAAGCGAGGGGCATAAGAAGTCATCTCCGCAATGAACAGTGGCAGTCATGAATGTTAATAGTTTGGGCTGAACATAGTTAGCAGTAGCATACATTTCTCACTGTGTCTGCTGCACGCTCATTCGTATCAGTATGCGGTCGCTATTGACATGTATCAAATGAAGCATGGTCAGTTTCAGCAAGAGGCAATTGTTCCTCGAGGGGGTTTGACCTCAAGGGCATTTTAGCACAGCATGTGGCTAAGGAATGCATTAATTATCAGATGAAATCTTCTACCTCCTACCCTCCACCCTCTCCTCCTTTCCTTCACGCACCATTTTTTCTCCTCTTTGAAACATGACAGCTTAATAAAGGGATGCTTCCTGAAGGCTAACCCCGCCAAGTGCGCAGCGGGCTGTTTGTACAAACGGGGAGATCCATTAATGTAAATCTGACATTTTAATTGGGTTAGGCGGAGGAACAGAAAGCAGAGGACAACCAGGGGAGCAAAACAATAAGGCAAGCCATGATACTGTGTCAGAAGCCGCGTAGACAGAAGCCGCATAGACAGGAGCCTGGCGAATTGGGTTTCGAGATGAAAATCACGACAATATCATTTATGTCAATGGTATTTCCCATCATGCAGCAGTTCTACAAACATCGCACCAATTTGTAGCGATTTCAGATCAGCATTGAACCGTGCTGGTGCTGGTTCCCGCAGCAAATCTTCAAACTGGACGATGTGTTCACACCACAAATTGGGAGAGCATTTGGGAACCAAATATTTGGTTCTCGACAGGCACCAAGTAACACTTTTTCTAAGTGAACCATGACAACATGAGTAAAAGTCAAAGTGAAGAATAAACAAACCAAAAAAAAAAAAAAATGTGAATGGAAAATGGTAGAGAATAGTAGCTCAGACTCTAGACGTACCCCTAGTGGTAGCAAATTTGAATTTGCACAGAGGTACGTCTAGAGGCCACTGATAGAAACCCGTTTTAGCCTTCCTCTGGAGGCGGATAACCAATCACAGCGCGGTATGTGTACAGGAAATCGTAAGGCGGGCTTTGTACTATGACGACAGTCCTGCTCAAACCAGAGCGGAATCGTCTTTGGCTTTAGTTTTGGACGAATTGCACTTGTCATCTTCTTTGAAAGTGAAACAAGAAAGTGCACTGAAGTTTTTCGTTCTGAAAAAGATGTCTTTGCCGTGTTACCGACGGGCTACGGGAAAAGTTTGGGTAACACTTTGCGGTAAGGGTACATGAATTATCATGAATTCATGCATGATTTCATTCATGATTCATTCGTGATTCATGCATTACTTCATCTCTGAATATCTAATGACTCATCAGGTATTAGCATGAATTCATTGTTTATCATTAATGACCTCCTGCTGAAATAGCAGATGATCTTAAGCATTAATTACTCTGGGTACATCATCATGAGTCATGACTAATTACACATGATCATGATGTTTTTGTTCAAAAGAATTTGATATAATTTGATATAATAAAAGTACTTATTTAGCCTACTTTGGCCTAGTCATACGCCATACGTCAACTACATTTTACCAATTTAACCATGTCAACACTTTAGTTGAGGGGGCACAAACATGATGAATTCATCATGATCATGCTAATAATCATGACTCATGCTAATTAATCATGACTCATGATGATGTACCCAGAGTAACTAATACTTAAGATCATGTGCTATTTCAGCAGGAGGTCATTAATGACAAACAATGAATTCATGTTAATTCCTGATAACTCATTAGACTTTCAGAGATGAAGTAATGCATGAATCATGAATTTATCATGAATGATTTCATGCATGAATTCATGATAATTCATGTACCCTTACCGCAAAGTGTTACCAAAGTTTGATATAGGCTACCAGCTGGCCGGAACGCTAGCCTATTACGTGGAGAGGCAGTTTGAAAGACAACGCAATCACCCGCCCCTCCATTGAGGTACAGTCTATCAGTGGTCTTCAGACTATACATTCTTATGATATAGTCTGACGTGTCAGGCTAAGAGAATAGTGAAGTCAAGTGAAAAGGAATAGTGCAGTGAAATATTTGCTTGAGATTTGGGCATCCGCAGATTTCTAGCTGTGAAGCTAGGCCTTTTTATGGCGAAACAATCCCCTCTGATGATAATGGGTCATAGGTTCATATTATAATATGGACAAAGGCCAAGGTAAGCACTTTGGTCCCTGGTGTGACTGGTGTAGGCTATAGTGTTCTAAATAGTTTTGGGGCATTTTAAAAGACTCTTTAGATGTAGGTAAATGATCATTTCTTTTGTATAAAGTTCAGTGCAGTTTAAATAATGAAGGAGTAGAGCTCAGAAGGGAATAGCTGTAAAGAATGGCTGATTGCACTAAATGAATGCACACTAAACTACATATATAACTACAATACAGAGCAATTTGTTTTCATATAAGTGTTTTTCTTCTGCACTGCAATCCAAAGTAATAGCTCCTTGTTGCTTAGTGCTGATTGTCAAAGGCATACACAAAGCCTTGGCATGTCATCAGAGCAATCAATGAATAGGCTACATCTTGATGTGTACAATATCAGGGAAAATAGTCTAAATTATGTAGGCAGGCTAATGGTGGTTCAGCAGTCAGTCACACAGCCACAGAGTTGCTTGACGCCAAGCTGCCTTCAGCATCAGCGGTATGCTTCTGTCACCATGACGAACACACCTCCGGTCCCCATCTCGCTCGCCTGCCAGATGGTGACTCTGTCCTCCTTCCTGCGGTGGCGTACCCCTAATGTGGCTGGCGGCTTCTCTGGAAAGGATGACTGGGTGCCACCACCCTAACACTGACAGGTGTGTGTGGAGGGGGGGAGGTGTGTTAGCATAAATGTGTGTGTGTGTGTGTGTGTGTATGTGTGTGTGCGTGTGTGTGTGTCAGAGCATGTGAGTAGAGCTGAGCAATTGGAATTTAGCCAGAGCGTGGAGCTTTTCTTTCTTTAAAGGCCGGAGTGGTCGCTCTCTCTGGCTGATAGTTAATTCAAGTGTAGACCTATTATTTTATAGCAAAACAATCTATTTAAACTATTTTAGTGAGTAAAGTATAAATGTGGTATCAAAAAAGCTTTCTCAGAAACATAAGTGAACTTCTGACTTTTATTTTGTTTTTGTTAATAGCCTATCCACAGGATTCTCTTATGCAAGGAGGCTACAATCATCTCAATTCCTTTTGCCATTTATTTATTCACATTTTACTCGCATTACATTAAAACACTGCACATTGCCCTGCTGCCTCCAATGCCTGGGCAGCAGCAGGAGGAGGCAGCAGCAGCGATCTGAGCGAGGAGCAGGATTTCTCACACTCAGATGCTCTTGTGTGCGTCTGTGCGCATGTGTATGTTAGTGTAAATGTGTGTGTGTGTGTGTGTGTGTGTGTGTGTGTGTGTGTACAGAATAATGTGTGTGTGTGTGTGTGTGTGTGTGTGTGTGTGTGTGTGTGTGTGTGTATACAGAATAATGTGTGTGTGTGTGTGTGTGTGTGTGTGTGAGGGAGGGATTATCCCTCTGTGCTCCTTGATTGAGGTGTCAACTTCTTGTCTATTGGCTGCTCACATTTACGAATTGAAATGCAGAGTCAAGGTGGAGATGAGAAGGAGGAAGTGTGTGTGTGTGTGTGTGTGTGTGTGTGTGTGTGTGTGTGTGTGTGTGTGTGTATGTATGCATGCCTGAGAAGTGTGTGTGTGTGTGTGTGTGTGTGTGTGTGTGTCTGTGTGTGTGTGCATGTGTGTGCATGCCTGAAAGGTGTGTGTGTGTGTGTGTGTGTGTGTGTGTGTGTGTGTGTGTGTGTGTGTGTGTGTGCATGTGTGTGAGAGAGAGAGCGTGAGAGGTGGCAGTGTCGTGGCTGGTGGTGGCAGTTGATGGAAGGGGACGGTGGTGGAACAAAGTGGATTTCTCAGGCGGATGACACAGCTGGGTGGCATTAATTCAGAGCCTTCACACCGTCAGAGGCTGGCCTAACGGGTTGTGCACATTTCTGATAGCTGGGGAGCCCATCCTCCGGGGTGCCTCAAACACCAGTGCACACGTGATGCTCACTGCTTACTAATGACCCGTCCCCTTTGCAAATGTTGACTACAAGCAAGCTGCTATTTCTCAATCGAAGGCAGAGACAGTCTGTGTTATTGTTTGCACAATTTTTCACCATTTTTACCAGTATGGATTAAACTTCAGGTTGAAGCACCTGATAACTTCTCTCAGGGGATATGTAAACTTTCTCTTCTCAGAAATCTATTTACCAGATGTCTGTTTGTCAGCTATCAACAAAAGGGCAGACTGGCATTACTCTCTGAAAGATGACCGGATTGTCTAAATAGACTTGTCAAAGACAGACATCTGGAGAACCTTGGTCTGTCCATCATTTCTTTCATATGTCATGGTGTTTCATAATTTGATCTGCCCTGTAGCTATTGTCTGCAGTCGCACAGAATTAACCTTTTACACAATTGACTGGAAATACACAATCGCTGTGGAATTCAACTTCCTTTCCTATAAGGGGAAGTATGGGAAACAATGGTATACCAATGTTGCAGGCAAAAAAAATAAGAGTTTCCAATCACTGTGGTCAGACAAAGAAGTTTTTCACAGCAAATGTTCCAATTTTGTCAGGAGGTCTAAAAATATATATGGGCAATTCCAGTGTTATGGACGTGACATTTTCGTGCATTATTGATGAACAAAAGGCCAGATAACCTCCGCAAACCTAGCAGTATTTCACAATTTTTTTTCATATTCTTCCGCAAACTCCATGGCTGAATACAGGCAAACAGAAAAAATTAATATCATGATTTGCATCATAAGAATATGAGCCTTTCAATTTGCGTTATGGACGTGACGAAAAACGGACAAACTTTTGAAAGAGCGTAGTTTTTGCTGTGAAGTGTGTGAAATTTCTAGAGAAATGTAAATATTACTACATTCATACCAAACAGGACACCTCAGTAAAGACAGAGAACGACTTAATTTCAAATGTAAATGTAAAAAAAGTTGGTTTTCATTGGGAGACATGGCGTTATGGATGTGACGTTATGGACGTGACGTCTGGAAAAACCCTCCGAAACGATACAAAACAATTGTGAACGGTGGATTTTAACCTGTAACAAGAGAAATAGTAATATAACAATGAAAAATAACTGATATCATTGCAGCTTTGTGTGTGTTATCACCCACTTATGCCCATTATAAGCCCCTCCATAGACTTACATTATAGCTGAATAGGGTAAAAATTTTAACAAACAGATATCCTTTCCAAACTTGCTCAGTTGAATATTTACATCGAGACAATACTTTTTTGTATTGGAAGTTTTCTGAAAGAATTTGTATGTCCATGTAGGTGAGACTTAAAGTTTTAAGGTGAGGTTTACTTTTTCGTGGAATTGCCCATATATATATATTAAAAAAAAAAAAAACAACACAAGACATAACCGTTACAAATAACTTGTGTGTGTGTGTGTGTGTGTGTGTGTGTGTGTGTGTGTGTGTGTGTGTGTGTGTGTGTGTGTGTGTGTGTGTGTAATACTAAGGGATATACTCTCTAAGGAAACTCCTGACCCTTTTTTAATTTGTTTCTAATTAAGATTTTTGCTCTGGTGTTTCTCCACTTCACTGTGGGTTGAAAGGTCTATACTTGATCAAGCTATAAATACTATATATTTACAAACTTCCCCTCCCTGAAGGGAACCTGTTCCACCTAGCATAATTTCCTATGTTAGCTATGAAGCAATAAAATGCCTTTGCCTTCTCATCTCAGCAATAATGTTAATTAAAAAGTCATCATGACTGGCAGGTAGTAGCCCACCACAGGGCACTAAGGTGCAGAGGCTTCCTAGGACTGACAGCAAAGTGGGCTTTTTGCATTACCTCCTGCATCGCCCACTGTCAAAGTTATTTATGAGAGTAAATAGCCCATCTTCTGCACAGTAATTACAGAAAGGGTGGGCTACACTTCAGTTAAACTGGGTAGTTAGTGTTGATCATGTGATGCTTTTCATTGCTTTTTCACTCCCTATGCAGCCTCACAAAAACACTGCCCTTGCAGTTTCACAAGGCTTGATTTATCATGATGTCCGTATTCCAGTGTGGTAACACTTTTGTTATGAACCCCCAGTATTCATAAAGCATTTAAAACACACTACTGTAATTACTGTTCATACAACAGTTTACACATTTTCATTGATATACTTAAAAGGCTAGTTGCAAATAGTTGCAAGCTATTTGTTTGGAGAAGCCACAGAACAGTAACAAAATTTCATGCAATCCTTCACGTCATAGACTACTATAACATTTTATTGGCATCATAGACGTGACAAGTAAAACTAGAAAAATGACATTTTATTTCATTTTGAAACATGTTTATTATGCTTTACAGACTTCAAGAATAGTATTACCAACTCTAATGTACAGGTGTTATCTGTATACTGCAATTAGTAGTGAACAAGCGCTCTGACTGCAGGCTTGTGTCCTTTTGGTTTGGGCCACCCGATGCAGAGTCAGGTGTTGTTTGCCCGTGACGAGACGAGAGCCCTGACAGCTGCCTAATGAGTGTGAGCTTTAATTACCCACAGATGAAAAGGGTGGCCGAGGTCCGATGCTGAGAGCAGCCCATCTCTTCATCTACAGTGCCTGGCTGGCACACACACACACACCGCGCAGAATACCAATGTGCAATGGAACCTGTTCACAACACAACCACTACAAAGCCTTTGCCACGTAGGCGATGGCACCTCAGCAGACAGAGGGCTTTTTAAGGGCACATTTTTAACAAGTTGCCCCAGACAGACAGACATAGTCTTCTAGACGGTGTGTGTGTGTGTGTGTGTGTGTGTATGTGTGTGTGTGTGTGTGTGTGTGTGTGTGTGTGTGTGTGTGTGTGTGTTTCACAGTGAAAGGTTAGGACACTGATGGCTCTGGTTGTCAGTGAGTATCTTGCATTACATGTCTCATGCTCGTGTTTTCCATCTCCTCCCCAGCGGATGCGTAAACATGCCATCTGTGGAATGGCGCTGCCCTTAATCCGAGGAACTGACACTTTGCATTGTGCCACCACACAGTCTCTTGAGACATTTCTGGATCAGGTTTTATGTGCCAAGAGGTGAGCTATCCACAACTATATAAAGGCCCGCCGCTGATGGCAGTGCCAGGCTTGTGATGTGGAGCCACGAGAACGGGGGGGGGGGCACTCTGGATCGAGAGCAAGAAGGGGGCGAATGAAGAGATGAAATATTTATGGAGGAAATTGAATCAGGGACAGCTCTTTCTGTTCCTCATTATTCAATAATGCATAATCCACAGTATATGACTTTTTTTTATTCCCCCTGCAGATGGTATTACCAACAGAGGGTTACACTACGGACACCTCCCTCTGCCCTCTGTACAATAATTGCCTGTTCCGGCTGACTGGGTCCATGTATCTCCCCAAGATAATGCTTGACGCAATTAAGTGAGCGGCGCACGTGACGTTTTTCCCTCTAAGGGGGGGGGGGGTCGCCATAACCGTTCGAGTAGAGGACAAGCTGTGACAGAGAGAAGCATGAATAGGGTCCTTTGAGATTAGAGTGAAGATGTTCAGAATAGTAAGAGACACAAGAAAAAGTAGAAGAGTAAAAAAAAAAAAAAAAAAGATAAATAAAAACTTTGTTGCAAGCAAAGAGGTAAATGAGGCAGCGTAAAAGTCCTAAGAATTCAAGGGCATTAAAGGATCTCGCTATGGTGTTGTTGGGATTTAATTTTGGGATTTAATTTCCCCTCTTCTTCAGGGTTATTTGGATCCTAAAGGTGCCAGGAGATATTTGCCAGAGGTCTGTTTTCTTGGCTAATTGATCTGTGCTGGAATCTGAGCAGATGAGCCAAGCCCTTGTTACAGCTCATCCAAGTTCACAACACTGATCATGCTGACACAGAGAGCATTTTCTCTGGGTCGATGTATAATTTATAATTTCACACCAAGAGCATTTTTTTTTTCTGTACACCTTGTTTGCTGGCTTGCATTTCAGTAGGAGTGGGTGGAAATAGAGGGTGTGTGTGTGTGTGTGTGTGTGTGTGTGTGTGTGTGTGTGTGTGTGTGAGTGTGTGTGTGTGTGTGTGTGTGTGTGTGTGTGTGTGTGTGTGTGTGTGGTTCCTACACTATTAAAATGTTCCACCTGTGTATATGTATGTCTGAGAATGCATAGCAAATCAATAATTTGCCCTATTAAGTTGCTGTCTTCATACCCTCTCCTCCACCCAAAAAGGAAGTGATGAGGATAAAACAGGGAGGGGGAAAAAATTGCTCCGTGTCAGTAGTGCTTGCATCTTGTGGCTTCAATTTAGCCCTGGTCCAAAAATAAAGAAATTGCTGCCTCCTGCTTGCCTTGAGCTGAGAGAAATAAAGAGTCGATATTTGCTTCCAGGGACTGGGGAGATGACACGGGGTATAAATCACCCAGTGTGCACCTGTCTAAGGCGTCAGAGGCAGAGTCATGTGTCATTGCGTTTAGCATCGTGCTGTGCCCCCCCTCCTTGCCTAAATCAATGCACCGGAGGGGGCAGTCGCCTGCCGCAGCTCCACCCAAAGCCAAAGCACGCCACTGGGAAGAGCTTATATGGTGCTCTCCGCTAGATAGCAGCTTTCTTACTGCCACCATTTTAGGACTGTCTCCAGACTTGGTTAATACAAACTGTAGTTTGTAGTGACTGTAGTGTAGTAGTGTAGATTGTAGAGACTGTAGTTTTTTCTCTTACACATAACACATTATATAATCATCATATTATATAATTACACCATATATGTAGTTTACAGTAAGTGACACATCATTGTTATAGATTGAAGGCAGACTAATTTTATAGGCTATCTATTAAAGGGGGCCTAGAACACGTTTTTCTGACTATTGGAAACTGTTCCTTGACCCATTTTATACCACATAATTTTTTTCGGGGGCTGAAAATGACCTAGGAGCCATGCAAAGTGAATTACAAGAACCCTATGCATTAGGGCTGCACTGAAATGACTTGTTTTCCCCGCCCACTCGGCGAATTCATGAATATGCAAATAGCTGCTCGCTGATTGGCCAGCTCCCCCCCATGACGCTGAGAGCTGGACACAGCTGAAAACTCCGTGAAACAGCAGCGATAACTTTCGATATCCACAACAAAGGATCTGAGACGATTCGCACAACCTTACATGTTTGAACCTGAATCGACAGAAACTTCAGATGTTGAAGAGGAACCTAGGTCGCCAGCGAGATTGAGGTTTGAGTGGTAAGTGTCACGAAGATTTTCTAGTTCAGTTAGTAGCCTAATAACGCTAGCATAGCTTTCCCCATCTGGAAACCAGCATAGCTTATGCTCCTAGCAACTATTCTTTATATTTGTTATGCACACATAGGCCAATTTACAGCTGCCAACATGCCAATTTACAGCTGCCGACACATATCATACAAGTATTTTTGTATAACCAATTATGCGAGCGGTATGTTGGTTTCCAAGACTATAGCCATCACAAGTTAGCAATATCATTGTTTACAGTGCTATCGCTCTGTCCTAAGTAGTTACCACGGTGTAACACAAACTCAGAGCAGATTACTCTATGCAGGAGTAGGAATTATTTCCTTACCAGTTTACCAACTTACTTTGCTAAGTACCTATGGTGTGGCTGTGGCTTGCAAAATGCAATGGATATCTACAAAGTGGACCGTAGCCCCATGACACAATTGGAGGAATGGAAAGTTATGTACATGATATTTTAGACAAGTTTGTTATTAGTAAGATAGAATGGCAATAGAAATTGTACACAATGTCTCAGAGCAAATAAACTTTATTTGTACAAATATACACACACACAATTGTGCTCAGAAAAAAAATCGTTTCATCAACAGAAATGAAAAACGAATCCCGCTAATCCATCCCCACCCCCATGTTGCAACGTGTCATTTCTACAGACAATCTACAGACACTTGGCCTACAGATGGTTCGTGAATTGGTGCTAGGACTCTCGGCAGAAGTGGTGATGCCCTCCTGTGTCGTGCTACGCATACGGAGGGAGTTTCCTGAAGCTTCAGGGCAGTACACCGGCTTCAGACCTTCCCTTGAATGAAGCGGACACGTGTGCAGCTACAACTTCATCCAAGTCAGGTCTTCCATACTGGGCTGAGGTACAGCTTCAACACATCAACAAAAGGCTGGGGATCAAGGAGAACTTGATTGAAGACCAGATGAATGAAGACGTAGCCTGTGGAGTGCAAAAACAGAACATTATTACATATTTGCTTATGTTTTTTCTTTGCACTTTTATAAAAAATAAAAGTGAACAATTGTTCCACAATCTATTACACCCAGGGACAGGGGATGTGCCCAGGGACAACTGATGTAAATTAGCCTATGGCTACAATCAGGCTCAGTTATATATTGTGCATCGTCCCTGTTCAATAAACATATAAATAAAAACACTTACAAATTGTTGGCTCGGTCTTCACTTGTTTCACGGTGTGTCCTCCCCTCTTGGCCTTTGGGAACACAAGGCTATACACCAGCTTCCCCTTTGAGGTCTTCTTTTGCTGTTGATCTGCATTCTCATTGTAGTGCATTGCGGCAAGATAACCTGTAAAGGTAAAGTGTGTGTGTGTGGGGGGGGAGAAAGACCTTCAAACAATGGGCACACAGTGATAATGCTGCAAATGACAAGCACATTTTTGGGTCAAACTTAGTCATGCTATTAGTGTTACAAAAATCTCTTCAGAGGAAAGTAACATGTTCAGGAAGTAGTCAGGGTATGTACATACCAGCAAAGCATTCCAATGAAGGGGAAAACGATGTTTTCAGGAGCAAAGCGCAAACTAACACTGCTACAGGGCAGACGTCCGGTAATGAGGAGTTAGTTTTTCCACATCTGATAGGAGTCCGCTGCAAGCTTCTTGGTTGTAAAGACCCGCTCCAATCAGTTCATTGCAGGATTCCCTAAGAGGAGTGAATTAGAAGAGGATTTGTTATTACATATATGTAGTACAGTCAATATGTACAACTCACACCATGCTTATCCAGTAAATATTGTGGTTTAGGATACTGACCTGGTTTCAACCACTTGTTGGGGTCTTCTGATACCTAAACTTCTCAGCCCCAGAAGAACAACCAACAGCACACCAGTAAAGGTTGACTATGCTTCTATTCCACTTCAGTCTCTTTACAAAAATCGATCCAGCTTCTTAGTCAACCCTAGATAATGGCAAAAGACAATAGTTATTGGAGGTAACAAACATGGTAAACATATTCCAGATCTTTACATGCAAAAACTAGAACACCTTTTGCCATGTGCCACACATCATAGTGTGCGAGATTTCACTGGTGTAGATGTAAAAGGCAGAGAGACTATGGTGCCAAAATCTACACTCTGGTTTGTCACTGTTGCCTGTATGCCTAAAAGATAATTATAATATTCTTTGAAAGTGTTGACTGTGTTGAATACCCTGTGTCAAGCAATATCTTCCAAGAGAAGCCATCTTACCATCAGTCACACGTTTAGGCTCATAGTAGCCTACATTTCACACACATTTCCAAAACAAAAAAAATATTTACAGCTATGCAGCAAGCCTGCAAGCTAATACAAAATTTTTTTTGTAACTTCACAAGCAGGAGTCACGGCAAGGCTACTTGGGACAGAGTTCAAACCTACTGTATAATGCCAAAGATCAAGTTTACCTTTACTCCGAGGGTGAGATGCCAGTGTTCTTGAGGAGAGCTGCGTAGACACACATTTAGGGGCGTCTGTTTGACAGGAAGCTTCCACTGAGCCTGGCAGTAGCTGTGATGCACTCCTAAACGTATATAAAAAACACACACACCAATTCAATAGCAAGCACCACAATAGCGCGATACCAATCGTGTAGATGTTAGCAAATGTTACATTCTGTCCGGGCCAGAGCAAGTTCTCATTCTGCAACGTTATAAGGTTTATGCAAACATATGTGCCCATTTAGATCAACAGTTCACAGAAGGGTAAATGTCAGTAAACTACCAATTCGTTGTGCTAGGTATTCACACACAAAAATTCTCTAAAACCATGCCATATACAGGTAGCTAACCTTAGCATATACAAGCACAGCTAACATGCTAACGACACGAACTACTCGCTTAGATAAGTAGATAAGAGGAAGACTAATTTACTTACGGTTGATGGTTGTGTTGGTAAAGTCGTCGGTACAGCTCATCTGTTGAGTGTCGTTGTGTAAAACCGGCTTGATGATACTGTCCATGGTTTGAAATGGAGTTCGGAGTGAAATGAGTAAATAGCCAACCTCGGATTGAACTGTTTTTATAGATGAAAATCAACCACTGTCACCGACAACTCGCTTCTTGTGGAAACCTGTGCAAAGTCCTCACATTGCCATTACATCCTAGAACGTTGCATGCGTGCTCAGACATCCTTATAGCTATATTTCTCTTATCAAACGTAGTCGTTAGCCGTTTACTCAAGCTAGCTGGCTATCGCTTCTGGCCTTATTTATATGCCTACCCCCAGAAAGGGGTTGGGTTATGCAAATTTAGTTGGTGGTCAGTGGGTGGATCCAAGAGGGTCAGAGCTCCTGTTACGTATTATCGCAGCCTTGTTCAGATTGGCCCGTTTTGCCACAGCAAAAACTAGTTCGAAAATTTGCATACAGGGGAGGGCGATGATACAGCTGAGGTTACGGTGACATGCCAGAGACGCGTCAAGGCGCCTATATTCAACAATGACTAGGTAAATGCGGTTTTGAATTCTACCACCCCTTTAATAGGTCCAACTAATTGAGCTCTAGGAGTAATTAACTGAAAAGAGTGCTCCGCACATAAACTTAACAGCAAAGTGAGACAGTGCCTGATCAAGTGTGGAGTGTAGATCTCATCACCACCCAAACGCAGTAACTAAGTGAGTCGGTAAGTAAAGATGATTTAAACCCAAACAGAAATGTAGCAGTGACTCCACATCACCAGTAGGGGCGCAGTGGTGCATAACACTGGACAAATCCACCTCCCACAGGCCCGCAGGGAGACTAAGCTAAGCGCTTCATGGACTGTTTGTAGCGGCACATCCAGTCTTCAGTCATCTCAAATGAAGACAGAGTTTGCAGATCCCCCATCACCATCCCTGCAACTTGTCTCCCTCCAAAAGCTACAGCATCGCTATCACATGCTAACGCATCAGTTACCAAGCTGTTTGGTTGAGACCAATAGCAATCTGAAGCTTCCTCATATCTCCAACTGACAAGGGGAAGGACATCCGCAGGCAAGGGGAAAGGACTTGGAAATATCATTGGGACAAAAGCGGGGGGAAAAAAGTACCCAGTGCCCTTTTGGGAGAAAAATACGCCTGTCCCCAAATACAAAGGGGGTCTCACATCAGTTACGGAGAGAGCAGTGCAGAAACGCCAGAGGCCGAGCATGCAGCCATTATGGGGAAATGGAAGTGCATTAGATCCCCAAAGACTGATTGTCTCTTGTTGACCACGGCCATTGTTGTTGCACGGCAAAGGTGAATTTGTGGCTTTCCTTGAGGGATGGCCTTTCTAAAGAATATGAAAGTGGATGGTGAGTGTTGGCGGAGGTGCTGATGCCTTTGTTGTTGTTATTGTTGTTTTGGATGTTGTTGTTGTTGTTTGTTTGTTTTGGGCTTTGAAGTTACTGGGCCAGTAAGTTTTAAAACAGTCTTAAACTCAATAGATTGTCCCTTGAATATGGGCAGAAAGAGTGAGAGATTCCCCTTCCCTTGTCTCTCGCCCTCTCTCCCCCCCCTCCCCCTCTCTCTCTCTCTCTCTCTCTCTCTCTCTCTCTCTCTCCTTCACAGTTTTCATGTGTGTGTGTGTGTGCGTGTGTGTGTGTGTGTGTCTGTCTGCGCTCTCTCGCTCTAATGATTTGGCAGTGTTGTGAGGGTATTGTGACTGAAAGCCCTAATTAGAGATGACAAAATGTTCCACAGCCCACATGGAGGACATAAGCTTCTCCACTGCTTTCCCTCTGAGGCCACTGGCTGGGGCATATGCAAAACACTCACAATGATGGCTTACACACACACACACACACACACACACACACACACACACACATTCCCAAATTCTCTCTCTTCTCTCTCTAACACACACACACATACACACACACACACACACACACACACACACACACACACACACACACACACACACACACACACACACAGATGCGGAATTTGCAGATTTAAATAAACAATTGCAAACAATTGAAAGGATGTCTAAAAAGGTGCTTGTATTGTTTAATCAGTAATATCATCTCATATTTGATGATAGGCGACTTTCACTATGATGTTGACCCAGGCCGGACTGAGACCAAAAAGTGGCCTGGGCATTTTTGGCCATGTCGGCCCACCATGATTTTATTCAATAATGATAACATTATTACTAGCTAAAATCGCAGTGTACACAGTGTTGGACATATTGCATGAGAGATTTCATTTAACTAGCCAAATATCCTTCAAGAAAATTGAGAGTAAATGACAGCCCCGGCCCATAAATGACTGTCGGCCCACCGGGCATTGCCCTGTATGCCCTAAGACTAGTTCATGCCTAACGCTGGGTGTCAAAATATTATTCCTGTTGCACCAAATAAAAGGCAAGAGACAAAGATCTACCTGTCTGAGTGCTCTGATGAATTCCTGGCTTCAGCCTACAGAGGTGTACTAGGACTGTTTGCTCATCATTTTACTGGTATTAAAGTAAACAAGTTTAGTGTGATGGGGATGGGTTTTGAAATATACACACTACATTGGAACATGATTCTTTCATCAGACTTAGTATTTGATGATGTCTTATTACATAGCACATGCCAACTTAGGCCTTAGATCAACTAAGTGGCTGTATCAGTTAAATTATCAAGTCTTTAGTTAGCTGCCAGCTTCTGCTCATTCCCACATAATGTACAGTAGGCTATGTGCAGTGATATTCACTGTAGATTTTGAATGTGAACATGTGGTTAATAATCAATCGTACATTTGTATTTGGTGGTAGAATATAATCTTGTCATTCTGTCTCTCATGTTGTTGTCAATGCAGGCATGGTTAAATCAATATGGCCATGAGCCCAGATGTTCAATCTCCTTGGTCTAAAGCAGTTAGGATCAGCTCACCAACTTACTGCAGTCACTACCGCCCACCCCCCCCCCCCACACACACACACACACACACACACACACATTCACTCACTCACAAATACTGGTTAGAAGTTTCTCATTTTTATCCTTTATCTCGAAACAGATACAGGGTTACCTTGCAGCAGTTATTCCACTTGTCCAGACACTATTGTTCTAGAATGACTTATTATAGACTTTTCAAATAATGTTAGAGTAAATAGCTGTCAAAATCCTCAAAACACAGAAAAAAATCTTCAGTCAGACAGTATTGACGAAAGCAAGCAAATGGTGAGTGGAATGAATGGAATATGGCGAAGGGTCTTGAAGCAAATTGACCTTGAGTTTGAATTGAACTCGAGTGGCCCGGTCTGAACAGAAGGCTTAGCAAACTAAGCACTTCTTTTAGTTTGGGTATGTTACTGTCCTTGGATCTGAATAACACTTAGCAATCAGAAGAAGAATTTCAACTTTTTCTTATAGATTTCCAATTTATTCAGGATGCGAGTCATCTGTATCTATTAAAGTCTGAAATCTGTGTGCCTGTCTGCACTTTGCATAACCATTTGACCTTGGCATGTGTATTCCTGACAACCCAAGTGAGTGCTGGGCCTGAAATCATTTGGATATAAAATATTGGAAACAGGAAGACCAATGGCTGCAGCTGCAGTGTACCCGGAGGCTTTGTGAAAGCATGGGGGGAACAGTTATAATGGCAGCTAGCTTTTTCAAAGCATCACATGGAATGTGCTGCAGCGACTAGTGTTTTTTTTGGTAACACTTTATTTGAAGGTACCATCATAAGACTGACATAACACTGTCATTAACTATGACATGACGTTGTCAAGAATCTGTCATAAACGTTATAAACCTGTCATGACTTCTGACATACCCTAACCCTGAACCTAACCCTAACCATGACAAATACCGGATGACACTTAATGATAGAAGTCATGATAACATCATGTCATAGTTAATGACAGTCTCATGTTATACCTTATATAGTCTTATACCTTCAAATAAAGTGTAACCGTTTATTTATTTATTCATTTATTTTTTACACAGACCTGAATAGACTGCATATTTTTATGTGGTTGCACCTCGCATGTAGACATATAAAGAGATTTCAGTCACTGAAAACAAACTACTCTCAAAATCCTTCAAAATCGAAAGTAAGATTAGTGGTGTCGTTGACTCAATGTCTATTTTGCATCACCTATGCCAGGAGGCAGTCCTGCTTAGAGGTTTCTGATTTACATTTTCTGAGACACCGATGTATCAAAATTTCTGCTTTATCAATTCATGTTTGCATGTTACTGTATGCTTCTAGCCTGGGCGAAAGCGACTGTTGACTATGTCATACAGTCTGGCCCAACGCAATTGAAATAGGTTTCCGTTTGGATATGACGTATTCCCTCGCCTGGCTCTCACGCCTACAACTTTCGCTTTCAGTATTAACAGATCTCTCGCAAGTTCTAATCTATTTTGACATCATAGTGGCAATAAATCCTCAAGATCATGGATGCTAATGTCATGTACCAATTTTGTGAATGTAATTTGAAAGTGGGGGAGAGAATAACAAACGCGTCCCTATCCTGTAGGACTACAACATTTTGAGACATCGCTCTAAACTGTAGAGTAACCGAGGGAAAGGCGGCAAGGGGGGTTTATTCCAGACTACGTGCAGAGATAAAATGTTTAGCGGAGGTGCGTAGGATGGCATCGCCAGGCTAGTATGCTTCATGACTGCTGTCATTTGAACAGTTTAAAGGGGACCATAGGGGGAACAGTTTGAAGGGGGCTTCATGTCTGAGTTGATTTTGGTTCCCCTCTGTCATAGCCCAGGTTCCTCTTACACACCTATAATGGCTACATAAGGAGCGTTTAGGATGTGAAAAAAAGCTGAGAAACTCATTTCTGTCAAATCCAAGCCTGTAATTAGAGTTGTTCATGTCAAAAGTAATCAAGTGTTCTAATAAATAATGAATTGACATGCCCTGAGTGTACATCAGCAGAAGATGATCTAGATGGTAGAATCTGATCTTCTCAGGTTTCTGATCTGATGTGGTCCTGCTGACTTAGAGAGGAGTGATGAGGAAGAGGAGAGGATTAATCCAGGGTCTCGGGTTGCACTTCACAGCTCGGCCAAATCTTCAGCAGGAGCTCAGTGTCCTTACACTTCCTCTGCACAAAAGGTACAGCAGTGGTGGATGGAAGTTAACCCTATCCAGACCCGGGGATGTTGTATAATTCCTTAACGACTTACGCTATGACTATGAAACTTGGTGACTTTTCCTAAAATTTAGTAGGCTACAATTTAGTACCAAAAGATTAGGTTTGTCATTGTTGGTATGGCCATGGCAACGGTTTTCTGACAGGTATGTCTGACCAAAAATCACTGATCTAGGTTAGTTAATGTCAATTTGTCACATTTTCTTTATTATTTCCATTAGCATCAGAAAACCTTGTGAACATTTAAGTGGTCTGAAGCATATAATCACTAAAATTGAAGTGCATTACCTATATTTGATGAATACAGTATGGTGACATTTTGGGCAATACAATCAGATTATGACATCATAATGACATCATAGAATCACATAATGTCACCAAAATGATGGTATGCATAGTTTTTTGGATGTAGATCATCTCCTCCAAATTTTGTGGTCATACGCCATTCCGTTCATGACCCCCCACCCCCCGGTCCCAGGAATGCCAAAAAAGCCCGGTCTGGATAGGGTTAAGGAACCAGAAGAATGTGCTAGTAGTGTGGGGATTGCCCATGTTTTAATGGCCATTTCTAAATTCAAGACTTCCATATGAGGGAGGGCACAACCACGTTTCATATTTTCCATTGTCATCTTAACATTATTATATTACAGTAACTTTATTGTAACTTGATTGTTATCACTGAAAGAATTTGAATACTGTGCCTTATCACGTGCATCCATAAGATTAGATTTTAATAAACTTTAAAAGAATTTAATCTGCACACATTAACTCCTGTGCTTATCCAGATTCTCAGAAGTCAACTGCAGGTATTAGTAAGCTCAGCTAAAGAATTCATCTGTGCTTTTAGAAAAGCAGATGATGAACTCCCTTACTTATCTCTCTTTGTGTTATTCAGCTTAATTGAGACAAGTATACCAAGAGTGCTATTTTGAAATGCACAATGAAATGTGTGCATTTTGAATTAGAGAGGCAAAAAAATGAAAGCTGTCCATAATTTGAAGGAAAGCCGTCCTCCCACAGCCTTAGCCAACAAATACTTGAAACCGTTTACAGCACTACAACATGACAAGAAGCAATTTACAACAGCAGAACACTATCTATTAAAACTAAGGAAAAAATTGTATTGAATTGATGTATCTGGTAGTTTGTATTTAATCTGTCATGCCAAAGATATATAATTTTGGTGAATGCAAATAACATTTTTTCTGTGAAAAAGCAATACTAGCTCTGTTTGCCCTTGTAAGAACACCAAAAGTAAAAAAAAAAAAAAAAACGTGATGTGTCTCTGTGTGTCACAATGTGAACATGATGCAGTGGCTGAACATCATTCCCCTCGTGTTGAAAGTACATTACTCCTCGAAGTTTGAGTCAGTGGTGCGATAAGCAGGCTGCCAGTGAGGCGACGCTTAGACATACGGTTCCACTCCAGGGATCCACTCCGGCGCCAAATCTCCCCTTCTGCCAGATGTGACCACAGAGGTGGAGTCTTCTGCTGGTGCTGCGCCGCGCCGTCTGTCACTGTCACCGCGCTGTGCAATCCCGTCCACCCACCACGTGAGCTGAAACCAGTTCATCTGAGTCTGTGGAGTGTGTCCGGTCTAGATGGAACTGCATGCGTCTGCGTGGTCACACTCCCTGATGAATGACATCCTGGTGCCCATGGACCCACTCACTGCATCCATAATCTCCTGAAAGTTCTTTTTATGTCCTCTGTACAGACTTTTTATAGATACTCATACTAGATATAAAAAATAGGGAGTGCAAGATTCCTGTAGCATCCAAAAATCCAGAGGAAGAAATGTACTTGCATGCCATATAAAGTATGAGAAGGGTGGGGTTGAAAGATGCTGTGGTATCCATAGTGTCAAAAGAGTGTCAGTTTAAGTATGCAAATGGATAATAACCAGTAAGAGAGACACACTATTTCCAGTTTCCTTTTCTAAAACTGCCCATTATTTCCCCTATATTGTATTTTTAACATTTTGATTTCTTGGTCAGACTCTCATCTAGATTTGTTTATCTAGACTTATTGTTGGTGAATGGTGGTTTTGAAAAGTGTTCTCACATTCAAGACCATTTAGCTCAGGACAGAAGACACACATGTACTAATGGCTTATTTTCTCATGGAGTCTGTGCACACAGCCATTCTCTTATAAATAGCCTATAGTGGTAAGGATGTTAAAAGCTAATTTCACTTTCACACCTATACAATAACAACTAACTTGCTCAGAAACTTTTTTTTTACTCAAAGCAACAACTACCTGTGATGACACGACACACTCTTAAACAAATCAACAAGCAGACAGACACACGCAGGTGAAAAAGAACCGAAGAAAGACAGAAGATACACTTACCTAACATTGATGAAGTTTCACTAATCATATGAGTTCAAATCAGGAGCATTATAATTCGGTTATCTTGGATTAAAAAATGTCCCTTTCTAGAAAGTTCATTTCACAGATGAACAAACACAGAAAATAAGTAAATAAGAAAATAAATTCGTAGAATGCCACAAAGAATCAGTTGCCTATAGCAAAAGCCAGACACTATTGAAGATGAAGGATCTGTCTGCCTCTGACTGACAAAGACACAGATATTTGCTTAGAGAATATTGTGAGCAGTCTGACACAGGTCTAACACACACACACACACACACACACACACACACACACACACACACACACACACACACACACACACAAGAAAGAGAGAGAGAGAGAGAGTATACCAGTATAAAGTATAGTATAAAGACATGTCTGAAGTTCAGCATGAGCATGTTTGAAAAGAATGAGAAGCCATGTAAAGTGTATTGGTTTTACACAATCATGACAGAGCAGCACCGTTTTGAACAACATGCTCCGATTTGCCATGTAAAGGTACATGTATTTTGGTGTATCTGTTGGGGCCATTTAAATATGGCTACCATTCATTTCCAGACCCAACCCTACCCAACCCCTTTTAAGATGTGGATTGGGGTCTCAGGTTAATTATAGCATGCTCAAATAAAGTAAAATGTTATAATAGGCCTACTCTGACAGGAAAATACATGGCCTTGTACTCTCTGCAGGAGACTCATGAAGTGTTAATTGTAGGGTTCTTTATGCATTTGTGGAATGCCACACGTAGACTAGACAAATGAATTCCCCAGTATTCCATATACACCCATGGAAACTATCACATATCCCAGGTATTATTTTATCCAGGTATGATCAAATGCTTCGGGCCAGGAGATATACCATCCACAGTGTCTGTCAGATTGGTCTCAATCAATATTGTACCTCAGGGAGAGTTTGAGAGACTATAGTGATAGAGCACAATTAAGAGTTAAGCTGTTCCATCTGCAATCCATGTGGTTGATACTCAGCCTTTCCCTAGAGCATCTCTTGGGGAAGATGGTCTCTTGGAATACTCTAGAAGCATGTGAATACCAATCAAGGCATTGACCACTATATCGTTATCCAGTTGAGGAGATATTTTACTTTTATAAAGAGTAAGGACAGACATCAGTAATTATCAGTGATCGTGATGGTAGGTTTAGTAACTTTAAGTAAAGATGAAAGAAACTATAAAATGAGTTGACGCAAGCAGTCAAAATCAAAACTATCCTTAGCTATTTCATTCTGGTGTTGATGACCTGAGCATATCTCAGGGAAAATACAAGTATCTATATTTCCTAGAAACCAAGTACTTAGGCTACAGAAATATATCTTTGTAGTGGAATTTATTCATATTTACTAATTAGCATAACATTTTCATATAACGGACACTACTTTTGAGTATGAAGTCTTTTACAGCTTCAATATTAGCAAGACCTGAAGAAAGTGAAATAACAGAAAGTTGTTTACTCTGGTCATAACTAGCCCCTCAGTCTTTGCACAAGGGTTTGGGATTCTGGCTCGTGCTAGCAGGAGGTGTTTAAATTCAAAAACATTGGACTAGCCCTTCACCAATAGCCTATAGTATTCTCGCACGGCATTCTCAAAGTTCACTGATTGGCCAGGATTTGATAGATTTATATCTCCTGGCATCTAGAGGGTTAAGTCATCTTACTGATTAAAACTGAACTTTCAAACTTTCTTACTGATGTTAATATGCTATTTAATAACTCTGTATAGGGGACAGTATCATAAAGTGCTACTGAAAATGTTCTTTTTCTTCTCCCTCTACCAAAAACACTTTGTGCTCTCAAATAAGGTTCTGTGGAGACCTCATGTGAAATGTAGATTCTATGTAACTTCATAATACATTTTCAAATGTGCCTTTCATGAAAAGTTTGCCATGACTTTTCAACTGTCAGAAGTAATTACATACCCCCCTCATCCTCAAAAACATTACATGGACTAATATTCACATATCTGGAGCACCTCTCGCTGAATATGATGGATGTGCCTTCATCAACCATTAATACTGACTTATCAGAGGACTGCTGAAAAAGTCGAATGTCGCACTAAACACATTCAAATAACCTGACGCGGTATTAATTACCTGGCCCAGGAGAGTTGGTGAAGCCTGAGTTTATTTATTTATTTATTTTCGTGGCCTTATCGTTGGCACACAGGACTCCCCATGGTTGATTAATGTTCTCCTGTGTCCTGCTATCGGCCTGGGAGCTCGTGTTCAACCTCACGCCCCATCTCCCATCTCCCCTCAGCATAGCTGCACTATAACTCACAAAGTGCCATAATCACTGTTCAGAACCAAGTTTCTGAAAACACAAGCACCATCAGCAGGAGCTTGTATTAAAGCCCTGCTGGTTCGCCATCATTCAAGTGTGAGCAGTTGCATGATCCTGTCAACTGTACTAGATAGTGAGTGGAACAAAATAATTTGGAACAACATAAACTGAACACTAGCAGTTTATGCTGAGTCGACGTCACTACTAATCTTACTTTCGATTTCGATTGATTTGGTGCCATTGACTCAATGTAGACCGCTTGTTAGTATTTGCGTTCGTGCTCTGTCTATTCTGTTCTGTCTGTTGTTCCAAATTCTTTTGCTCCATTCACTATCTAATGCAGTCGGCAGACTCATTCAACAGGCCTACTGTAGGCTTGGATGACGCCGAACGATCACTTTAAGATATTCCAACAGATTTGTTGAGACCTGTCTCTCTTTTCAGGCATATGAGTGTGATAGAAGAGATCCTGCAGATGCCTGCGTGGATGTGTATTCATTGTGTGAGTCGTACTTGATTGTTCACACGATTGTATGCGCCCACGCATACAGTATGTTCCTGTGTGTGTGTGTGTGTGTGTGTGTCTGAGTGTCTAAGTAAGTGTCTGTGTACCTGTAGCAGAGTGTTGAGTGTCCGCACCCAGGAGAATCTCTCCTTGGCCCGGGCTGCTTATTACCCTATTGATCAAACGGCAGCTTGTTTTCCCCCTCTCACCGGCGCTCAGTATCGCCTCTCAGTCGTAATGGATTGAGTTCTGGCCAGCTGTCTTTCTCGCTTAGCCTCAGCTGTGTCAGGTCTCTGCAAGGACCCGTGGCGCATCGCAATTCCACCCCGAGCCACTCGTATATAGGAGCACTTGGCCTCCATTGCGGGCCACCAGCCTGTCCCGAGAGTCCAGGGTCACGTCTGCCATTATCATGTTCAGAAAATGCCCCCCCCCCCCCCCCACCAACCCCCGCCTGCATCTGGGACACATGCTGATCTCTGACCTCTACTAATTTATCCGAAGCTCATTCCCAACACAGACCGCCAACAGCAACAGTATAATGCTTTCTGATGTATTGCTCTAGTTTTGCCATTTAACCCTAAACACTATGTTGAGTGTTTTCAGCAAGGGAGAAAAAAACACTCATTTTCTGGAGAGCCATCTCTCTCTCTCTCTCCCTCTCTCTCTTTCTCTCTCTGCTGAGATGAATGCCTCCATACTGAGCCTTGACACCTCACCCCGTGTCAAAGAGAAGCGTTTGTGCTTTCCCCACTTTGAATTTTTCCAGAGGACATGCAGTAGCCTACATGTGTGGGAAACTCAAGCACTTGAAACACATCCATATGAATACCGCAGTGAAGGCCTCTCGGAACTGATCGCCTAATCTGGCTAACTTTTAACCCTGGTGAGTCATGCCTGGAGAGGAACATCCTTTTTTTTCCCTTTACGAACATCTATGAGTTGCTTCAATCACAAATAGAGACATGAGAGACTTTTGTTTCGCTTGACATGGATGGACTTATCACTACAGTGTGTATATTCCCTCTCATGGTCTTGTCGGAAAGCCTGTCCGGGCCGTGTAATTACAAGATCTCCAGGCCAGAAATAAGCCGGTGTCTTCTGTCGTTCGTTTAGGTCTCTGCTGTTCACACACCCAGTTGAGCTTGATTGATATTCCTGTACAGCATCCCTTCCTAATCCCATGCATTTTTAAGCAGCTGCCCACTTCCCAGCAGCTCTGACTGTATAGTAATGAGAGAGAGAGAGAGAGAGAGAGAGAGAGAGAGAGAGAGAGAGAGAGAGAGAGAGGGAGGGAGTGCTGGCATGACACTTTGTGCAGACAAAAGTCCTCGGGCACTGATTCTTTATTAAAAAATGTCTGGCAAAACATGGTAGGATGAATATGAAACTTGCAGAAACTAAACTCCTTTGTGTGTGTATGTGTGTGTGTGTGTGTGTGTGTGTGTGTGTGTGTGAGATGTGTGTGTGTGTGTGTGTGTGTGCGCATATGTGAAAGAGAGAGAGATAGAGAGATTGTCCTGTGTGTGTGTGTGTGTGTGTGTGTTAGGAAATATAGATGTTTTTAGTTCATTACATTCAGTACCATGACAAAAATTGTCAATTTGACAGAGTTGTTTACATAAGAGAGCATTCTGGGTAAAAAGACGAGTTTGATATTTATCACTCTTGGGTGGCAATCAGGTGACTCCACTCATTCCTATCTCATCTAGTTCTCCTGATTCATGACACAGTGGTAACCCCTCTCCCATGCCATGTATATTTCACAATAAAATAACCTTAGGAGCTGGTAAGAACAGATCAATATTTCAACACCACTGCATATTGTCCTTCAAACTCACATAACACTCACGCATGCAGAAACACACACACACACACACACACACACACACACACACACACACACACACACATGCACACACAGAAAGAGACTGAGAGACCATGTCATATTCTCACTCTTCAACATATCACATACAATGTAATGGGAGATGGAGCTTCCCCCCTGCTTTCATAATTTCATAATTATTGATGTACACCCAGACTACAGGACACGTTGCAAATACAATAAACAGGTTAACACAAAGATGCTTCCAGACACACACACACACACACACACACACACACACACACACACACACACAAGAGAGAGAGAGAGAGAGAGAGAGAGAGTTTTTCTCACACAAACCAGGTGCTCCATCACACATTCTTGCATATACACATTTTTGTAACACAAATGAAGGAGAGACTTCAAATACCAGCCAAAAATTATTCCATAGTATCAGAGGATGAAACATCAAATGTTGTCAGCAGTCAAGTCTTTAAGACAGTGCTTTCCATAACAAGAGGGCTTTGGAGACTAGGCTACAAAGCGAGCTCTGCTATGAGTAGTCTGCAACATCAGAACAATGTTCAGAGCAAACACAAGACTTTCTGTCTCTTCAGACTTCCCCAGACCTCCCTCACACACACAAGGAAAGGGAAAAAAAGAAGTCGTTTACGTTTTATTCATTTCACTGGCAAAGTGACACTAAAGAGACAGCATTCATGCCACAGTGTAAATGGGGATCTTAGACTAAATAAATACTGTACCCTTAGGCCAAAAGGATGCCTATAGGGTAACACTTTCTATGAAGCCATGGATCTTTAATGCATCTTATTGCAATACATTATTCAGGACCTTAATCTATAAACATAAAGGTTCCAAAGTGTGTGTGTGTGTGTGTGTGTGTGTGTGCATGTGTTTATATTTTTCTAAAGTAATTAATCATACATTCAGCGTTATTCGCCAACTTTCTGATATTCTGAGTTTACATGTCATTTCATAGCCTGAGCCATAAGCCTGAGGAGGTTCAATGCCCACATACTTGATCAATATACTAGGACAATAGGGCCTAGATTCGTGATTAGATTGATTTGATTCATTAGTAGTACAGACAAGGTTCATGCACTTTGAACAGACATGGATCAAAATGCCTCTGTATGTGCCTAGGCCTAGAGTATAACCAATCAGGTGCATGCAATCAGGGATGGTTCACAATTTGAAGCAAAAGGTGTTACGTGAGTTTGTATTTATCGTGGGACGTGCCCATTTTGCCAGCCAAAGAGGTAAATGAAACTATGCCCACAGAAGGATACTTTTAATATGTATTTCTTGTTTTAGTGTTTTTATACATAACTTTCTCTCTCTGTACTGCATGCATTCTGATTATCAGGATAACAGGGGCACTTCTTTAAGAAATCATTACTTAAGTACCGTATATCACAATGTTCAACATTGATTCTTGGAGAAGTGTTAAATAAACACCTCAAATTGTAGCATATTTAGTTTGATTTTGTTTACCTCTATATTGATTAGCCAGACACAGTTTAAATCATGTTCCCAAGTTGAGTCCAGCTTCGAGTTCCCAACAGAAATGGCTAAAAATGTGCGGGCTGGATTATTATTGCAATATTAAGGAGTTCACATTGGGAAATAAGGAAAACCCATGATAAAGTTAGACCCCTTTTCATTTCTCCAAAATACTTATTCATCTCTCTCTCTCTCTCACACACACACACACACACACACACACACACACACACACACACACACACACACACACACACAGCTTATAATATAGTTTTCAATCTTTCTCCACCTGACAGGGAAACTCAGAATATGATAGACCATACAAGTGTATGGATTTAACAATGAATCGTCAACTGAAAAAAAAAAACATTTTGATAGGACTGAGAGGATTAAAATCAGTTGATATAAACAATAAATAAATAAATAATTCATTAATAAATAACTGCAATCAGAGTATTTTTTTTTCCTTCACTGAAAAGTGAGCCATCATTTAGCTACAATCCATGGCATCCAGCATTCTGTAGGACCTCTGAGAGGGTGAAAGCACACCTGGACAAATAATCAAAATCCTGTCAAGTTTCTGCGGACATCTGCCATCAATCACTGCATGGAGACATATTGGATGACTTGGGTTAACATAAAATATGAAAACTGGGTCCTTAATCAACCCACCCTGAAGTTGTTCAGTGGTTCACACTTTCTGTATTAAACCTATGTTTTCTCGGGGTTTTGGGTTTACATTTCAGAGATGTAAAAAAAAGTTGTCCCATAAGAAATAAAAAGGGAGAGAAGTAAGTTGTCCAAACAATCACTCACTATTTTTGTTTTAATCAAGTAGACGAATCCAATGTAGTCAAACTCCATCGGTAGTCCACCCTACTTTGACAGCAAATTCAGATTACAAATATATTGGTAAGTAAGTAATAAATACTGAGAGGCCGATGTGCCGGTAGACACCATGCTAAAACCAGCATTACCATCGGACTCAAGGTATTTATTGCGCTTCTAAAACTGTTACCATGTTAACCGGGAATGGTTTCATTGAAGGAAGACACAACCACTAGAAATATAGCGGGTTATTCATTGATACTGATTCCTCCGCCAAAAAAATATACTTCCTCTTACTGAATGGTAACGCATAAGCGCAGCTCCGTTCACTTTACTATGGCACATAGTTATTATTACATCCGCCAAGGAGGTTATGTTTTCGGTCGCGTTGGTTTGTCTGTTTGTTTGTTTGTCTGTTTGTTTGTCATAACAGCAGGATAACTCAAAAAGTTCTGCACGGATTTGGATGAAATTTTCTGACAATGTATATATTGGGACAAGCAAGAGCTGATTAAATTTTGGTGCCGATTGGTGATCCAGAACATGATCTGGAATGTATATTGTGTATTGCCTTGGTGGAGGTCGCTCTCTGAGCGCTTTTCTAGTTTAGAATGAAATGCGGTTGAAGCCGTGCTAAATGCTGAATTTACAACGGCATTGAACACGATCACAATTGAGGATCGGAACTATCAGTTTTAGAAGCCACATTTTAGCCTCATTTTAAGGAGAATATTGAGATTTCTGTAGCTAGCCATTTCGAAGCAGGCAAGGGAGATTCTTAAATCAGCCAAATTGCCAAGACAGGAACAATCGTCCAAATTTCAGTCTCAACCATTCTATTTTGTTCTAGAAAAGGGGCTCAAAGGCCTAAATACCAGAATATACCTTTAATAGGTTATTTAAACTTCCTACATTAATTTGTTTCATTAGATACAGTAGGCTAGGCAGCTATTTTAGTGGTAGCTGTGGTAAAGGGGTAAAATTGATTCATTTTTGAAAATGAATCGAATAAGTCATATAGTGACCTTAAAATCGTGAATCATATTAAAACGTGGGTTGAGTCTAATGAGTATCTCTCTCTTTCTCTCACTCTTTCTCTCACACTCACATACACATGCATATATAAAATCAAGAATGGCCATTAAGGCCTTAATGTCTTCCTCTGAGCTGAGGGCGATCACTAGCAGGTGGCGGCCATGATGGAAAGTAATGGGTTGTTGTAATGAACTGACACAAAGTGATATTAATTGGGCATTTTGCACAGATTTTGGGGAAGGCTTGAAAAGAGATGGCCACAGCTTGGAGTCAAAGCTGACAAATTTTAAGAAAGAAAGCAGTGTGTGTGTGTGTGTGTGTGTGTGCTCACTGTGTGTGTGTGTGTGTGTGTGGTGTGTGTGTGTGTGTGTGTGTGTGTGTGTGTGTGTGTGTGTGTGTGTGTGTGTGTGTGTGTGTGTGGCTCACTGCTCACAATGATGGCTCACTTTTCAGTGAAGGGGAAAAAAATACTCTGATTGGCGTTATTAATTAATGAATTATTATTTATTTATTGTTTATATCAACTGATTTTAATCCTCTCAGTCCTATCAAAATGTTTTTTTTTTTTCAGTTGACGATTCATTGTTAAATCCATACACTTGTATGGTCTATCATATTCTGAGTTTCCCCTGTCAGGTGGAGAAAGATTGAAAACTATATTATAAGCTGTGTGTGTGTGTGTGTGTGTGTGTGTGTGTGTGTGTGTGTGTGTGTGTGTGTGTGATGGGAGTGAGCAGTGTGTGTGTGAGCATGTCAGGTACATTGTGTTTTGCTGTTTTGTTGTGAGTCGAACAGAAGCATGGCAGACATCTGCATCTGATGAATGATCTGATGCTCTCGCCCTCCCACGTCATTTAGAATCATTGTCCATGCATAAGAACAATCAATTGAAACTAGAAATTGACTTCCTTTTGATGGAGGAATAGACTTTGAACTCACCAACTCAAGACAGGGAAAAAAATCCAACTAATCAGAAGCCATGAAGTATACTGAGACACAGAGGTCATGTCTCCATGCACATGTCCAGTACTTATTACCTCTCTCTCTCTCTCTCTCTCTCTCTCTCTCTCTCTTTTCTCTCTCATGTGAGTTGAATGTGTTCCAGAATATGACCTGCTTGTAAAACTAGTCGGATCACATGACCTTTGCCACATAACAAGCAAAGTTAGCTAATGCCACAGTGTGTCTAATTTCTCAGCGGGGGCGTGTGAATATATGTTCCCACTGTGTATGACTATAGGGGAGCACACTGCACAGTTGGGCTACAATTACAAGCCTGGCGAAAACCCTGACAAAATGGAGATGTTTTGACAGTTTACGCATCATTAGAGGAATGCAGCAGAAACAGCAGCGTTATGGACCATATCTCTCTCTTGCGCACATGCACACACAAACAAAAACACAAAGCCAAAACAACAAGCTAAAATATCATCAAGCATCAGCCTTATGTGTCACAGTAATTCAGCCTCACATCATTACACACAAGCCACATATTTCTGTGTGTGTGTGTGTGTGTGTGTGTGTGTGTGTGTGTGTGTGTGTGTGTGTGTGTGTGTTTGTGCATGTGTGTGTTTTTATTTTATACCCCTAAAGTTTTTGCTCGTCTGGTTTGAATGAACAAAAACAATTTTTTCCTAATCCCCTCTAACAGTGACTGGATCACCTGTGCATGGATTGATCCAAAATGTCTTGCGTTTTCAGTATTGGCTAGTCTCGTGTAGCTTGAGCAATAGTGCTCTTGTTGAAGTTGACTAACGTTGCCCTTTAAACATTTTAATTAGTTCAGAGATAATAATTCTGTGTACTGCAATAGTGTTTATTATTGTATACAAGAAGAATTCAGTTGCAAAATCTCTAAAAGCAATTTGCAATTAATTTACAAAAATATTTCATATGATTTTGATTAACTCTATTATCATTGCAACTTCAATTGAATTGTTTTTGTCAGATTTTTCTGAACTTGATAAAAATAATCAAACTGCAGTTTGACTGTGATTAACTGGGGGAAAAAAATAATAAAACATCTTAGTTTTTGAATATTTTGGAAAATGGATTCAGAGGCTTTTGCATCTGAACTCCACCAACTAATTCCACACATTCTTCTTTCTATTATTTCCTTATTGTACCATCATTATATGACTCACAAGGTCACATTGTTGCTGAGGTCCATAACTCTCGGCCACGTAGTCCAAAACATACTTTATTACTATCACATCATCCATTTTTGTTATTATTACCTCTTCCAAGGAGGTTATGTTTTCACATGCGTCTGTCAGTGTGTGTGTGTGTGTGTGTGTGTGTGTGTGTGTGTGTGTGTGTGTGTCTGTCTGTCTGTGTAAGATAACTTGAAAAGTACTGCATGGATTTGGATGAAATTTTCAGACAACGTGTATATTGAGATGAGTAAGAACTGATTTGATTTTGGTGGTGATCGGTGATTCAGAACACAATCTGGAATTTATGTTGTGACTGCAACCACATTGCCTTGGTGGAGGTCTGCACTCTCCTTTTCTAGTTTTGTTTTGTTTTTTGCTCCTTACACAGACATATGGAGTGCTTCAGACATCCAACAAAGAGCTTATTAGTAAAGGAACTTCATCTAGCTTGGAAGTTTAGATGTCTTGGCCTAGACCAGAAGTGTGTAAAGTCATCAGTGTGTAAAGACCCACATGAAGTTGATGGGTCTGGAGAAGCTCCATTGACAGGGGCGGGATGGAGGGTTGTCTTTCAAATCCCTCTGCATACAATAGGATAGCACTACCACCAAACAGAGTAAAGAAAACAATCCGCTCTTCATTATGTGATCAGTCCAGCAAGTTTTGTTTTTCCAGTTCACAGGCAAACACTTGACGACTATCCCTGGCTGCACATTCAAAAGGAAAGTCACTCAGTCACACCATCATAAAAATGGTTAATGCTACACTGATGTGAATGATAAGGTCATATATGGTCAGTGGTCACGGTTCCTGTACTCATACAGATGAAGTGCTGGAAAAACACTTACACGTGAACGTTCAAAACCGAATGTTAGGGCTAAAATCGAGGGGAAGTGGTAGAAATGGGACAGGGCATTAGTCTTCTCTAATATTAGCAATAATGTTACCAGTAAATGGTAAAATGGTAACCAAATAGGTACAAATCATATTTTATAAAACAATGGTATCAACCCCATCTCAGCTTCAGGATGTATGTGATGTCACATCTATACTAATATCTAAACACAATTTTTCCCCTTAGAATTGCTCTGTTCATTGAGAAATGTATGAAAAAACTTGCTTTAGGAATTTAGAAGCAAGATGCATTTAAAAAGAACTCATTGATTCATTATTTAAGTGTCATGGTAATAAAAGGCTTTTATAGGTAGTGGAAGAAGAGCTGTGCCAAGAATTGTTTTTGCTTTGGCTGTGTCACGTGTATGTGTGTGCGTGCATGTGTTTGTTGTTGTGCTTTGGGATTTTGGAAGAAAAAAAAATGCAAAAAAATAAAAACAAAATAATTCCTTATTGCACCCTTGAGACAAGGCCAAACTGTCGCTGAGGTCAATAAAATTGGGTTTCCATTGCCAATATTATATGTTATCACTATCAGTTTGCTGTTTTTTCTAATGTAGTTACTAATAAGCAGCATACATCGTTAATGGATAACAAATAGTTGTTTTGAACCATGGTTTACATGTATATATACAGTACGATATGGTCTGAAACCCTCATAAGTTACAAGCCACTTCCCCAGAAAGGAACAAGTCTCAATAAAACATAAAAGAAGCACAATTTTGCAAGGTAAGAGGGAAATGTTTGCATCATGGTTAGTGAGAATATTTCATGCTTTGACTTGCATTTCATTTATAAGCACTCCAGAGTGAGAGACTGAAAAACTTGCCAACATTCTCTTTAGGAAAAATCAGTTTGCATACTCAACATGCAGTATTTCTGTGTGGCATCAAATGTAACAAAATGTTCAGTATAGTCATTATTGTTTCTGGGATGTTTCCTGTCGTGTAAAACAGTTTTGTGAAGACATTACATTTCAATTTCATATTTAGACAATTATTTTGTGTGTCATTATTTAAGTAAGCAACTTACATTTATCAGTTTCTTCAGGGACAGTCTCCCCTAGAGCAGTGTTTTTGAAACTATTTCAGACCTAGGAGCACAAAAAAAAAAAAAAAAAAGTTTTTCAGGGACCACCTGCCCTCGCGCCCTTCTCCAAGTCACATGCCTGTACCCTTTTATTCTTTAACCAAATCAGCAGGCTTGCAGGCTTTTCTATATAGGCATTTATAGGCACTTCAAATTTAGATAGCCTCATGTTTTTCAATATGAATTATACTGAGAAATACAGACTATATTCATATATATTTGATCTTGCCCGGGGACCACCAATGGTCTCCGGACCACACTTTGAGAACCACTGCACTAGAGCAACTTAGGGTTAAGTGCCTTGCTCAAGGGCTTGGACTCGAAACCATAACATCCAGGTTATCAGGCTCTTTAACCACTGTGCTACCACAAAATATAAAGATTTGAAAACATAGACTGATGACTGCTTTTCTATCTAGAATGGGAATGCTTCTCCTTATTATCTGTCTACATTTGTCAGGATTAACAGTTTTGGCACGACCTCAAGGTAAGCAAAGTTTGACTGTCTGTTGAGCATCCCCATTATGACTGTTTCCATCATCACCTCATCAAGATCAAATTTCTCCCCCTCTGTAGTTTATTTCCTCAACAAAGCACAAGCCAGGCCATCAGAAATGGTACGAAAGGGTATTCACAGACTGACACATTGCCATGAGGAAACCTTACAGTCAAATAACATTAATACAAATACAACCTCTAACTGTGCGTTCAGATCGAGACCGATTCAGGCGACATGGGCGACGGAAGTAATTTTTTTTCTCTCTCTCTCTCTAAACCCATCCACCCCCATTGAGTTACCATTTTAGGCTAGTTTGTTATTTGCCTACCTTCGCCACAGCCACATGTTCCCCTTCTATAAGTTTAATCCATCGTTTTCAATACATTTCATTATTAACTCCATACGTCATCCCACATTCAATTTTACAATATAATTTAACATAACTCATGAACCTTTTCATATTTACTCCATTCTTACATTTTGAACAAAAAATAAACATTTTCCCCAGTAAAAAGATTATATTTTGTATACATTCTGCCTGTAGATCTGTATGTAGTTGGATGTTGTGTACAGACAACCAGTTTTCAACCTCAAACCAAAATACCCCAGAGGTTGCACAGTACCAAGAGATGTTCCACTGTCTCCTCCTCTTCTTGACAGAATCGACAGATTATACACCAGTTTATATTGGAAATATCTTATTTTATTGTCAAGCGTTGCTTTGTATAGTGTTCTAAATACATGTGTCCATGGTATTGGAGTATCCAAATAGCGTTCCCAGTAGTTAATATATTTATAAGGGATATCTATAAATTTACCATTCACCAGATTGAAATTGTAAATCTCTTTATTTATTTTTATTTTTGTGATCCACTTACCCACTTTCATATGGGGCCTACATACCCATTGTGAAGAGGAGAGATTTTTTATTTTCCTTTTCCAAGTTCGAGGTATCGATCCTATAAGCTGAATGTACTGATGCAGTGTGCCTACATCACCATATTTTTGTTTTATCTGTTCATATGACAATATTTCACCTTTCTCCACAATGTCATTAAAAACACTATTCCTTTTAAAAACATATGTTCTAAGAATATTGTTCTTCCTTTCAGCATTATGTTGGAATTGAGCCATAACATTTGTTGCAGTATTTCCTCATTTCTTTCTGGTGGGTGAAATTGAAAATGGAGCCAGCTTTGCAATGCTTCAGTCAAGAAAGCAGAGTTGAGAGAAAATATCCTTCATTGTGAAAAGTTGTGATGAATTAATTTGAATAAAGGGGAATAGTTTTTTTTAAACATTGGGTGAACCATTCCCGACAGTCTACTAGAGAACCATTCAAGTTGAAGTTGAAATGCGACGGAAGTAATTGACTTTGTATAGAGACCGGCGATTTCGGCGTCAAAAGTGGCAGGTGACTTGGGCGACTTGGGCTATAAAATCAAGTTAAACTCCTTTTAACTTTATGTTATGAGCTATGATGCGGTTGGGCGTAAGGTTGGCCGATTATCAAATTCAGTTCGATCATGGTGATCAGCTGTGGGCATATTTTCTCGATCACGTGCAGTTGGAAATGTGCGTGCCAACTGCTGCTAACAATCCAACTTCCCTGCACCACTGTGAGAAAGCCTATCTTTACCAGAGAGAACTTAGCCGTCGTTTTGGGTATTTATGAAGACAAGCATTTCTATCGTCTTTAGGAAATTCTGGGAGCATTCCATAGTTAGATGTTAGCACACGGAAAGCCACGAGTGAAAGTGTTGCACGATCGTTAAAAAAAAAAAAAAAGAAAACATTAAATTGCAAGTGAGCAAGTAGAGTGTTGTTGACGGTAAAACAGGCGAGGAATGGAGAAATAGTGGGGCATATTTATCTTCAACTCCAGGAGTGTTGGACATCCATCCTCTATAGTATTTATGCAGACGCAAAGACTATGGCCTAGTCCACACGGCAACGCAACGAGATTTTTTTTAGCGGGCTGAGAAAAAAAATCGCGTCCACACACACTACTGAGCGCTAACAAATCTCATCCACATGGCTTCGTTGTCATTCAGTGAAATGATGTAATACATATTCCTGGCCAGCAGGCGGTGATAACAATTGATAACAATTTCAGTAAATAGTCCGTTTCAGTCATGGGCAAATTTGCCGTCTTGGTTGCTGTGCTCAAGCGATGTTTCTTGGGAGTCTTCGGCGACTCTTGGCAGTTTATCGGTCTTGGTCTGAACGCACAGTTACATTAACAAGGTAAAGCATTTGTAACGTTAGTTGTAAGGTAACATCTTGCAAGACTTCTGACATGCTGTAGCCTGATTAAACCTAAAGCAAACCTGGTTTGCACCGAACATGATTATTATGAAGAGACTAAAACTGCTGCAAAACGCAGGTAACTGCATATTGGTAACTGCATATTGTAGCCAGTTTGCATTATACGCTATCATACCTTACTTGATGTCAACATCACACCAGACTGACTTGATTGCAAAATTTTGCAGCAGGCACATCCAAGCTAGTGAAATAATACAGTGAATATGATAAATGTGTCTCTTCATAGTTAAAAATTTGGCGTTGTACGGAAGGGCCACTCAGTCAGACCTAATTGAAGACCCATGGGGACAAGAAGGTGATGCCCACAATGCCATTGATGGAAATCGTGACTCACATTATTTTCATGGATCCTGCACTGCCACTACCTGGCAAGCTAATCCTTGGTGGAGGGTCGATCTGCTGAGTGAATACATCATCACTTCAATCATCATCACCAACAGAGGAGACGATTCCTCTGAAAGACTCAATGGAGCTGAGATTCATATTGGCAACTCCCTGCAGAACAACGGCAATGCAAATCCTCTGTGAGTTTTAAAATGTATTTAGTTCGTAAATATTTGGTGACTGGTCGTGTGACATGTTGACGAATATTTTCACACACATGTTGTATAAGTATGCAATGAATATATTAAATCAATGAATCAACCAATCAGTTATTGAAACTACTGTAGGATCACTGATTATAAATGACAAATGGTGTTCAATTGAACAATGACAACCAATATTTAATCATCTCTCCCTTATTCTAATGCCCACTTCTGAAAATTTCATCCAGATTTGTGCAGTTCTTTGCAAGTTATTTTGCACACAGACAGACACACAAATGAACCAAAAACATAATTTCCTTGGCAGAGGTATTAGATGTGTAACCTACTGCTTCATGATGCCAGGGTGCGATTTGTTGGGGGGGATGGCTCAGAATTCCCCACTTCTGGTTTTGGTATCCCTGCCTCTGCTTGAATAATTTTATCTCCGGTGGGGATAACATTTATCCCCCCTTGATATCTCATGACAGTAAGCAAGCCATGTGATGTGACTAAAGAACATCTAGCGCGCATAAACAAGCGAATTATAAAATGTAAAAAATGCGTCCTGTGCCCTGAATTGCGTGCGTGACAACTGGCGAACTTTGCCGCGAACTTCAGCCTATGCGCAGGTGTTTTTTTCTCACTGGAAAGACTAAAGCTTGGAAAACGAAAGGAAACTTCATGATGTTATCACATTGCTTGAACAACTTTGTGCAAAGGAAAACAAACTGTTTGTCATAAGCATAATTTAAGTTTGATATGAAATGCGTGTACTGTCAACGTATCAGGCAAAATATCCTTCTGAATCACGGGGGCTGACCATTTTTTTTAGGTCATTCAGTCAGTAGTGGAAAATGACCAAGAAATGGCATAATCTAGGCAAAATGCTAGCCTGACACGCCAGACTATATCATAAGAATGTATAGTCTGAAAACCACTGATAGACTGTACCTCAATGGAGGGGCGGGTGATTGCGTTGTCTTTCAAACTGCCTCTCCACGTAATAGGCTAGCGTTCCGGCCAGTGGTACCAGCTGGTATATCAAACTTTTCCCGTAGCCCGTCGGTAACACGGCAAAGACATCTTTTTCAGAACGAAAAACTTCAGTACACTTTCTTGTTTCACTTTCAAAGAAAATGACAAGTGCAATTCGTCCAAAACTAAAGCCAAAGACGATTCTGCTCTGGTTTGAGCAGGGTTGTCGTCATCGTACAAAGCCCGACTTACGATTTCCTGTACACATACCGCGCTGTGATTGGTTATCCGCCGCCAGAGGAAGGATACAACGGGTTTCTATCAGTGGCCTCTAGACGTATCCTCTGTGCAAATTCGCTAGGGGTACGTCTAGAGTTCTAGGCTAGCAAAATGCTTCAACAATACCCAAGGAAGGCCTAGCTGGTCCTATTTGCATTGGCTATTTTCTGTATGCTCAATGCCCTGGCTTTGGCAAATTGTTTAGGTTACCGTCTCCAGCGCCCTATACCGCGCATAACGTCGGATCCAACGAATGATTTGGGTCAACACATCTCTGAGATATCAAAGTAATTTGGCTATTGTCGGCAACATTAAACAACGTAATATGCAGCACTTTATTTAACTATTTAACACACAGTAAGCAGCAGGAGAGTTAAGTCTGAACGAGAGAGTTTCTAAGTTTTGTGAAAAATGTTGCGCTCTACACGCAGCAATCACAGGAACTGCAGTAGAGCCTACCCAACTTCAGGAGGCATCAGACACTCGCGCTGTAACAATAATAGCAGATTTTAGTGTCTAGTAATGACGTCACCAACGCAATGCCGTTTCAGAATCATCCCCTCCTCTTGATTTTTTTCATAAATCGCACCCTGCATGATGCTACATGTGCCATCACAAATTCATTGTCTCTACTTTTCATCCAGGGCAGGAGTTATATCTTCCATCCCAGCTGGGCAATCCCTCAGCTTCAGATGGGATAATGGGGTGCATGGACGTTATGTTAATGTTTTCTTGCCTGGAAGCAAAAGGCTTTTGACACTATGTGAGGTTGAGGTCTATGGCTACCCAGCTCCAAATGGTAAACATTTTTCCTCATATAAGTAGCTCTTAAAATACACAAAAATTGGGAAAGTGGTAGCCTAACAAGTCAGATTATCACATAAAATGTATAGTCTGGCCACGAGTGATAGACCCTCAGGTAAGACGGCTAAAACCTCAGCGCAACTAACAAGCCGATTCAAACAACACTAAGCCTGCCCAATGACTCCTTGTCCAGATAGAACATTGTGATAGACCACCTAACCCTAACCCTATGTCTGAATACAACCCAGAGCCTTGTGTTTGGATTTAAAGTGGAACTATGCAAGACCGATTTTTATTTTCGGTTTGCGCTAGGTTTATGCTCACATTTTTCGCCACAGAGCTCCTCCTTGCAGGCGTCCTTTTCTCAAAAGCTTCAGAAAAGCATTGCTAATCAGTTAACAACTTGTTTCCTCGGCTTGGGCTTTACCGATAGAGCTCGCCCTACAGCTCCCAAAAACTGTGGCACAGTCTACGGCACCAGTCTTTTATGTTCAATTTCTACGCCGAGAGGAGCTAGAGGGAGGCGGAACAGTCAATCGACCTAAAATGTGTTGTACAATCATCGCAAAGGCTCTTAAGTTGCTAAATAAAAGGTAAACTGAGCAAAAAATGTTGCATAGTTCCCTTTTACACAGCTCAGACACCACCGACGTCAGAGTACAACTTAAGGCTGATGGCTAGACGTACTCGCTGAGTAAATTCAATTTGCTCCCGCTAGAGTGCATCTAAAGTTCTAAGCTAGGAAAGTGGTGTAGTTAAGGCTCCTTGTATTTGAGACATAAAGGGTCTTTGGAGTGTCATATGGGATCAGTGTTGTTCACACAACATGTTCACACATGGAACAATGTCTGGATTGTGATGTACAGTACCTTAATATTATGAAATAATAATATGTGTTACTATGTTATGTATTGTTCTTTAATTGTTTCTGTGCAGGTGAGAATGTAGCATTGAAAGGAAAAGCAACTCAGTCATACCTTAATGGATATGGCTTTGCATCCAATGCCATTGATGGGAATCGTGATGGTGTATATGCCCATGGATCCTGTACTCACACAGAACATCATCTCAACCCATGGTGGAGAGTGGACCTGCTCCAAAAATATAAAATCTTCTCTGTGATCATCAGCAACTCAGTGGATTATGTTCCCACTAGACTAAATGGGGCTGAAATCCGAATAGGAAATTCTTTGGAGAACAATGGCATCAACAATCCCAGGTACAGTGTTGTGCCTGAACGCGTTCATTGAACGAAAGTTCACGAACTAGTTCATAATTTTGGTGAACTTGAACTGAACTGGTATTATTGCTTGATGAACGATACTGTGAACGAGTTCATTCTGGTGTCTGTGAACGGTACGTTCACTCTTTATAATCTCGTTCAATAAGGTGCCAGATTTCCAGACTTCTAGGTGAAATCACACCGTTGCCAGCCCTGTATCTAGGGTTGCCAAACCAGACAATTGCTGCACGTCCTCTCTACTAGTGTCTATGCTGAAGGTGCATAGAGGCCGAGAGCGGTATTGCAGACAGACTTCAATATCGCAATGGCAGCAACAAAGTTGTTTGATCACTTAGTTGTTTGTTCAGTGTTAAACTAATAAAATAAAGTCTACCGTATTTCCATAGAGCCTCACAGACCGCAAATAATATAGGCTAAAATCTCCCACGAGTCGAGAGAAATCTAGTCTTGTTCCGTTTGGACTGGAATAATTTCATTAGCGCAAGTGAGAGGCGGTGAGACAGACGCAACGGAGACAGAGACAGTTGTCCGAGTTGCAACGGAAAGAGAGAGTTCCCAAGTAGGCCTAATATTTATGCAGATAGATACATACCTGAATAGACAGCCTACATCTTCCTCATCATCAAATTACAAACAATTTTAGTGTTATTTTTGCTTGGTAGAAATATGTGGGCATGTTTTTCCTCCCCTTGCTTGTTTTGTTTTACAGACAGCTGATGAGAATGTGCAGGATTTTTTGTTGCATCTGAATTGCTATGCATTTTGAATATTGGCCATCGTTGGCCTCGCAACATAGAAAATGAACTGAACTAGTTAATTTATTGGAGCGGTGAACTTAGTTCAAGATTTTGAAAAATGAACTATGAACTGAACTAGTTCATTTTAAAATTTGTGAACTATGAACTGAACTAGTTCATTTTAAAAGTGAACTTTCCCAACACTGCCCAGGTAAAAGCAATATTTCAGTTTACACCAATCTCATGTCTCGTGAGATCAGAAAAAGCAAATAGTTTAAGGCATTATGCAAAGACCATTATTATTAGTGCCATTAGTGTTATTAATGTAATAAAACTCAATTTTAACTACATCTTTTCAGGTGTGCTGTAATCACCTCTATTCCTGCTGGTTTCTCTGAGACCTTTGAGTGTAATGGCATGGAGGGACGCTATGTTACTGTGGTTATTCCTGGACGGGAGGAGTATTTGATACTCTGTGAAGTTGAAGTTTACGGATCACCATTGGACTAAAATCCAATAAAACAATGTACAATATAGAAAACCTCCTTTCATAACAGGATTGAAAACCCTCTCAGACTCTAGCAAATGTTATGTTAGATGTGTCATGAACAGTTGTTTTTTGTGACGACATCTATTTATATTACAATAAACCATATGTAATTTACTTTCATATTATTTACATTCATATATTTTCATTTTTATACCCTTTCAAGGATAATAGAGCTACAAGCCATTCTAAAGTTAGATTTGTATATTTAAAACAGTACAACAGTAGATTACTGATGTCTATTTATCATGCTTCATGCTTCTTAAATGCTAAATGTAAATAGCAACATAGTTCATGTATGTATGTATCTATGTATGTATATGTAATGTCTACATAATTCTAAATAAACAGGCTTTGGGACTGGTCACGCCATATTCTTCCCCTGTGTGTGTGTGTGTGTGTGTGTGTGTGTTGTGTGTGTGTGTGTGTGTATGTGTGTTATGGCAAGCCGAATGAGCATTTACTTAGAAATCTTAATATCAGTCATAATTTTCATGTACATGCAAACCATTTCTGTCCACTAGTTAACTAGTCAACCATTTTTGTGCAAATTAGTGAGGGCCAAAATGTTAACTAGTAAGGACAAAAATCCTCACTAGTTAACTAGTGGTCATGCTTCATATCTTACTTAACTTAAGTGATACACAGCATGTTCACTAGTTAACATCGAAATACACACTTGTTAACAAGTTAAAGACTTCAATATTTTACTTGTCAACTCGTAAGGTACAAAGATTTTTTACTAGCTGACTACTGGAAAAGGACATGACTAGTGGTAAAATTCCACACATCTTTCTCGCTATTATTTCCTTAATGTACCATCATTATATGACTCACAAGGTAACATTGTTGCTGAGGTCCATAACTCTAGGCCACATAGTCCAAAACATACCTTACCACAACATCCGCTTTTGTTTTGTTTTGGTTTTTTTGCTCCTCACACAGACATATTGAGTACTTCAGACATCTAACAAGGCCCTTATCAGTAAGAGAATTAGTCCAGCAAGTTTTGTTTGTCCAGTTCACAAGCAGACAGTTGTTGACTATCTCTGGCTGCAAACTCAAAGGGAAAGTCACTCAGTCACACCATCATAAAATTGGTTAATGCTACACTAATGTGAATAATAAGGTCATATATGTTCACGGTTCCTGTACTCGTGCTGAAAAAACATAGTCTTCTCTAATATCAGCAGCAATAATGTCAATAATGTTACCAGTAAATGGTAAAATGCTAACCGAATATGTACAAATCCTATTTTATAAAACAATGGTATCAACCCTTCAGGATGTATGTGATATCCCATCTATACTAATATCTAAACACAATTTTTCCCTTAGAATTGCTCTGTTCATTGAGAAATGTATGAAAAAACTTGCTTTAGAAATTTAGAAGCAAGATGCATTTAGAAAGAATTCATTGATTAATTATTTTATTACCTAAAATGGTAATAAAAGGCTTTTATTGGTGGTGGCAGAAGAGCTGTGCCAAGAATTGTTTTTGCTTAGGCTGTGTCACGTGTATGTTGGGTTACCATTGCCGTTATTATACGTTATCACTATCAGTTTGCTGTTTTTTCCTCTTTGTCATTATCTCAAGTTACTAATAAGCAGCACACATCGTTAATGGATAACAAATACTTGTTTTGAACCATGGTTTACATATATATACAGTACGATATGGTCTGAAACCCTCATAAGTTACAAGCCACTTCCCCAGAAAGGAACAAGTCTCAATAAAACATAAAAGAAGCACAATTTTGCAAGGTAAGAGGGAAATGTTTGCATCATGGTTAGTGAGATTTTTTCATGCTTTGACGTGTATTTCATTCAAGCACTCCAGAGTGACAGACTGAAAAGCTTGCCAACATTCTCTTGCAATCTGTTTGTATATTTTTGTGTGGCATCAAATGTTTAAAAGTGTCAATATCGTTAATTATGTTTTCTGCCACATACAAAAGTTTTGCACAGACATTATATTTTAATTTCATATTTGTTTTAGACTTGCTACAAAAAACAAAGATATTCTAGAATGGGAACGCTTCTCCTGATTATCTGTCTATATGTGTCAGGACTAACAGTTTTGGCACAACCTCAAGGTAAGCAAAAATTAACTGTTGTCAAGGTAATCCAAGTTCGATCTAGTTTACATTTACACAAAGTGTAAACTGCTGCTAAAAGCTGTTGGTCATTGCATTCAATGAATTCACTTGAATTCAACATGACACCATGCGTGCATTCAAATTCACCTAACATACGCGAACGTTCACTGCAAACATGTTCGCATTTAACAGTGGAATTTGAACGATTTTGTGTAATGTTCTAAAATGTTCATTCTAAACTGTAAACGAAAATGGCAAACTGAGTAGAAATTACTCGTAGGAGGCTATTAATGTGAGACAAAGTTGCTGTGAGGCATGCTGATAAAATACAATGCTCTACTGGATGTATTTCCAATCGGGGCGCACACATTTTCTATCCTTCATACAGGGCTGTTAACGGCGCACTACCTCCTCAGACCGTTTGCCTTTGTTCGCTAACGTTAGCCAAAAACAGTTCGCGAACGTTCGCTATGTTAGGCGAATTTGAACGCACCTCAGCGTTCAGGAAATAGCATAGTTGGCCAGACTTACTTGATTGCAAAATTTCATGTAACAAAAGGCTAGTGAAATAATACTGTAAATGTAGTAAACCTTTCTCTTCATAGCTAAAAACTTGGCGTTGTACGGAAGGGCCACTCAGTCAGACCTGATTGGAGATCCATGGGGACAAGAAGGTGATGCCCACAATGCCATAGACGGAAATCGAGACTCACATTATTATCATGGATCCTGCGCTGCCACTACCCGGCAAACTAATCCTTGGTGGAGGGTTGATCTACTGGGCCAATTCATCATCACCTCAATCATCATCACCAACAGAGGAGACTGCTGCCCTGAAGAACTTGATGGAGCTGAGATTCATATTGGCAACTCCCTGCTGGAAAACGGCAATTAGAATCCTCTGTGAGTTTCAAAACTCTGTTGGTTTAGTAAATATTTGGTAACAGGTAATGTGAGATGTCAAGTTCTTTTGAGAATTAATATTGTTTACAACATCATGTTGCAAAGTATGCAATGAGTCCGTAATAAATCAATTAATCAACCAATTAATTATTGAAATTACTGTATAAAAGCACTTGGGAGAGTGCAGACTTCAGCCAAGGCAATAGGGTCACTTATGCAATATAAATCGAGATGGTGTTCTGGATTGACCACACACCACTATAATTCAATCATCCATATCTTGTCCTAATACCCGCTTCTAAAAATATAATCTAAATCCACACTTTGCAAGTTACTTTGCATACAGACACATATAATTTTCATGGCGAGGGTAATAATTAGATGTGTAGCCTATTGTTTCATGTTTTGAAGCTACATATGACATCAGTATCTCTTACTATGTCTTAATTTTTCTTTCAGGGCAGGGGTTATATCCTCCATCCCAGCAGGACGATCCCTCAGCTTCAAATGGGATAATGGGGTGCAGGGACGTTACGTTAATGTTATCTTGCCTGGAAGCAGCAGGATTTTGATACTTTGTGAGGTTGAGGTCTATGGCTACCCAGCTCCAAATGGTAAACATTTTTTCCTCTATACTGTAGATTTCATAGCAGCTCTTGAAATACACCTAAAAGTGGAGAAAGTGGTTTAGTGTAAGTGTGGCGCCAGAGTAATTTCAAGCGTAGCCCTGTTGCACAAGCGTTCTAACTGCATCAGAGTGAGTGGAATGAAAGAATTTGGAACAACATAGACCAAACGCAATGACGAACGAGCAGTTTACATTTGCTTTTGTGTTCGGTCTCTGTTGTTCCAAATTATTTTGTTCCACTCGCTATCTAGTGCATTTAGCAGGCTCGTTCAACAGGCTATGCTTGAAATCACTCAGGAGCAACACTTTGCCTTGCACTGTATTTGAGACATGGGTCTCCTATAGGATCAGAATTTGTTATATAAATGTATGGCTGGTATAAACTGAGGTCCACACTTGATTGATTATTAGATATAGCATTATTTGTTATTATGTTATGTATTGCAGGTGAGAATGTGGCTTTAAAAGGAAAAGCAACTCAGTCTGACCTTTATGGAAATGGCTTTGCATATAATGCCATTGATGGGAATCGTGATGGTGTATACGCCCATGGATCCTGTACTCACACAGAAGCTCATCTCAACCCTTGGTGGAGAGTGGACCTGCTCCAAAAATATAAAATCTTCTCTGTGATCATCACCAACACTGTGGATAGTGTTCCCAGTAGACTAAATGGGGCTGAAATCCGAATAGGAAATTCTTTGGAGAACAATGGCATCAACAATCCCAGGTAAAAACAATATTTCAGTTTACACCAAATTCACCAATATTTGTATCTCATAACTCATACCATTAATAACATGTCAATAGTTTAGGCCATTACGCAAAGACCCTGTGCAAGTGTTATTAAACTCACTTACATATTTCCAGGTGTGCTGTAATCACCTCTATTCCTGCTGGTTTCTCTGAGACCTTTGAGTGTAACGGGATGGAGGGACGCTACGTTACTGTGGTTATTCCTGGACGGGCAGAGTACCTAACACTCTGTGAAGTTGAAGTTTACGGATCACCATTGGACTAAAATCCAACAAAACAATGTACAAAATTGAAAACTTCCCTTCATAATAGGATAGAGAATCCTCTCAGAACATAGCAAATGTTATGTTAGATATGTCATGGACAGTTGTTTTTTTGTGGCGATATCTATTTATATTATACAATGCACCGTTTATCATTAAATTTTATATTATTTACACACATATTTGTATACACTTTTAAGGATAATAGACCTACAAGCCATTTTAAAACAGTACAACAGTAGATTACTGATGTCTATTTGCCATGCTTCACAAAGAAACAAATATATACATTCTGATGTTCTAGATAACATTCTTATGATTTATCACTTGTTCATAATCATACGACTCTTCATAACTGTTACAGTAATGCCAATATGTGGTTATTAATATGGGGTTGAGATCACTACTTTGTAGGGGACAACACATTGAATAGGTTTGATTTAATCTACATTACAGATTGGAAATGGATTGTGCGTGGGCTATTGTGTACCTATGTAAAATATAGCGAAATGTTTCTTAAATGCTAAATGTAAATAGCAATAGTTCATATGTGTATATGTAATGTCTACATGTAATTCTAAATAACCAGGCTTTGTGACTAGTCAGGCCATATTCTTCCCCTGTGTGTGTGTGTGTGTGTGTGTGTGTGTTGTGTGTGTGTGTGTGTGTGTGTGTGTGTGTGTGTGTATGGCAAGCCGAATGAGCATTTATTTAGAATATTAATATCAGGCATAATTTTCATGCACATGCAAACCATTTCTCTCCACTAGTTAACTAGTGAACCATTTTTTCCCTCCCCCATCCTCCCTTAACCCCTGGTATACACAGTAGGACAGCACTTTGCACTGTGCTTGGGTTTGTGTTGTGTTTTTCTAGTATCTCATTTTTTTATTTTTTTTTTTAGATTGGTGTGTATTGGATTTTTTAGGTTATTAGCACTTTTTTTTTTACTTTAATAGAACCTAAACTGGCCTAGATGTTTGTATATTCCCTCTCCCCCTCCCACTCCTAATTTATACATAAGTCCTTACTACTTAACTATATATTATTTTGGTCTTTTCAGTTGATTCCCAGGAGGAAGAGCAGACACACCAATCGGCCCTTCACACTAATTCTTAACCTAACCCTAGTTCACTAGAGAATTTTGTCCTCACTAGTGAAAGGCATTTTCATGCTGACTTGTTAACTAATTAGCTAGTGAGCATATCATGCTCCATTAGTGAACTATTGAGTCCAAATATGTCAACTAGTGAATTTGACACTAGTCAACTAATAAGAGTCCCTTTCTGTAATACATGTGAAATAGATACCTCCAAAAACAGCCACTAGCGTGTGGTATGGCAAGCCGAATGAGCATTTATTCAGATATCTTAATATCAGGCATAATTTTCATGTACATGCAAAGCATTTCTGTCCACTAGTTAACTAGTGTGGGCCAAAATGTTGACTAGTTAACTAGAAGGACAAAAATCCTCACTAGTTAACTAGAGGGCATGTTTGATGTCCTCTGTGCACTAGTTAAATAGTGAGCTGCTTCAATGCCTTACATGCAAACTAGTGAAACTTCTATTGTTCCACTAGTTAACTATAGTGGACAAAAACGGTCAGCTTCTTCGTGTGTTTAGGTGTCACTAGTGAACTAGTGAGCGAAATATGCATACCTCTAGTTAACTAGTAAGGCCCACAACACCCTCACTAGTAAACTAGTGGGGATTTTGGCCTTTACATGTTAACAAGCAACCATTTTGGCATCTCACTAGTTAACTAGTGGGATTGAAATGGCCTTCACTAGTTGACTAGTGGGCATTTTTGGGCACACTAGTAAACTAGTGACACTTTTTGCACCACACTAGTGAACAAGTCAAAAGGAAATTGCCACCACTAGTTGATGTTTTGATGCACACTAGTAAACTAGTGACATTTTTTGTACCTCACTAGTTAACTAGTAGATATTTGTGTCTCCACTAGTTAAATAGTGAGCAAATTTGCCTCCACTAGTTTACATGTAGTGACACAATAAAACCACTAGTTTACTAGCTACAGTTTCTTGTTGGGGTCAGCATGCTAACTTGTGTGCCACATGCAAGTGTGGAAATTTTGTGAATTTCTGTGCTGTGATTGGTTGATATGTCCAATTTGGACTTGGGGAGCCAATAGAAAGCCTCAATTTTCAGATTTCTCCGCCTCCTAATTAGAATTTTGCGCAACTAGCTGACTAGAGTTGATTTTATCTTGAACTAGTTTGCTAGTAAACATTTTATAACCCCACTAGTTCACTAGTTTGGACATAGGACACATCAACTATTTAACTAGTGAGCATGTTGTCATCACCTAATTTGCTAGTAAGCCATGTATGGTTCACTAGTTAACTAGTGTCATGGAATTACTCCGACTAGATAACTAGTGAGGAGTTTTGCTTTCACTAGTAAATTTGTGCACATTTTTCAATGTGACTAGTTAGGTAGTAAGGCCCCAAAAGCCTTCAACTAGCTGACTAGTATGAATTTCTGCCCTCATTAGTCAAGTAGTTATCTAATGTGTTCACTAGTTAACTAGTGTGCATCTTGGCACCCACTAATTAACTAGTGTGCACATTTCGGCCCTCACTAGTTAACTAATTTGCACAAAAATGGTTCACTTATCTACATGTATTGGACAGAAATGGCTTGCATGTACATGAAAATTATGCCTGATATCAAAGTTTCTCAATAAATGCTCATTCGGCTTCCCATAGTGTGTGTTTGAAAGTGTATGCACATGATGTTTTGCAGAAAACAACTACAGAATGACAAAAATATTTCCTTATTGCAGCCATTTACTGACTACCTGAGACAAGGTCGCTGAGGATCATAAAACTAGGCTACTATGGCATTTTTAGCATTACTTATCACTATAATTTCGTTCTTTTATCTCCTCTTTCTCAAAGCAAGTTATTAGTTAAGTTATTAGTTACAAGTTAATGAATAACGGATACTTGTTTTGAACAGTGACTCACATTATGTATATAAGGTCTGAAAGAGCCGTAAGTTATCACTTTCCCCAAAAGAACAAACAAGTCTCAAACGCAACCAATAAAACAAGTAGGCTACATCCTTCCAAGGTAAGAGGACATTTTCCATCATGGCTAGTGAGCATGAATTTTAATTGTATTTTAATGTACAAAGCATTCTTTTGTGACAGAAAAATGTAAAAAAAAAAAAAAAAAAAAGTTCTGCGTTTTGAAACATTTTTCATTGCAATATATATATATTACATTGTATATATATGGGCAATTCCAGCGTTATGGACGTGACATTTTCATGCATTATTGATGAACAAAATGCCACATAACCTCCGCAAACCTTGCAGTATTTCACAATTTTGTTCATATTCTTATGCAAACTCCAAAAAATGAATATAATGATTTACATTACAAGAATATGAGCCTTTCAATTTGTGTTATGGACGTGACGAAAAATGGACAAACTTTTGAGAGAGAGTAGTTTTTGCTGTGAAGTCTGTGAAATTTCTAGAGATATGTAAATATTACTAAATTCATACCAAACAGGACACCTTAGTAAAGACAGAGAAAGACTTAATTTCAAATGTAAATGCAAAAAAGTTGGTTTTCATTGGGTGAAACGGCATTATGGATGTGACATTATGGACGTGACGTCTGGAAAAACCTTCCAAAACGATACAAAACAATTGTCAATGGTGGATTTTAACCTGTAACGACAGAAATAGTAATATAACAATAAAAAATAACGGATAGCATTGCAGCTTTGTGTGTGTTATCACCCACTTATGCCCATTATAAGCCCCTCCATAGACTTGCATTAAAAAAATTTAAACAAACAGATATCCATTCGAAACTTACTCAGTTGAATATTTACATCGATACTTTTTTGTATTGCAAGTTTTCCGAAATAATTTTTATGTCCATATAGATGAGACTTGAATTTTTAAGATGAGGTTTACTTTTTCGTGGAATTGCCCATATACTGTATATATATATATATATATATATATATATATATATATATATATAATTTATTTATTTATTTATTTGCCAGGTACAGCAGTTTTTATTCAGACAATAAATAACTTTCTTTATCTTTTCAAAATGTAGGCTACAGATTTCTGAAGTGATGGCTTTTCTATGTTTAATGGGAATGCCTTTCCTGATTAACTGTCTTCATGTGTCAGCATTAACATTTCCGGCACAACCCGCAGGTAAACAATGGCAGTTTGTCTGTGTAGCACACTGTTTCTCATGATAAGGGCTGTTTAGTAGACTGCCAGAGGAAAATTGTGAAAATACTCAATTAGTTCTTTCAAGTTCTGATCGGCCAAAGTGATATTCTATTGCAAGCGGAGGCAGTTTGAAAAACAACCAATGAGTCTGCCCCTAGGATAGAGCCTGCATTATCTATCGGTTGTGGCCTGACTACATATTTCGATGTTAAATTCTTTCTTGTCAGGCTAACTCATGGACGTTGTTAGGTCCATTTTGGGGGGCTCAAGTCTCCCTAAATTTCCCCAAGCCCCCTAACGCTGGGCAGATTCTTTTCATTGTATGTAAATTACATCCATTCTTAGCGGTTATATTACTCGCGGAGTTAACGTCAGGACACCATCGGATTCAGTTGGGGGGGGGGGGGGTGTAGATGTTTTTTTTTTCGTTCTCCAGTCTGCGCAACGGCGCAGGAGTTCAGTAAAGGCTTTGCGGACTTTTGAATGTAATGGGGAGCAAGCACTGACCTTACAATGTGAGAAGTTGACAATGTCTCTCTCTATCTCTCTCTCTCTATCTCTCTCTCTCTCTCCCGGACCTCTGGCTGAATGTTATGCACAACGGTGAACTGGCACTTATTAATTTCGGTGAATATGCTACTTGCACGAAATCCTCAATAAAGTTTACATCATGCGCAGCATGATCGGAATAGCCTGGTTAAAGCAATATCTAGGAGAGAGGTTGACCTAGGGAGAGCCGCGCATTATCTTACTATCTGGAGCTACAGTAGGTCTATGTTTGGCTTTATTGAAGTAGGCTAAAACCGAAACGAGCAAGCGGCCAAATTTTCAGTGGCATTGTATCCGGCGGGTGGTAGACTCAAGGCATGGAAACGGAATAATGCAGACGTCTTTCTTTTATTTTATATTAGGCCACCGGCGGGGTGCATAACATAACAAATTATCTAGGAGAGAGGTTGACCTAGGGAGAGCCGCGCATTATCTTACTATCTGGAGCTACAGTAGGTCTATGTTTGGCTTTATTGAAGTAGGCTAAAACCGAAACGAGCAAGCGGCCAAATTTTCAGTGGCATTGTATCCGGCGGGTGGTAGACTCAAGGCATGGAAACGGAATAATGCAGACGTCTTTCTTTTATTTTATATTAGGCCACCGGCGGGGTGCATAACATAACAAATTAACAAACACACTAAACAAACAAAACACTGATCAAACTGAAAATAATCAGGGGCAAGGCCCACAAACTAGGCAATATAACATACCATCATTAGATCCTCTAGCGTCAGAGGCGAACCCCGACTGTTACGCACGGTAACTATCGGTCACAACCAAATCATGGTTTACAATCAATTAAGACATTGACTTATGTTTACAACCTATACATTGCAACTGCGCAAGCATACAGTACCCCTTTATCATCAGAGAACATAATAACAGCATGCCAATAAGGCAATAACACAAAAAGAAAAGATTATCAAAAACACCCCTGTAAGCGCTTCCCAGCGCGAGCGCGCTCGCAAATCCATAAAAAGGTTCCACCTCCCATACCTCGGTTTGATCCCCGCTTATGATAACTTTATTTGTCAGTAAAATATTATATACTATTGTATTGTCAGAGCCCCCACAGATGTTTGAGTTTGCTGCTTTCATGGGAGCCAGACCTCTCTCTATGGGAGCTCAGCTCCCACTGGCTCCCACCTAACTCGAACCCTGCTCCAAGCTTTCCAATGGTACTAGTCACTAATTGCTATGATAAACGGTCCACGAGAAAGTCCACTTTAAGTACATGTGAAATTTCTCAGTAAATTCTCCAGCTCTGCCTGCATCCACTGAGAGCATTTTTTTCTTGTTGTAACTGATGACGAACTATGCTTCAAGTTGAGCAGGAAAAATAGTCTTAAATCTGAAGTTTGGTAGGCTATAGTCTGATCCAGCAAATTTCTAGGCAACATATTTTCCAAAAGACTCAACTATGAAATATACATTAGCCTGTAGTCTATGCCATATTAGTTTGTCCTACATGCATTGATGGACATATTTATTTGCTATAGCCTAGCATAATATTGTAGTAGCTATTGTATGCTCATTTTGCAGAATAAATGTTTTAGAAACTTTCATATTTGACTGTATCATCAGATGTCCCTAGGATTTGAACTAAGCTAGTTGTTACCATTGTTGTATCTTGCTCAGTGCATTAGACTGAAATAAATGCAGCTATATAGAAGAGCCTAGTTCATTTACACCACAGTCATTGATGGAGATATTTGCAAACATCTCTCTTCACAAACCAGTCTGATGAATTGATTTAGACTAATTTTGTTAATAAAAATAGCCTAAGATATGAGATATTCTGATAAATGTCCTTTAAGTAATAAATAGTTGGCAATATACACACACACATACACTGTAGGCCTATAATATAATTTATTTATTAAAAATTTTCGGCGCGCGCTCTGCGCGCGCATCTACATATTACCCCTCTGGGGCTAAGCCCCCCTTGACTATGGATCCTAGTGACGTCCATGGGCTAACTAAATTTGGGGTGAATGAAGGCTCTCTCTGTAGCCCATTCCACTGCAAAGCTCAGTTACAAGCACTTGCAGTATATGCAAAGATGAAACCAACTTGGCGGCTACAAAGTGCATCATCGCTGGTTGCTTTGCTTCTGTTTGCAAAAAAAAAATCTACATGATTGAGAATATATGATGTTTTTGCATCTTTATTTAAATTATTATGTATTTATTTTTTTTAAAGGGCAGTATGACTACAGTGGAGGGTTAGTTCTCTGGAAGTATCTTGTGTTAATACAGCAAAATCATAAAGTCTTAATCATGTCAATGTGGTTTATGTTTCTCTTCGTAGCTAAAAATTTGGCATTGTTTGGAAGGGCCACTCAATCAGTCCAATATGGACCATATGATGCCCACAGTGCTATTGATGGAAATCGTGACCCACATTATTTTCATGGTTCCTGCACGCACACTTCTACACAAACTAATCCTTGGTGGAGGGTCGATCTACTGGGCCAATTCATCATCACCTCAATCATCATCACCAACAGAGGAGACTGCTGCTCTGAAAAACTCAATGGAGCTGAGATTCATATTGGCAACTCCCTGGTGGACAACGGCAATGCGAATCCTCTGTGAGTTTTAAAATTGTTTGAAGTTGTTAAATATTTGGTAAAGGACACTATACTGTTACAGCTGTTGTGATGGTGTATTTTGTTTACTACACTATCATTGATCTACCTATCTGCTGATGCTGCTACTGTAAATAAATGACATTCGTTTTACACCACTAACGCTTACTACCTTTATACCAGGGCCGGAGTTATATCTTCCATCCCAGCTTGGCAATCCCTCAGCTTCAGATGGGATAATGGGGTGCAGGGACGTTATGTTAATGTTTTCTTACCTGGAAGCAGAAAGGTTTTGTCACTTTGTGAGGTTGAGGTCTATGGCTACCCAGCACCAAATGGTAAACATTTTCCTTCTATGCAGTAGATTTCTTATTTGAGATAGAATGGGTCTTGGAGAGCTGAGGATTTGATGCAGTTGTTATATTAATGTGTGGCTGCTTGATATAAACTGTACTTCACACTCTATTGAGACAAGGTATGGATGTATTGTTCTTTAATTATTCATGTGTAGGTGAGAATGTGGCTTTAAAAGGAAAAGCAACTCAGTCAGACCTTGCTGGAAGTGGCTTTGCATCCAATGCCATTGATGGGAATCGTGATGGTGTATATGCCCATGGATCTTGTACTCACACCAAAAGTCATGTCAACCCATGGTGGAGAGTGGACCTTCTCCAAAAGTATAAAATCTTCTCTGTGATCATCACCAACACTGTGGATAGTGTTCCCAGTAGACTGAATGGGGCTGAAATCCGAATAGGAAATTCTTTGGAGAACAATGGCATCAACAATCCCAGGTAAAAGCAATATTTCAGTTTACACCAATCTCGTGTCATTATCAGTGTAATAAACTCACTTTTAACAAACTGTATTTTCAGGTGTGCTGTAATCACCTCTATTCCTGCTGGTTTCTCTGAGACCTTTGAGTGTAACGGGATGGAGGGACGCTACGTTACTGTGGTTATTCCTGGACGTTCGGAGTATTTAACACTCTGTGAAGTTGAAGTTTATGGCTCACCATTGGGCTAAAGTCCAGTGGCAAGATAAAGCAACAGCGGGCATGATAGAAGACTTATCTGTTTATGTTACACTAGCTCTTGTACAGGGATTTTAAGTAGCTTTTTACAATAAACTCATCATGATTTATATTCTAATTAATGTTTTTCATTGCTGTGGATAATAATAGGCCAGGATAAAAAATCAAGGTTAGATTTATAAATGTTTGTAAAATAAATGTATAAGACTAATGGCTTACAACTGAACTGATGTCTATTTATTATGGTTCTGACAGAAGAATTGATGTTCTAGATAACATTTTTATGATTGATCATCAATGCAACAAGTGGTTGTTAATGTAAATTTCTTGGGTGTTGATAATAGTATTGAGTTCAAGTTCTACTTTGCAGTGATCAACATACTGATAACAGTTTTAAACTAATTACCTCCGCCAAGGAAGTTATGCATTCACCAGTGTCTGTCTGTCTGTGTACAACATAAGTCGAAAAATACTGAACGGGTTTGAATAAAATTTTCAAACAATGTGTGTCAATTTTGGTGGTGATCCAGAACATCATCTGGAATCTATATTGTGTCTTTGACAACATTGCTTTGGTGGAGGTCAGCGCTTTCGAGTGCTTTTCTAGTGTAATAGCCTATACATTACAAACTATAAACTTCAAAGCAAAACAAATGTTTCTTGCATATAGCAGCAACGCTCATGTACTGTATATGTAATGCAATTTTGAATATGCAATACAACAGAAATCCAGTGTTAAAAACATTCAATCTATGAGGCAACATGACTTCATATAGTTAGGGCAAAATAAGCAACTTCGCGATAAAGGTCACTACCAAACTTTTTACACATGATTCTACAGTGCTTTTTCGCGTAGAATCCATTTCTGCTTGGGACATTTTTGTATCACGCATAGTTAATGAGATAATTTGCATATTTGGCTAAATTTGGGGTAAATTCGAGGAGCATTGTCACCAGGGTCTAACAATATTGCTATTTTTTCTGTCCAAAGAATGCCCCACATCCTGTGACGATCCTATAAAAATTTCAGCCTGATATCTCATTGCTTTCCCGAGATATTACATTTCATTTATGGATAGCTTCGTAAAATTGAGCTAAATGCTAGCATTTTATACCTGCAATTCCAAAACTTAATTTACATATAGAACATGAGCAAAGGTATATACTGAAGAAATTCTGAGATTGTACTTTGTGCTATTCAAAAGCTATAAGCCCTTAAACATGGCCTAAATAGCGATTATTACATAAAAATTCAGAATTTATTATAGTCCTGGAAAGACAGCATCAATTGCAAACCTATTTTTTTCTGTGTCTTCCAATAGTATGACACACAATTGACAACTTGAACCTGTTAAATAAAGTTTTCCCTCTTTCCTGTCATTTTGGGACATGTCTAAAAATTGAAATAAATGACAACTGGAACCAAAACGGTCATTTTTGGTTTCAATTACATGATACTTCTGGAAGGTTCAAACATAATCTCTGTATTTATAGCCATTGTATTAAAAGGGGTAGATTTAAGTTTTATGTTTTGTGGTTGCTTGACAGGGCAGAATATAACTAAAATGCAACCGACTAGCTTTCAGATCTGAAAAATGACCAGGTTTGGTGTCAAGTTATTTTGATGGCCTAGTGTCTACAATTTCAAAACTTCACAGGACTATAGAACATGGGAACAGGTATTTACTGAAGGAATTTTGAGATTGTACTTTGTGTTATTAAAAAGCTTTAAGCCCTTAAATATGGCCTAAATAGCGATCCTGTACTCACACAGAACATCATCTCAACCCATGGTGGAGAGTGGACCTGCTCCAAAATATAAAATCTTCTCTGTGATCATCACCAACACTGTGGATAGTGTTCCCAGTCGACTAAATGGGGCTGAAATCCGAATAGGAAATTCTTTGGAGAACAATGGCATCAACAATCCCAGGTAAAAACAATATTTCAGTTTACACCAATATGTGTATCTCATACATGACAGCAATAAAATGTTAAGACCAACACAGAGCACAGTCTAATAGTTTAGGCAATTTTAGGCCCTCTATTAATGTCATTAAACTCACTTTTATATCTTTTCAGGTGTGCTGTAATCACCTCTATTCCTGCTGGTTTCTCTGAGAGACCTTTGAGTGTAACGGGATGGAGGGACGCTACATTACTGTGGTTATTCCTGGACGTTCGGAGTACTTAACACAAACAAATGTTATCTAGGCTAAAGTAATAACGCTCAATATGTAATGTCTATGCAATTTTGAATAAACAGGCTTTGCACCGGCCTTTCTTCACTTCTGCCCAATAGTGTTCACATCTGTTGAAAACAGCCTTGTCAAATCATAAACTCAAAGACCAACACATAACACGAAACTGCAAACAGGGATCTGATGCTGAAAACTTTCAACATTCTATGACATGACTTCATACTTCTTTGGTATCCTCTCTCTAAGTGGAATTGTCCCTGAGAATTTATACATTTTACAGAGAGTGTCCACTACTGTACACTCCACTATCTCTTTCAAAAAAAAAAAAAAAAAAAAGGGCCATGTAAAGATTTCCCAATTTCCAACTTCCTATATTTAGCATCAAATTGTACATAATATAACAAGTACACCGTGATTGAAAGAAAGTTACATTGAACAGTAAAAAAACAACAAAAAGTATACCTCTTGATGTGTTTCTGAAGCAATAGATTGAGTCAGGACTGAATTAACACGGGAGGATTTTATTTTTGAGTGCCCAAAATGAACAGGCTAAATGGAATGTGAGAGACTATTCTCTCAACCTGACAGTGGAATAGCTTATGATTATGAACGGCACCTTGGACTGAATCCAGTAGAACAGGTAGAGCTGTCGTTATGATCCATTTCCTGTCTAGACTCCTTACTATTTCAAGCTCTGACTCAGTCCCCGCTCTCTCATTTTCTCTCTCTATCTCTCAATCACACACACACACACACACACACACACACACTCTTCTCCTTAGTATATGCCTATATGGGTCTTTGTGTTTGGACCATGCCAATATCACTGGTTTGTCTACCGCCACGTCACACTCATGTTGATAACAAAGGGAACACATTAAGGGTGGTCACGTATGAGGTGATTCAGAAACACCAAGTTCCACCATCTTAGGGCACCCCAGTCTGTCGATGCTTTTAAAAGACTTTTGAAAACCCATCTTTTTAAAAAAGCATTTTCTTAAATGGACTGAACAGACATTCTTTTAAATTCTTTTAAAAAAAATGTCTCCCCTTTATCTCTATTTTTATTTTTATGTTTTTATTTTTAGCACTGTAGCACTTTGAGATTGCCTTAATATAAAGTGCCTTACAAATAAAATGTATTATTATTATTATCATTATTCCCTTCAGCCAAATAGATTGTGCCCTAAACAGAGTTTATCTTTGCTAGTGGAAGACAGAGCCAGACTGACAGAAAAGGGAAGTCTGAAAGGAAATGCCCTAAGTCCGCTCACAGGTCAAGACAGAGGAGAGCAGACAGACAGGCCCTGGGAGTTCAGTGACAAATCTCATGCCTCAATGCAAATATTGTAGCCTAAAAGAAAGGCTTATACAGGGATCTGTCTATTTTAACTGGACTTTTGCACCTATGGCTCAAAATTGCTGTCAGGTGGAGGGTTGAGTAACCCTGCTCAACGCATACATAGGGTCACACACGATGGCAAGCATAAGTGGTACTGTATGTGAGAGTCGTAAAATCCCAGCATAAAGCGGCGCTGGAATGGTTTAAAGAGACTGATCCACATAAAGCTGTGCTGAACTGAATTTCCTGAACTGCATGGCTGATCTGACAAACAGGCGCCCGTTTCCCAAAAACATAATTGCTGACCAGTTAGCAACTGAAATTAGTTGGCAATGGGAAATTGCATTGCAACCAACATAGTAGCAACAATGCTTTTGGGAAACAGACCCCTGAAACGGGTTCTGGGTTAAACCAAGATGAGAGTGAAAGGCACCCTATGCTCTGAGTGGCATAGGACGCTTTGTGGCACTTTGGGATCAAACGACTTGGGGTGTGGTTCAGGAGATGATGGGGTAGGCCATCAACTTAGTGACCGTGACCCCAGGTAAAATTGACCTGGCGAAAATAACCACCGATATGAATATAAAGCCGGGGATGGGTAGCCTGTTCATTGAGGTGGTAGCGACCTGCACAAGGAAACAGAGAAGTGTTGGCCTCAACATCTCTATCCTTGAGGCTGTGATGGCTGAGGTTATGGGAAATCAGTTCTCAGCTCTACCGACAGGCTACTACCACCTACCTGAATCACAGTCCCATAATATTATGCTGCCGTTCGTTCTGGTGAACAATCAGCTTGAAGACACCTATAAAGATGAGGTGTCTATCAGTTCTTTAGCCTATGGATCACAGGGTTCTTGTCGCCAGGGAGGCCTACTCGAAGCCTAACTAGATTTAAGGAATGAAGTATGGTTATTGCGAGGAGGCTCGGTCTCACTATCGCCCCGGTGATTTCTATTGTTCATATAAATATGATTAACACCCTAAGCAAACGGCTGAGATGGATGCGAAGTGGCAAAGATGGGCAGTGGGCACATGTAGATTAGTCAAACAATGGTTGATAAATTCCACATGGACCGACATGGGCCTTCAAGAAAAGAGCTCCTCCTAGATACCATAATAAGACCGGGTGAGAAACTTATATGACTACGTTGTGGTGGTCACTGGGGGGGCGTTCCTGGCAAAATGGCTTGGGCGTCTGAGGGAGCTGGATATAGATGCTACAACGGGAGCGTGTCTATGTTCCCACAACGCTATGTTCACAGCCCTATGTTCCCTCCTAACCCTCCCTGACCAGTTAAGCTTAGGGCCTCCAAAACCTTAGCAGCGGCCCTGCTTACAATACAGGCTACTGGCTTACATATTTCCCTCTAAAAGTTTAGCCCATCGATAAAATGTTTATTTTATTATTGAGTTTAAGATCGTATTAACAGAAGTTTTTGGTCGAGTTTTCGTGCTGTGATCACATTTTATGATCCAATAATCCAACGTCCAATGTGAAACCAACTTTACCACGGTTCCAATAGCCTATCAAAAGTAGGCCTAGCCTACGCCGTTTTATGAATGAACGCATATTCTTTCTGTAAAGCCCACTAGACTTCGCTTAGGCTACATATTTGCCGCTAAACGTTTAACGGTAAAAGGTTCATTCTTTGTCGTTTTTTGGGGGAATAAGATCAGTTTAAAATCTAGCAGCTGAAACGTGCCCACAGCACATTTTTAGTAGGCACTTTGAGATCTGGCACTAGGCGTTTCTGAACACTTTGGAAAATAATGACTGGCTTAATATTCCCGTTAGAATTATTTGATATTACAGTCTAATAGCCTAAAAGGTTTTTGCAAAAGGTTGTTTGCAATAACCTCGTCATTGTAGGCCAAGCAGCCAATCGTGACAACACTTTTTTTTTTTTTTCGTGATGGGACAACACTTCATGGCCCAACGTTAACTTTAATGCGCACAGCGCATAATGCCGCCACTATGAACTCCATGAACCGTCTGTCCTGCATCCATGCGTCATTGGCACGCGCCTGTGACATTTACCGCGGCGCGTTTTTACGTAAGTACCATCAAGGAGAGGTGAGCATGACTATATTCACCCCTACACGTCTAAAATAATGATGTTATGCCCAAAACAATATGTTGTCGTGTTGGTTGATTTGCAACATTATTGATGGAGCAGTATTAGCTAGAAACTGATAACTGTTTGTTGCATGAAAATGAAACGTAGGCTACAGCAAGCAGGCTAACATTAAAGTGACTTGCTAGAACCTCTGCTATCTAGCAAGACTAGCCTACTCTTGGCTTTGGTAACTTCGATTTGTGACAAGTAACATTAATATTTTGAACCTCATCTCTGCACTATAAAAATGTTCTTTTTTTTTTTTTTTTTTTTTTTTGATTGTTGTGTGTCAAATAAATATAGTTAAACCATTAGTAGCAATATATCCAAGCAGTATACTATGTTAACTTTCTAATATTAAAATCACATGCCTTTTAACAGGACAGAATCTCCCATAGGCCTATGCTGTCCTAACTGGAGAAGGCCCCATCGACAAGCCGCCTCATAAAAGGGACAGGGACAGGGATGGTGATCTATGGCAGGCCCAGATCCAGTCATAAGGGAAGACCAGTAGGATTTGGAAACCACCAGGATGCTGACTGCTTGGCCACCGATACCACTGGTATGTTCTTTATTGTGTCTCCTCTGGTGAAAATCAGTATGGTGATTGATTACAACTATTATATTCACAGGGGACTCGGAAAACCCTGCATTAGTATCTGCTGTCGGGATGGCCGACCACGTCCCATCTTCTTTGAGGAATGTGATGTGTGTACATAAGAAATGGTTGTGTTGTGTTTTATTATGTATCTAATGCATTTACCACATGAACCAGGCATGGTGTCAATACAGGAACACATAACAAGTAGAAATTTAGTGAATTTCTAGTAGAAAACAATTCCTTCATCAAAAGAAATATGTTTATAATTCCACTTACTGATTTGATGCCAAGTGACATGAACGCTGCTACCATATACCATTTCATGAGTAGATATCTTTTTACTTTGTTGATCTGTCAGGTTACATAGTGTACCAAGATTACAGGCAATACATCCATCAGTACTGCCATACAGTATACCAACCTTACCCTATATGGACTTAATATTAAAATCACAATGACATACAGTATGCACCTGTTCCCAAATAAGAAAACAATATTGCAAATTTTGTTGTGCCCTCTCAACATAATCCTTTCCCCCCTGGTCTCCTGAGGTATAAGTGGACTTAGATTTTCAGGACACAGAACAGTAGGATTTCCAGAAAAAAATTAATAACCTTATTGAAGAGGCTGATCTGCAGCCTATACTGTCCTAACTGGAGACAGCCCATCCACTGGACCACCTCAAGAGTCATGTACTCTTCATGTAGTTTTGGCATTGGCAGATATTTGTTACCCATATTTACTTAATGCACCAGCTAAATGTTGTGTTCAGGGCAAGGGTTGCTGCGGACTACAGAATATGTGTGTCTAACACAGAGACGTTTAAAGTAGAGACGGTCAGGTTATTATCCTGACATCACAGTAATATATCCAGGCCAGCAGTATACAAACAGAGCCCTTTTTAAAAATCTCTGATACAACCGCACTGTATATGAAAACCTCCACCTCTTAAAATGCCAAAATGTAAACTAACCAAATTACAGTTTGTTTTGTCCCCTCTCAACAGAATCCTTGTTTAACCCTCATCTTCTGACTGTGTACTGACTTGCATTTGGAAATGGCTTAATTAAAGGAGACGGTAGCTATCAAACACATTGCCTCGCTGGAAAGGTATCGCACTCAAGCACAGAACACCACTCGTTAAATGTTGTTAAATCGGTTTGCCCAGATTGATGTATGTCAGCCTGCTTAACTGTTTGAATTGTTTTTTGTCTGTTTTTCCTGTACGTTGAACCTAGGCCCAACCAGGCCAGAAGGAAGACTGACCAGCATGCCAAGGAACCTTCGTAAGGAAAGAGAAGAGAAGCTGGACAATGAGTGGGCCCAAAAATGTACAGAGGAATCATGATGCAGCTTGAGTGGTGGATTCACCCATAATTGCAGGAAGTAATGTGAGGCTTCAGCTTTGTGTAATTCAAAATACATACTGCAATATTCCTAGGTATTAATGTTTTTAATGTTTTAACGTTAACACGAGATTAAATCTATTCTCAAAGTTGTCGATTGCATCATGGAAGAATCCATTCCACTTGATTGAATAGCGAATGCATATGCTGCTGAGAGTACATTAACAACTCACTGCATGTAAGTGATGTGAATCTTCAGTCACAATAAGTAGTAAAGGTGCAGAGCCATAAAGAGAGAAAAGGATTCTTTTACTTCAGACAAAAGCAAAGAGAAGCAAGATTGTCAAAAACTTGCTGTTGTTGCCACTGGGATTTCATGCAGTGTTTTCTAAAACCTAGCCTTTTCATATTAGTATCTTCATTTCCCCATTATTAACCAAGGTTTTAAGGATAAGGATAAGTTTCTTTATCTATGAATTAATACGTGGATGAGGGTTATACATGGGAATGCATCTTTCCATAATCCTACTGAGGAAGTAGCTCTTCCTCTCTCTTGAAGACCTATTCTGCCTGATGGTCATAGGGAGAAGAGTGAGTGAGATTTTGTGTCCTTCACAATGCTTGTTGCTTTCTACAACAGAGCAGTCCTCATTTCCTCTGCTTATCAAACCCACCACTGTTGTGTGTTCAGTAAGTGTGTAAGTGCATAGTCATGGGTCATGGAGAATGTATAGAAGAGGCCTCAGGACATAGTCAGGTGTCTCCTTTGTTCAGCATGATGATATCTTGGCTGCCCGCTGTCTTATTACAAGGAAGTCTAGGATCCAGCTGCAGAGTGTAGTGTTCAGTCCCACTGGAACCATTTTCTCTTCCAACTGTTGATCTTGAATGCTCAACTGATCAATGAACAGCATTTTGATATAATGTCCTTTTTATCCAGATGCGTGAAAGCCAGGTGAAAGGCAGTGGTGATGGCATCATCAGGGCGATACGTAAACTGGATAGGGCTCAGCAAACAAAAAGGTAAGATACTTTTATTCTAAAGTGAATTTTTAATTTGTCTCGGTGGTTGAATCATCCATAGTGAGATCAAAGCCATTATATGATATGTACAAGCAGGATAATGAATTACAAAACGTTTGGATTTCAAAAAGTATAACAGTACCTTCACACCGCAAGCGATGCAGGCAACATTAGCAACGGAAGTAATTGATTTTGTATGGGGACAAGCAACTTCGCCAACAAAAACTGCAGATGTGGTAGGAGACGAAACTTGGGCAACTTGAGCGATGAAAGAAAGTTAAACTTCGGTTGACTTTCTGTAATGAGCTATGATGCAGTTGGGCAACTTTGGGACTCTTTGGCAATTCTTTTACATTTATCGCTGGCGGTCTGAACGTACAGTAATGGTCACTCAGCATTATGTCATGGCTGCTTATCCATTAAGTTAGATTGGGGCTGTTCTTGGATATCCTCAAAGTTCAACAGTGTCTCAAGCAGTCACATATAAATTAATAAACAATTCCAATCAATTTGACTTAACCTAACTGCTGTATATTCTATTAATCTTAATGTTGTGGAGATCATTACCCTTTTTCTAATGTAATCTCATTGTGTTTATATAGTTCTAATTAAATTCAACTTGGGAATTTTCTGATGGCGGTCAGCGGCTACAACAACATCCCAACAACACCAGCATAAACAAGTCACCTCAACAACACCAGCCTCAACAACAAGAGCATCAGCAAGACCGGTATCAACAACCCCTGCCTCAAGAACAGCAATCACCTCAAGACCACCAGTCTCAACATTACCAACCCCAACAACAGTTCCAACAAAAACAGCCACCACAACAGCAACAACAGCCGACAAAACAGCCCGCTGTCCTTGAGCTCAGGCAAGGAGGGTGGAAAGGACAGTGTTCTGTAGGCAGTCCAGGCAGTCTCAAAGCTAAAATATCATGGCGCCTGTTTACCAAAAGCATTTGAAGAATCTGTCTATACAATATGTGTGTGTGTTTGTGTGTGTGTGTGTTGCTGTATTTGATTTTGTGAGCTATAAAGACCTTGCTCGTCTGTATGGGATTTGTCACTCATGTGTCTGCATGGATATGACTGTCGTTGTAATGACGGGGTGTTCTACAGAGCTGATGGCAGGTGTACTTATAGTATGTTCATACAGTGCGTGCATCACTGTTCTTGGCTTTGTTGCATTCATATATATGTTTATCTACAAGTGCTGCTGTCAGTCTTTTATGCCAAGTAGGTAGAGGAGTAGTCCATGTTTCCCAAGGTTTGTAACTCTGGAAAGATGCAACTCACCTGTTATACACTAACCACAAAATCTTTGCTGTTTTGGACTCTTCTACTGGCGTCACAGCATCTGTAGTCACAACATTTGTCTGTGGTAATGCTCTCTCTCTCTCTCTCTCTCTCTCTCTCTCTCTCTCTCTCTCTCTCTCTCTCTCTCTCTCTCTCTCTCTCTGTACAGTAAGTGTATGCGTCTCTGCTGGACAATTAAACATCTGTTCAAACTTGGGTTTGTTTTCTATGCTGCACCAATTCCAAAACATGAGAGTGAATTTGGGGATGGATGGGTTATTGTCTGTGGATACAGGTATAGGGGGCCAGTGAGGTGAGTTGGTGAAAAGTAATATTTTTTTATTTCTCATGATAAAACAATAAACCAGAGGTGGGCAATTATTTTGGCCGAAGGGCCACATTGGGTTTTAGATTTTGACTAACAGGCCGGGTGTTAACAGTCAACCGGTTGATGCCGGTAAATTGGCAAGTCTCAAATCAGTAGCTCCACTTTCTTCAGAGAACATGTTAACATGCAGGCTTAAAAGGGTGGGAGTTGTATTTTAGTAATACAACAAATTTGATAAATCAGACCTATAATCTATGTCACCTTGGTTAAATGAGGAATTATTTTATTTTGGGGAGGCTCTGCGGGCCGCATTAAATAGCTCGACGGGCCGCATGTGGCCCCCGGGCCTTCGTCTGCCAGGTATGCAATAAACAGTCACTGTACCATACCAAGGGATGATGCACTGTGTACAGCTCAAGATTAAAGTTTTCTAGATTGATGCTCATACTTGGATTTCCTTACCTGAGCCTTTAGCTGGCTCAATGTACTGTTTGCTGACGTCATGAGCAAGGTGTACACCTAGGTATTTCAAACTGACCATCTTAAATGACTGCCTACTGATCTTTAAGCTTGGTTGATTGGACCATTTCCCTTGTTTTGCTGGCAGGTCTTGCAACCACTCTACTACCGAAAGAATGAAAGGATCTTTAATCAATATCAAACCATTACAATAATAATGAAAGAAACCCTCTAAATTCTGCATGCCCTTAGGATGGGTGTAGGCCATTGGATAAGGAAAGTTTCTGTGATTGAACCATGAAAACAATTATATTGCATTACATTTACTCAGTGCCATTTATAAAACAATGGCCTTGTGATATATATCCTTGTGTAAGGAGCAACATGGTAGGTAAATCCACAGCTAAAGAAGACAACCCAACTGCCAGGGGCCATACAGTAACACAACAGATACTTGGTGGTTACCATACAGTATATGATAGATCACAATTTAGCTATGGCGTCAGCCAAACATGATAATTACAAAATATCATTCCACAATATATGGTTGTCAAGTTGTCATTATGTGGTTGTCTGAAGGTCTGGCTGAGCAGAAAGGTTGCAGCCAGACAAATTGTTCGGTGAGTGAGTGATAGCACTGGGTGCAATCCATTTTAACAAATGCCATTGTATGATGATTGGTAAGTGTCCCTTTAGAAAGAAGAGGCATGGACCTCCTGTGAATATGGTTGCACTCTACTCAGGAAAAGTTGGTGACAGGGGGTCAACCAGTAATTAGCAGGGATGACACTCAGCAGAAATAAGCTGAGTGTAGGCCATCACCTTTACACACAACATTCCACTAGCAAAGGAGCATGTTGAGCAATAGACTGGTGTTTAACATGTTTGAATGACTCATAGAGGTGGGAGATTTATCTGGTGCTTGAGTTTGTGCTGTACACTGTACTTGGCACTATGGCCTTGTCCCCCTCACACATGTGGCCTAGGTGGACGGGGCTTCATACTGGCTTAATGACTTCTCTGCACTGACAATAACACCTTTAGCACTATTACAGTAGAACCATAGCATTCCTCACATACATCTACACATGTATCTACTGTCCATCACCACTTCCACACTTCACAGGTCTGTCCTCCTGATACCTCTTGTACCTTGCCTGTGCCTGTTGAGGGTGTCCACGACCATGGCAACCTTGACAGGACAAGGTTTGATCATGTTTATGAGTATCTTGACATAGATTCTTGAATTCTTACGGGATGATTAAGCACTATCTTAACACCACAGTTTGTCAGTGGCCACCCTGCACTACAACTGGAGGCAAGAGGCAAAAGATCCTTGCATGCATTTATCCTGATGCATGTATGTTTTGATAAAATATACCCATACTGATCAGGTCATTACAAATCCAATGTAAAAGAACCCTTCCAGTTCTGTAGGTCAGGGGCCTGTGAGTGTTACAAGGTCAAGAAAGTTTATCGCTATGCTGATAATCTGAAAGCAGCCCTGATGCAGACAAAACTCTGTCAATCCTGCCAAACCATCACTTTTTGTTTTTCTACTCAAAACATATATTTTTAAAATAGGAAGATAGTTTAATGTGAACAGTCAATGCACGCTGCTTCAACTTCCACGTCACTAGCTGCTTACATTCAGGTGTCTTACTGTCTCTTTGGTGCAGGGATTATGTAGTGTAAGATAGAAAAGATTTTCATGACAAGATTTTTTTTTTAAAAAAGCACATGATATACACATAAGCTAGCCTGGTCCCACCCTTACTTCTTGCTGCATGAAATTTCGTCATCAATGTGGTCGCTCAAGCCAGCCATATACCATTGCTTAAATGTAGCTATACCTCTTAACACCCGAAGTATAAACAATACTCTACGTCAAGTAATACTAAACATGGAAAGAAAAGGGAAAGATTCATTAAGCATAAAAGATGCAATATTGTTGTTCCTGAAAATGTCATAACTGTAAGGTACAAAATGAAACAAAGTGTGACTGCTTATGTCCAATACCAAATCAGTTTTATTGGCCAACTGTACTTACAGTACAAGGAAAAATTACTTTGGTAGGCATCAAAATACACACACAGACACACACACACACACAGACACACACACACACACACACACACACACACACACACACACACACACACACACATCATGTGATGGTGTACATTCACTTGACATATGGTAGTCATATGCTGAACCATAAAGGAAACAAAATACATAACACAATATTCAAATAATACAAACAATTACAGTAAGATGAATATAATTTACAGGTCAAAGTGGTGGTTGTCAAATGTAAAGCACAAGTAATAATGCAGTGTAGTGCAAGTATGGTGTGTGGTAACTTCGCAGAATGATTCCAAAGCATTTTGTAGCATCCATAAAACTTAACACTTTCCTATCAAGGTTGCCATGGTTGTAGACACCTTAACAGGGCCAGGCAGAAGTCGGTGGATGACTTGTATGGTCTTCATAATGTTCTTTGCCCACTTCCTGGTCCTCCCAGTGCAGGTCGAGGAGGGAAGGCAGAGGAGCACCAATTATCTTTTCTGCTGTAGTTTCGTGGCTGCTCCAAGCTAAACTGTGATAGATGAACATTATAAAGGATCAAAAGCTCACTAGATATGAGGCAAAGAACACATAAGACTTTCCCCTCATCATGTCACTAGTAATTTTTACAGAGGGCAATAAGACAGAATGTAAAAATTAAGAACACAAGATGGTTAGATCAGTCCTGTAGTATCATTGTGTCATTGTGTTTCATGATGGGAGTTTGCAAGTTTGGAATAAGGCAACTAAGAAAACATCATTGTAGTAAGTCAATAAAGCTAGTGTTTTGTCTAAAGTTTTATGTAACAGTTTAGTCACCATAACAATCATCAAAGTCTTCATCAATATCCAGAAATTCAGCATACTGTAGCATAGTCTATCATGCCGGTGACTTGCCTTGTCTTTTTGATTGTAATGCTGTAGAGACCCTTCATCGCCTCTTCATACCCCAACGCCCACCTTATGGGTAAAAAAAAGGTAGTGCCTCCATTACAAATCTAAGAAACTAGTCATTACAACTGACAGTATCATATTATAATGTATTACTTACACGTACCTCTCACAGAATCAGTGGAGAGCAAGCAGGACATCTCTTTCAAAGCGTCTGCCTGGGTGGAGAGAGTTTCAGTGGTTCTGCTTTTCTGTAGTAACAGTGCTCTGCTACTCTTCAAGTCTTTTGGCGGCCACTGTCCTCTTTTGTTTTCATATCTACAGTGTCTGGGATACAGTTGTACACAAGATTGTCATTCAAAGAACCTGTGATCCTTAACACATAACCCAGTTGCTCTGGGGAGACTGGCCCTGATGTAGCTGATACTTGTCAAATGCTAAATTAAAAGTCTATGCTAAATATACAGTACATAAAAGTAAATTGTCAAAGGACTTTTCTACATTAAGAAAGATCCATAGTTCGAACTGTCAAGAACCTACACATTCATGATTTCCTGCCTACAAGCAACGGATACACTATACTGAAATTACACATTTTAGTAGTGTGAACAACATGACTTGGAAAACCATCCATGTATGAATTTGTAACAGTTGTGCATCACAAAAATAATTAAACAGAATGAACAGATCAGTAATAGCAGAGCACTCACTTTCTGACCACTCCTTAAATATCTCTGACCCAGCCCTCAACTTGTGTCACTTCTTTGTTCAAAAACTCCAGGTCCTGAAGCTGGTGACCCGCTAATTCCATAGCATGTGTGTGCATCTGTAAGTCCTGTAAATGAAACAAAAAATACTCTATAACTACTGTGTTGTAGCATATCACTCATCCTGCTGTCTTAAAAACGTGGCACACTACTACTCCCATCATTATGATCTCCCCTGCCAACTTCACAGGCCACACACACTGCACAACACACAGGTCCCTTGAACATGCATGCAGCACAATGCCCTACCACCAACACCACTTCCATCACTCTATCTTCCTGACTTTAAACACACACACACACACACACACTGTTCACAAACAGAACAGTGTCCCCTGGCAGTTGGGTTAGCCCTGCCTCTATATTTTTCACACTAGCAATTGCATGTGATTAATAAAACTGCTTTATTCCTTGATCTCAGTAATGTGTGGTTGTCTTACCATCTTTACGCATGTTTTATTACCAAATACATAAGAGGGCGTTGTATTGCTCAACCTCTTCACCAATCTTGAACCAGCCCCTTGCTGGTGAGGTCCACTCCATTTGACCTAAAATACATAGACAGTCCAAAAAAAAATGCATAAACACTAGTGCTGTCAAACAATTAAAAAATTCTGATTCATCACAAAATTTTGCACAAATAATTGAAAACAGTTGCACCTGCTTGTCAAGTGTGCATCGGATCACACTTGCTCTAGGGTCTAGGGACTTATTTCAGAAAAGCTAATAATGATAAACCGGGTAGACCCAGGTATAAGAAAAAGAGGAACCCCAAAAGCATAGTTTTGTAATAAGGTTAACAATCAAAGCAAAGGGGCAGCCAGGACAACACGACACAGACACTGCTAGACAAAGTCATGTCCAAGCTGTAGTTCAATGGGTTATGGCAATATTATTAAAGAAAATAAATCTATGGCATATCAAAAGAGAAAATGAGCACAGCTCAGCTGTACAAGCGCAGACTATTCATACCTCTATTGACTGTATAACACCTACACAGCCACAGTTTTGCTATACTATTTTCATGTGAAGATAAATCCACAAAACTCTTCATCACTTGAAACGGCAAATCATGGTGAGCGAGTTAATTCTTAATTGACTCAAACTGATCCACAAAGCTGCATGCTCTTTGTTAGGTATACTACTCTAAAAAAACATTGGTTTAGAACATGTCTGAAGATGTTTACAAGACCAGTATCACAAGTGTCTTGATATAATTGGGTAACGGATACCCTATCAGCCATTCAGAATAAAGTATTCCACCGGGTTGATAAAAATGTGAGTGGATGCAATAAAATCCAGCTATATGTGAACAACATATATTGTATCATGAAAACTCTACAAAACCTGTACACAAACAAAAATACAAAGAATTTTCTGAAGTGTCACTGATAAAAAAGGTTCATAACTTGAGAGGTCCTCCAAAATTCATACCTACCATTCATTGTCATTACGGTGACACTTGTCCCAGGGTGAACACTCTGGGATCCCAGTGCATAAACTTAGATGGCCTTGGGGACCTTGAGAAGCACAAGGCACACTGAAAGAGAAAAAAATGTGCTGATTACAAATTGTTAGAACTACTTACAAAAGGGTAATTCTTAAAGCAAGAAACTAAAACCAAGACAGTTCCAAAGTTTGGATCACAGCCATGTTACATTGCCTTCAAACAACAGGTTTAAAAGGTAACACCCAATAAAGTACAAAGTTGAAGGTGAAGGTAATTTATACAATGTGAAATTAGTAAAGGGTAATAGATGCTAAGATGTCATGAAAAGAACAAATCCATTTGGACTTGGAAGCACTCATCTCTTCTTAACTCATAACACAAACAAACAAAAAAAAAAAAACATTTTTGTTTGCAAAGGGTGATAATCCATCTCCATAATCCATTCTCTTTAAATTAGCATTTATACAAGGTAATGACAAATTAAGGTACAAACTTAGACCTAACATTCTTCTCAATTCATGTCATTACATCACTTCAAATGGCCAAAGCCAATCAAAGTTGGTTAATTCACACTTGATATGTCTCCTAACAATTCACTAAATTTCTAGTTGTGTCTTCATAATGAAACAATGCCTGGCTAATGTGGTGAATGTAACATTAATAGATACATAATACTAAGGGGGTAGGGCGTAGGCTAGATCAGTGGTTCTCAAAGTGTAGTCCGGGGACCACTCGTGGTCCATGAGCAAGCTCAAGTGGTCCGCGAGAGGATTTAAAAAAAAAATCCCCCCCTTATTCGAGTCCCCTGTGAACAATACTGATTTTCACC
>JAODXP020000023.1:21137979-21151113 GCA_027497455.2 Sardinella longiceps
AAAAAGTAAACCTCACCTTAAAACTTTAAGTCTCACCTCCATGGACATACAAATTCTTTCAGAAAACTTCCAATACAAAAAAGTATTGTCTCGATGTAAATATTCAACTGAGCAAGTTTCGAAAGGATATCTGTTTGTTAAAATTTTTACCCTATTCAGCTATAATGTAAGTCTATGGAGGGGCTTATAATGGGCATAAGTGGGTGATAACACACATAAAGCTGCAATACTATCAGTTATTTTTCATTGTTATATTACTATTTCTCTTGTTACAGGTTAAAATCCACCGTTCACAATTGTTTTGTATCATTTTGGAGGGTTTTTCCAGACGTCACGTCCATAACGTCACATCCATAACGCCATGTCTCCCAATGAAAACCAACTTTTTTTACATTTACATTTGAAATTAAGTCTTTCTCTGTCTTTACTGAGGTGTCCTGTTTGGTATGAATGTAGTAATATTTACATTTCTCTAGAAATTTCACACACTTCACAGCAAAAACTACGCTCTCTCAAAAGTTTGTCCGTTTTTCGTCACGTCCATAACGCAAATTGAAAGGCTCATATTCTTATGATGCAAATCATGATATTATTTTTTTCTGTTTGCCTGTATTCAGCCATGGAGTTTGCAGAAGAATATGAAAAAAAATTGTGAAATACTGCTAGGTTTGCGGAGGTTATCTGGCCTTTTTGTTCATCAATAATGCACGAAAATGTCACGTCCATAACGCTGGAATTGCCCATATATACTTTTTTTTAATTTATTTTTTTTCAACGACAAAACGATAAGGAGTTGGGAGCTAAAACTTAGCAGTTTTCCCTTTGGGAGATGTGTGAACCTTCTGGAATTTTTTCAGCCAAATCTGAGATGGTCGAGTGGGGGCATTTGGAGATTTGACATGGAATGACCTAGGCTACATGCTGATGTAATGCTGTACATTCTTTAACTTGTTTGGATGGTGAAGCTCAGCAGATAGGCAAGGAGATAACCCTAGCCTAGTGGGTCAGGGGGTTTAGACAGAGTCAGCCAGAACCCTCTGGCTAGTCTAGACATACCTGAACCTGCATTTGACCTTGCACCTCTTGACCCCTGGGTTTATCAACTGAATTATCTGTCCATGCAGGAGACTGTGGCTCTTGGACAGATTATCCGGTAAGAAAGGCTCCCATATTGACTTGATCAACTTTTGAATTTCATTACATCCATGACTGAGTGTATGATAGTCTTATCTGGACATGTCATGACAAGTTTAGAAATACCGTCCTTTGAATATCCAGTTAACTGTTCCAAGTACTCAAGCACATGAAAATTGAATGGTTTTGTTTTGTTTATTTCATACATAAATCCAAAGATAGTCCCAGGGGTGTGTAGACAGAAAAGTTCAGTTGCTGAAACATGAAGAGGAGAAGGTCCTGTTCAAGTGGAGGCTCTCACACCTGCAGCGGCACCTGAGGTAGGCTACTAAAGATGGGAGAGTAGAGTAATAATTACATGTTAATGTATGTAAAGTGCAATAAGGCTCTTTTACATCTATGTCTGTTCACTTTTGTGTCAGAAGAACAAAAACACCATTCTGCAATCCACATTGAAATTCTGCGGCTGCACTCTTGGCTTGTGTACAAGTTGTAAACTGTATAGTCGTGGAGCTTGCCATTCAAATACTTAACAACTATACCCCACACTGAACGCTGAGTGAAGCTGAGTACAAACCTTCAGTTAACACACTTCCACAAAGGCCTGCAAACATGTGAAGCGTTACTCGCCAAAGTTCTTGGTCATTGAAATGCTAAAGACACACACACTATGGGGTACTGGGATACATGTGTTAAATTAGAACACAAACAACAGAGCTCTGTTGAGGGCTATTTGGAAGCAAGCACTGTGTTGGTCAGAGGGGACAGGCTCTGGCAGGCTATGCCTGAGGGAGGGTATGGACCCTGCCTATATGCATGTTAAAATCAGTCTTCGATACATGCCTTCACACACGCACATGAGAGCCACATGCACTGTGGACAGCTAGGACTAGAGACCAATAAAGAAATAAGGTACGTTGTACAGTATGTCACCTTCTGACAAGGTATGCAGGTATATTTTCTCCACTATGGAGAAAAAACATGTTTGTAGTGTACATGTAATTTCTGATTTTCAAAGGACATTTTATTTCTTTTTCTGAATCCTTGTTCTTGGAATTCCCATGTCTTCTACTTGTCTTTTAATTACTGCCAGGGATTAGGCATGCATATATCACATTTCAACAGAAATATTTTATGAATATGGTTAAATTCTGTACCTGTTATATTCCCATAGAATGAAGACATTTTGTCTGCTCCTCCTGATGCAATTTGTGGGAAATGGAATGTGTGTTACGGAAGCCCCTGCATTAGGTATGGTTGGTTTAAATTATTATTCAGCATGTTTTGAAGACTCAATTTGTCTGATAAAGCATTGGAGTTGTGATCAGGGGTGCTGCTAGAAATTTTGGGTCGTTTAACAGAAAATAATTTTTAGCCCCCCAAAAATTGATTTTAATGTTAACATTTTCTCTGGGCTCCACTGTCAGTGCCTCAGATCATCCTAACTTTCCTAAAATCCTAAAATATTTCTGTCACTTTGATGATCCAATTACCAATGTTTTCAGTGAATGTGGCTTCGAGAGGCAGGACAACTCAGTCATCAACATTCAACAGTTCCACTGCTGCCAAGAAGGCCATTGATGGCAACCGCAGTGGTGTGCTGCAGGAAGGCTCCTGTGCGCACACAGAGGCTGAGACCAACCCCTGGTGGAGGGTTGACCTGCTGGAGACCTATAGAGTCACATCTGTGAAAATCACCAACAGAGGCGACTGCTGTGCTGAGAGAATCAACAGAGCTGAGATCCGCATAGGCAATTCCCTAGAAGACAATGGCAACACTAACCCAAGGTAACAGCGGTGTAAGATTTTTGAGTAAACTTTCCCAATAAATTTAATTTTTTAAAATTTACATAGACCTATGTAAATAAGGAATTTTCCCTCATAATTTCCCTCCTTGCATGGAACAGGTGTGCAGTGATCTCCTCCATCCCCGCAGGAGGAGCCAGCACCTTCCAGTGCAATGGGATGGAGGGCCGATATGTGAACATCTTCAGTAGGGGCTACAGGCAACATTTGACTGTGTGTGAGGTGGAAGTAAATGCCGTACCTGCTCCTGTTGGTAAGGAGTTGGAGTTATAAGATATGACTTGGGAAAATGCATAATCATATCAATAACAAAGATATAAGCCACTGTGTGTAGGGTGGGGTGTGGGGGGTTGGGGGCAGTGTGTTGTAACGCTTGGCGGTTGGTGAAAGTGCAGAACTTAAAATTAAAAAATTTAAATGATCTTAGATGACATAATTTTCTTATAATCATTCAGATATCCAGCCAACCATTCCTAATGTGCTTGAAATGGGGTATCCTCCAACAGGTATGAAATTATGTGATTTTTCCACCCATTCAATATTCAGTCATTAACAGTGACTTGTTAAATGAACCAGAAAAAAGTAGTTTAACATGTAACATGCCCAGACTTGCTACGGACATGTTCCATAACCAAGACCTTTGTTCTTGTCTCTCTCACAGAAAATGTGGCCTTGAATAAACAGGCCACTCAGTCATCCCAGTACAACTATTTGGGCAGCCCCAGTAATGCTGTAGATGGGAAACACTACTCCTGGTACAGCCAGAGGTCTTGCAGTCGCACCAAAACTCAAACCAACCCTTGGTGGAGGGTGGACCTGCTGAAGCCTCACTCTGTCAACATGATAACCATCACAAACGTGGAGGACGGTGACCCTGAGATGATTGACAGTGCAGAGATACGAATTGGGAATTCCCTTGAGAACAATGGGAACAACAATCCACTGTAAGAACAGCGATTTCATGGTTGACGTGACTTCAAATGGCTTTAAATGATGTATGTTGACTATCTGCAGATTACAACAATAATTTTTAACTTAATCAACAGCATTGTGCTTTCCCCCCTTGTTGGTTCAGGTGTGATGTTATCGCCTCCTACCCTGCTTGGGAGTCTATGACGTATTACTGCAGAGGCCTGGTGGGACGCTACATTAACATCATCCTGCCAGGTTGTGACAAACGCCTTTCACTATGTGAGGTGGAGGTCAATGCAACCCCACAGCAAGGTCAGCGGAAAAGTTCTTGAATAACTCCTGGACTATACAGTATAAATACCCACAGTCTTTCTGCAGAAGTAGTGTTTGAAGTTTGTGTTCCTGTCTCATAGGAGAGGACATTATGGATGAAAAACCACAACCTGGAAAAAAACAATTAAACACAAAATGTCCTGATGCTAAAATTGTGCTTGGTAAGAATTATTAATTATTTATTGATAATTACTTGAGGCACAACAGTTGAGTTAGTTATACACTTCCATATCAGTCAGTTAATTATTGTCTCAGTGTTTGGCATCATATAAATGAATTGTACAATCTCTCTGCTGACCTCCTGTATAGAGAATGCAGCCAGTGGAGGGACAGCAACCCAATCATCCCAGCTGGACGGGCTAGGGGATGCCAACAATGCCATTGACAGAAACAGGAGCTCCACCTACTCAGATGGTACTTGCAGCCACACCAAAGCGGAAATTGACCCCTGGTGGCGGCTGGACCTGGGAAAGGTCCATAATGTTACCTTTATAACCATCACCAACCGCGGGGACTGCTGTTCTGACAGGATCAGCGGAGCCGAGATCCACGTTGGCAAATACCTCGACAATGAAGGCAATAGTAACCCACTGTGAGTGAGAATTTCACACAGACCTCACCTATAATCATGTAGATTTGATTATTTATTTATATCTTCAATTGTTTGTTTCTATGCCCCATGTTGAAGTGTGCTTATTTCCAGGTAGAGTCTGCAGTCCCAATCATGGCCTACAAAAAAAAACAATGCCATAGCCATAGAATAATTATGCCATAATGCTTTGCATTGAATAGCTATGGTTACATTACATGGTGATATTACATACAACTTAGCATTGTACCTAGTATGTAATAAAAATGTACTGTAACAAGCCATTTTGAATGCACCCAATTGTAAATCAGATGGAGGTGACTCAGTATTGTATCGCTTTAGGTGTGCAGTGATTTTTTACATCCCAGCTGGCCAGACAAGTACTTTTGAATGCGGTGGAATGGAAGGGCGTTATGTCAACATACTGCTACCTGGCCGAGAGAAATACCTGACACTTTGTGAAGTTGAGGTGCATGCCAGTACCTTTCAACCAGGTGGGCTGGTCTTAATGTTACCTTTTACATTTCTGGACCCTCTGTTAATATGACAGATGAAAGTCAGGGGTGTTTAAAATAACGTTTTATTCATAACTCATGATTAAATGATAATAATTAAATATAGCAAACATCTCTTTTTTTCCTGGAAATATGCCTGTCTATTGTTTTTATTTGATTCTATCTGTGGCTGTTTATCAGGTCCATCTTCATCAGTTGCTCATGCTGCTGCAGTACCTAACAAGGCAGCCCCCAACCCGTACATGACCTGGTTGTGGTCGCCATGGCAAAAACTGCGCCGCCCAGTGGTTCGTAATGGTATGGATGCCTTTTGAATTGGTCAGTTTTACAAACAGCCACTGGCAGAACTGTCCTAGTCTGTTGTCATCTTGCACACTAGTAATCAACAGGCTATGTTGTCAGTGCTGTGGCAGATATCTTCTTGAGCATAATGAAATAAGGCAGAAATCATAAGATAATAATAAAAAAAATCAAAAAGATTATAGCTGTAAATGCTATTTGGCCAATGATAGTTGATGTTGGACAAAAAGAAATACACTCGGCTACTTTTTGTTATATTTTCTCTACCTATATCACATGAATGCCAACCTGTCTATCTCACTTTCTTTCTGACCATCTGAAGATAATGTAGCAGTGAAGGGAAGGGCTACTCAGTCCTCTCAATTCAGTCGCCTGACCCATGCTGACAACGCTATTGATGGGAGACTGGACGCAGAGTACCTCTCTGGCACATGTGCCCACACGCGGCTCCAGTCTGACCCCTGGTGGCGAGTTGACCTGTTGGCAGTGCACAAGGTGGAGTCTGTTAGCATCACCAACAGAGAGGACTGCTGTGAGTGGAGGCTTGATGGGGCTGAAATACTGATTGGGAATTCACTGGAAAACAACGGCAACAGCAACCCAGTGTAAGTGGAGCACACATGCAGGTCAGCTCTTCAGGACTCAGATTTCACTTTTCACATGTTATTTATAAGGAGGAAAATAAATGTTATGTATTTGGCCTGTGAAAACAGTAATGCATAAATGCTTGCCATATGACTTTTTGTAGATGTGCTACTGTTTCATCTATTCCTGCTGGAGAGTCCATAACATTCCAGTGCAATGGCATGGAGGGAAGGTACATTAACATCATCCGACCTGGGTGCTTCAAGTTCCTCAGTATTTGTGAGGTGGAGGTCCATGCAAGGCCTGTGTCTGGTGGGTGCCCATGTCTCTATCCAATACAACTGCTTTATTCACTCAAAATAAGACCCTGTTTACATGTTTCTAAATATTTGTTATAAACAGATACTTGTATTTTGTTTAGGCGTTTGGGCCTTTTGTATACACTTAAATGGAATTTCAGCCAGCAATATTTTTCAAAACGCTGGTTTCTGACTCTGCTGGATATGTGCAAACTCAATTAATAAAATATATCTGTTTATAAAAATATCTTACAATGTAAACAGGACCTAAAGCCTAGGCTATCAGTCAAGTTACTGGGAGGCCCTGCCCTGTAACATTTCCTTATTATAGCCTAGGGTTTGTTGTTGTGTATCTAAGGCCTTGGAATTTCAGTAGAACTCAGAGGGACCTCCACATGTCCATGGTCACTACCAGCAATACTCCATTGCCTTCTGTATCACACAGAACTGTTCCATGCCAATGGAATGACATGTAATAGAGGTAACGCTGTGGCTATGATGATGTGTGAATCCTTGCTTTCTACTCACAGGTGTTTCTCCTGCCAATGCTTTGGAGGATTACGAAGGCGTGTCTTTTGAAACACAGTGCCCTGATGTGCAAGTTCCAGGTAAAGTGGTACAAGACAAGATAGATGCAGTTCAGATCAGACTCAGTTACCAAGTTCAGATACATGTGTACTGTATGTAGGTTGAAATTTAGTTGAAATACATTCAGAATGGCATACAGCCGGTACGGTACTTTACTGTACATTGCTACTTATATGAAGTCTGACATGAACCTAGCTAGATTTCTTTTCAATAATGATAAAATGGGGTACTTTGTATTTCCCATGTTCACTGCAGTACTTGAATGTATTTGTTTTGTGATATCTCAACCCCAGAGAACATTGCCTCCCAGGGAAAAGCTACCCAATCCTCTCAGTACGACCACCTTGGCAATGCCTCGAATGCCGTAGACAGAAAGCGCAACCCATTATACCACGTTGGCTCTTGCTCTCACACCAAGAGGGAGGCCAACCCCTGGTGGCGAGTGGATCTAATGAGAAACTACAAGGTGGCTGCTGTGACCATCACAAACAGAGGGGACTGCTGTGCTGAGAGGATCAACGGAGCTGAGATCCACATTGGAAACTCCCTGGAGAACAATGGCAACAGCAATCCACTGTAAGTCACTGCACATTACACAAAATGCTACACCAACTTCTTGCAATAGAATTCAGTTCATAAATCATATACATCTGTAAATATTGGGGTCTGGTGAAAGGTTAAATGAAATATACAGTATAACTAACACATTAAATACTCTTTCAATTGACAGAAAAGTAATTAGTAGTCTTTTTATACAGGTGTGCCGTTATATCGGACATGAGAGAGGGAGACATTGTAAACTTTAAATGCAATGGAATGGAGGGTCGCTATGTCAACATCTTTCTACCTGGAAGAAGGAGGTGCTTAACTCTATGTGAAGTGGAGGTCATCAGCATGGAAGAGGGAGCTCCCAAATGAAGAGTTTCTGGAACAGTGCAGTGTTTCCATATTAGGGCCTTATGGCACATTAGTTATACTCTTGATAATGATGTGCTGCACATCTGAGGAAAATAATAAAACCAAAATATGTAATAAATATCAATTGTATGTGCAGTTTGTAAACACACACACACGCACACACAACACACTCTTTGGTACTGGGGATACAGTCCTTCAAGTAGCCTCTGTGTTGTCTCCTAAGAACAGTTTTTTTCACAGTTTATTCAGGGTGCAGGGATAATGTCTATGATTTGAGACAAAAGTATATCACACTGAAACAATGCAGCAAGTCATACACCTTTAATGCATTTCTGTCAAATTAAAAAAGGACGTAAAATAAAATATAAATAAATAACATTTGAACATGATGAACTGTTTTTGCTTCATTTCTTTGACATGGACATGGAGTGTGAAAGTGTAATATATACTTTAAATAGTCCAGCCATACAAAGGGAATATGTGTATTGCCTGCCAGAAAGTTTGGGAGGCCTAGGATTTTTATATATGGGCAATTCCACGAAAAAGTAAACCTCACCTTAAAACTTTAAGTCTCACCTACATAGACATACAAATTCTTTCAGAAAACTTCCAATACAAAAAAGTATTGTCTCGATGTAAATATTCAACTGAGCAAGTTTCGAAAGGATATCTGTTTGTTAAAATTTTTACCCTATTCAGCTATAATGTAAGTCTATGGAGGGGCTTATAATGGGCATAAGTGGGTGATAACACACACAAAGCTGCAATACTATCAGTTATTTTTAGTGCTGTCAAACGATTAAAAAATTTAATCTGATTAATCACAAAATTTTTCAAAGATTAATCGTGATTAATCACTTTTAATCAGCTCATTTCCTCCAGTAAGAATTTGGATGCTAGGGTATGTTGGATCCTTATTTTGCCCTGTAAAGGCCCTGATACTGAATAGTTGGCTTTGTTCGTCTCAAATGGGGCAATTCACACCTGTCCCCTACCCCATAGGATTCCCCAAACATGTTGTTGGACAGTCAGGAGCTAGGCCATAATCTTTGTATAGTTTGACTTGATAACCGTTCCATTTTCTATCTGAAATTTAACATAATACATGCCATGAAAGTGGAACCATATCCATCAGGATTAATCTGAGTTAATTTTTTTAATCCGAGTTAAATTTTTTGGATTAATCACGTGATTAATCAGTTAATTTTGCCAGCACTAGTTATTTTTCATTGTTATATTACTATTTATCTTGTTACAGGTGAAAATCCACCATTCACAATTGTTTTGTATCGTTTTGGAGGGTTTTCCAGACGTCACGTCCATAACGTCACATCCATAACGCCATGTCTCCCAATGAAAACCAACTTTTTTTACATTTACATTTGAAATTAAGTCTTTCTCTGTCTTTACTGAGGTGTCCTGTTTGGTATGAATGTAGTAATATTTACATTTCTCTAGAAATTTCACACACTTCACAGCAAAAACTACGCTCTCTCAAAAGTTTGTCCGTTTTTCGTCACATCCATAACGCAAATTGAAAGGCTCATATTCTTATGATGCAAATCATGATATTATTTTTTTCTGTTTGCCTGTATTCAGCCATGGAGTTTGCAGAAGAATATGAAAAAAAATTGTGAAATACTGCTAGGTTTGCAGAGGTTATCTGGCCTTTTGTTCATCAATAATGCACGAAAATGTCACGTCCATAACGCTGGAATTGCCCATATATATAATTTCAAGACCCAAACATGACATCATGAAAATGGAAATCAAAGCCAAGAATTGTTTCTAAAGGTGTTGAAATTTGGTGCAAATAACACTATCCTGGATTGGATTCTCTTCCATGATTTTTGCCCAAATACTATAAGGGGAAATTATAGGCCTACATTTCTTAAAATTTGCACTGACTACAAATCATGAACTGAAACACTATCCAGTAGTAATATTATAAATGGTGCTGCTTGCCTTTTTTTGCATTGGGTGTGTGGGATCTTATTATGGCCTATGTAAGTAAGTGTCTGTTATGGCTTCATCAGGCTTCATTCTTTCAAAACAGAGGTGAACACTGCTACTCCTTACCGATAGGTGGCAATACATTGTTCAAGGCAGCTTTGATGGTTTCTGAAGAAGAGACACATAAACACCTGCATGTACTCTAGGAGAATCATTTCCTGACACAGCATACATTTGTTAGATAAAAAATAAATTGTTTCTGCTAAACACGAGCTGGGTAAGTAATATTTATCAACTGTCCATTCATTCATTCATTCTAAACATTAACGTGTTACATGTTTTTTTAATTACCCTCATAACTTGCTGTCATAAGCGAAGCATGACAGTCACAAAAATTTCAACTTTGTTTTTCTCATCTGCTTCGTCTTTTTAGTTGAAATTTGGGATGCAATCGTATAAAGACTTAATTTTGCAAGCAACTGGAGCCAAGGCTTTTCGCACTGGTGCCAAAATACAAACACTTTGGAGTGGCTATGGTGAGATAGTGAGGATTCATTTGGAAGGCTGTGACCGCCCGTCAGTAGTCGTCAAACATGTGAAGTTTCCAGAGGAATCTGCGCATCCAGGTGGATGGAATACCGATAGATCTCACCAGCGAAAAGAGAGGTCTTACCAGGTGGAAACATATTGGTACCAAAACTACACCACAAGTGACCGTTGCCGTGTCCCCATTTGTCTTGCAGCTAGATCATTTGGGGATGAACAGGTTATTGTCTTGGAAGATTTGGATGTGGCAGGATTTGACGAGCGAAGAAATAATGTGAATGCTGAGGAGATCAATGCTTGTCTCAGTTGGCTCGCTAACTTCCATGCCCTCTTCATGGGGGTTGAACCAAAAGGATTATGGCCCATAGGTACATATTGGCATCTTGAGACTCGACCAGATGAGCTAGAAGCCATGTCAGATCAAGAGTTGAGAAATGCAGCTGGGAAAATAGACAGTATACTAAATAGCTGTCACTTTAAGACTATTGTGCATGGGGATGCCAAACTGGCCAACTTCTGCTTCTCTGGAACAGGAAATGGGGTCGCAGCGGTGGACTTTCAGTATGTGGGGGGAGGCTGTGGGATGAAGGATGTAATTTATTTCCTGGGAAGTTGTATGAATGAAAAACAGTGTGAGAAGAGGGTTCCAGAACTACTGGACTACTACTTCTCTGAATTGAAGGCAGCTCTTGGTGAGCAAATGAGTTTTAAAGATCTGGAAATGGAGTGGAGGGAGATGTTTGCGTTTGCATGGACTGACTTTCATCGTTTCCTACTGGGTTGGATGCCAGGGCACCATAAAATTAATAGGTACAGCAGGAAGCTCACTCAAGAGGTACTGACTAAGCTGAAACAAAAGCAAAGCTGAAACATAAGACTTTGGATCACATATTGCAATATAGCCTACATTAATAAAATCAGATATTTTAAATTATTCAAAGTTTTGCCTCCGATTTGGGCATTTTTTTATTCAGGCTCATCAAGCATCGGAGATGCAGATTTACTGTACATTCAGGATGATTTTTATATGATAGAGGCATTATAGAGGATAGGCAGGGGCGGAGCTATAGGGGGGGCGGGCACGGCCACCGCCCCTGGGCCCAGGGCCCTCCCACTATGGAGGAGGGGCCCCTTCATCAACCTTCAACTGCATCACGAAAATTTCCTTGACCACACTTTAGTTGCATTGCAGCAGACAAGTCTGAAAATAGTGAAAGTCCTCAGTTGTGCATTACATTATATACCCCTTGTCTTTGCTTATCATTCTTATCATGGTTACTTATATAAAAAAAAAATAATAATCTTTTAAATTCCTTAAAGACACTTAAAATAAACTAAATTACAAGGTTTTCGAGCAAAACTAAGCTGTTATGTATTTAGAATGGTTGTTTTTACATTTTGCAATTTGCAAAAAGTGCAATGCATGATGGGTAGTTTAGTATGAAAGCCATCGTCCTGCTGCGTCAGCTGTCAGTGGACTAGGGAAGAGGTGCGCATGGCTTCTCTGTTGGTTGTGTACGAGAATATGTACGGATGAAGCATGTTTAAAAGTAAAAGCGGGACACAATAGAGGATGGACAGAATAATAAAGAGAAGGCAATCTTTAGACCTCTTTGAGTTTTTAATTCACCGTCTGCTTCTACTAGTTGTGAACATGACTCAGTTCCCTGTCCCTGTGCTAACACTGGCTGTAGCTCTGGCCAATGTAGAGAAGGGTTAGGAATGTGGAGAGGGAGATTGAGAATCAGGAAATTGTTTGTCAGTCATTATTTTGTAACCAGCTCTCTCATTGGCATGTTAGAAATTGTGCATTGTTTGAAATGAAAGAAATCTCTGTTTTTTATTTGATTGTTTTTAAATAATGTTTTAAAAAAGCAATGCCTTCTGGGAGCATCAAGGCAGAGTAGCAAAACAACTCTTCATTTGGAAACTGAAAGTCATCTAGCCACAGTTAGGAGAGGTTGAGCTGGCCAGGCTAAAAAAATTAACAGGGGTTCCAAGCAACACAAGGGGGAGGGAGCGGAGCAAAAACGAGACAAATTGAAGAGAGCACTGTTTACTGATAGCGAAACATGCACGAAATTGTCAACTCAATTGCAGCTTTAGCTAGCTGCACGAGTAGTAGGCTAGTAATGACACTGCTATCCATAGACAAGGTTGTGGAGAAGAGCAAGCTGTCTCGTATTTCGTTAACTGCATGAAGGTAAGACTCAGGTTTTTATTTGAGCGGCTGGCTCTATGTTTTATATGCATTGGTGTGTCATTGTTTTGGTGCAGTAGTTTAAAGCATGGATTATTAGCATGGGCTACTAAATGAGCTCTTGAACTAGCCGTTTCCGTGTGTCAAAAAAATATCTGTGAACTGTGAATTGCGTGCGCGTGTCCCTGTTAGCCACTTATTGGAAATATGGAAGTGCAAATACCAGGGCTGTTTTTTGTAATGTGGTTGGTTGTATTATTATGCCTTAAAGTAGGCTACATGCCGAATGGACACATTACTGAGCGATATACATTGTTCTGTCTGAATTGTTGTAGAGATTATTTCAGCGCCGGCACCTATGTGCGCTTGGGGGTGCGTGCGTGCGTTTTGGGAGTGGGTGGGGGGGCCCGTTTGGCGTTTTGCCCCGGGGCCTTAGGTTCAGTTGTTCCGCCACTG
>JAODXP020000023.1:21151213-21153713 GCA_027497455.2 Sardinella longiceps
TAAATGTTGCTACCTTGATCATGTTGTTGAATAGTTGAAAAAAAGAAAATGGTGCTGGTTGCTGTATTGGTTGTTATGTTGATTGCAAGGGTACTTTTGGTTGTTGTTAGGCCGTTGCTAGGGCGGATATGGTGGTTACTATGCTGGTTGTTACATTGATCATGTTGGTTGCTATGTCTAGTGCTTGGTCATCAGTGTGGAAGCGGTTCCTAGGACATTGCAGGGCTTCTTGAGGTTGTTGCTAGGCTGTTGCCAGGTAAGTTATGGTGGTTGCTACGTTGATCATGTTGGTTGCAATGTTCATTGCTAGGTCATTGTGGAAGTGCTTCCTGGAAGGTGGCATTGGTGCTTAAGGTTGTTGTTCGGCAGTTGCTAGGGTGGACATGTAGGTTGCTATGCTGGTTGCTACGTTGATCATGTTGGTTGCCATGTTCATTGCTATATCATTATTGATGGAGTGGTTCTAAAGACATTGCAAGGCTGCTGGAGGCAGTTGCTAGGCTGTTGCTAGGGCGGATATGGTGGTTGCTATGCTGTTTGCCATGTTTAGCATGTTGGTTGCTATGTCAATTGCCATAGGGGTGTCTGAGGTTGTTACTAGGCCATTGCGAGGGCGGATATGTTGGTTGCTACATTGATCTTGTTGGTTGATATATTGCTAGGTCATCATGGGAGTTGTTAGCAGTGGCTATTGTTAATGTTGATGAATGGGTGATTATTGAATAGTTGAAAAAAAAAGATAGTTGATGACAGTTCGAATGAACATGGCCCGTATCAGTAGTTAAATTAGTGATAAAAGGTGGACGCAGCCTTTGGCTGCGTCAAATGGTTCGTTGTTGATGATTACATAAAAAGTTGCTTTGTGTAAATTTGTTTAAAAATGTTGAAATAGGAAATAGTTGAAATAGGAAAAGATGTGGAAAAAAAGTTGCAAAAAATGTTGAATATAATACAGAGAATTGAAGAGAAAAAAAGGAAAATATGTAGGCTAGGCCTGAAAGGTTGCCAAAAAGTTGAAGAGATAATACAGAGAATTGAAGAGAAAAAGGCAAAGATGTACAGTAAAAAGTTGGCAAAAAGTTGAAGGGAAATAGGCAAAAATGTCAAATGTCGATGAAAAAGTGAATAGATAATTGAAGAGAATTGAAGACAAAAAGGTGAAGACGTAAATAGTTGCCAAAAGTTGAACAGATAATACAGAGAATCAAAGAAAAAAATGGCAAAGATGAAAAAGTTGTTAAAAGTTGAATAGATGATACAGAGAATTGAAAAGAAAAAGACAGTAGAAGAGGGAAAAGGCAAAGAGGCTCGCTTCGCGAGCCATTTGCCTCAGCAAATGGAAGTGAAATAAGCTTAAATAGCCCATTAGGTTAATAGAAATGAACTGGAAAGGTTAATACAGCAGATAACAGAATGTTCGTGGAAATAGAATCCTAGAAGTTCCACTAGTCTGCTGAAAGTTCTCTGGAATGTTTACAGTAGTCAAGAAAGCAACAATAGAATGTTTACAGTAGTTAAGGTAGCAACAATAGGAAGTAGAATTCTGTTGTGGAACTCTGAAAATTCCATAATTTGTGAAAAAAAGCACTTTTTTCGCTCGTTTATCGCAGATAGTAGAAAAAGTAAAAATAGTAGAAAAGTGAAATGTCATAGCATAACAACACAAATCGAGACCTACGAGATGAAGTTTGAATGAAGTTTCTAGGTGAAACGGTTATTGAGAAAAAGCGAGCATTGAAGAATAATAATAATAACTAGATTTGCAATTCCAAGGAATTACACAGTGCATGCAAACGTTTAAAAAAGTGCACTTAGAAAGTGATAGTAGAAAAAAAGTAGAAAAGTAGAGTAAAGAGGAAACTTGTTTAGGCAATCAAAGTTACTAGTTAAGTAGCAAAGAAAATGTTGCTACCTTGATCATGTAGTTGAATAGTTGAAAAAAAAGAAAATGGTGCTGGTTGCTGTATTGGTTGTTATGTTGATTGCAAGGGTACTTTTGGTTGTTGTTAGGCCGTTGCTAGGGCGGATATGGTGGTTACTATGCTGGTTGTTACATTGATCATGTTGGTTGCTATGTCTAGTGCTTGGTCATCAGTGTGGAAGCGGTTCCTAGGACATTGCAGGGCTTCTTGAGTTTATTGCTAGGCTGTTGCCAGGGAAATTATGGTGGTTGCTATGCTGATTGCTACGTTGATCATGTTGGTTGCAATGTTCATTGCTAGGTCATCATTGTGGAAGTGCTTCCTTGAAGGTGGCATTGGTGCTTAAGGTTGTTGTTCGGCAGTTGCTAGGGTGGACATGTAGGTTGCTATGCTGGTTGCTACGTTGATCATGTTGGTTGCTATGTTCATTGCTATATCATTATTGCTGGAATGGTTGTAAAGGCTGCTGGAGGCAGTTGCTAGGCTGTTGCTAGGGCAGATATGGTGGTTGCTATGCTGTTTGCCATGTTGAGCATTTGGTTGCTATGTCAATTGCCATGTCATCATTGTGGAACTGG
>JAODXP020000023.1:21161213-21163713 GCA_027497455.2 Sardinella longiceps
GATTGCTCAGCTCACTGAGCCTGATGGATAAAATACTGTGTGATGTACTGATGTACCCACAGGATGTGATTCTTACTAAGTAGAACTGATCAAACCAAAGCTTACATTATAAAACACATTTCTCAAACAGGAAAGTCTTCTAACTTACACAGATGGTGAGACTTCTAATTAGACAGCGGTTGAGAGAGAGGATGTATAACAAGAATCAGAGGATGGTGTTTAGTCTCTGTCGTTTCCCCCAGTGATGTAGAACTACACTAACAGTGCTATGTGTCAGCCTGCAGCAATGCACACGTTCTGGTATATAGCTGTCCACATGTTGTTCAGAAATAGCTAAAGAGTACAAAAGCATAAGTGGTACATTACCTTTCCATACACCCATACATTCCAATCATATAATACAGCACCCCTCTCCATACATTCTAATCTTATGGCACAGTCACAGGTTTTTCATACTGATTGAATCCTCTGGAACTGTACCCCTATCTATACATTCTAATTATATATGGCACCAAACTCCCTTGGCATACATTCTTATCGGCACAGCATTCCCTATCTACATTCTACATATGGTGCCATACTATTCCAAATGTGATGTTTTTTTTCTAATCATATGGCACAGTAGTACCTATCTCTGCTTGCGTTTCAGTTTATTAAGCAGGCAGTGAATAGCTCTTTTTGAAGAGCTAAGCTAAATTTTCACCAGAGAGTTGAGATTATGTAACCAGCTGCAGTAGCTCAAAGCCTAGATGTAGTGTGTGTGAGCGTGCACACACACACACACACACACATGCACACACACATACACACACACACACACACACACACACACACACACACACACACACACACACACACACACACACACACACACACACACACGTACACACACACCGCACACACCACCACGAGCAGAACCGTCAAACCCCCAGTGTACTGTAGTGTATTTCTCCTCTGGCTCCTCCAAAGCACAAAGACAGTGCTCAGACAAGACAAGAGCTCTTTACTGAGCATGATCAGTGTTCATATACTAGCTATCTGCACAGCACTGGAACTGGTTTGATCAGCAGGACAGAGGAGATGCATCTGGACAGTACTTGTTTTGTCTGCAGTTTCTTTCATCCAAAGAAGCTTAGGCTGCAGAAAGAGAATAGAATCCACACAAACAGCAGGGTCTGTGGCATGGCTTACTACTTCCTACGAAGGCAAAAAATCAGTGATTCCACATCAAGATTTTCATTGAATTGCAAATTGGTGGGGGTGTGGACATTCTGCCAATAGTCATTACTGGAATCCTCAGAGGAAAGTCTTAGGAATGTCTAGGACACATCTAGGACACATCTAGGACACATCTGTCACAGGTGTGGTCTGGTGCTGTTAGATAGAAGTTCTATCTAGAAGATAGATAGAAGAGCTGGATCAGTGTGGCTGTGGAAGGGAGTTGCTATTACCTCATCAGATGTCATGCTGATCAGCTAACAGATTTCTCTGCAAGTATTGCTAATGCTATTCCTCCTGTTGTCTGCTTGGTTTGAATCAGCTTTCCTCTCCCTAAATACATGACTATAGCTTTAATTTTGGTAAACACTCGACGTGTCTAGTTCAGTATTTGCTTGTGATCTGGCTGATCTAACTTGTTATATCTGTTTCCAAATAGCATAGTTGCTCATCAGTAAGCAACTTAGTTAGTTATGGGAAATATTATTGCAACTAACAAACCTGCTAACTTAGTTAGCATCTATGATTTTGGGAAACGGATCCCTAAGAGCCTGAGTGGTAAATCGCAGTGGTTGGTTGATTGGTTGAGCACCTGGTCTATCTCAAATGCAGTAACCCCAGCTGTTGATAGGGTTTTTGTGGTGGTAGGCCTATATTTATACAAGTCGACTGTTTAACCTACGGTATTTTTTCAGTTGATTTAATTTGCTTTAATTTGAGTGTTTGTCTTCTCTTTTTGGAGTTAACTTTCCTACACTTCGACAAGCATATGTTTTTGCACATCGTTTTGGGACATTTTTTTCCAACCCTTTATTTTTGGCCACCCTACAACAGCAGTTGCTCATGTTAACTGTATTCATCTCTAGAGGAACACCCCATCCCCCGCTACCCCCTATGTACATGTGTGCATGTGTAAGTGTGTGTGTGTGTGTGTGTGTGTGTGTGTATGTGTGTCTGTGCTCCCCAGTGTAAAGACAGTGTGTGTGTGTGTGTGTGTGTGTGTGTGTGTGTGTGTGTGTGTGTGTGTGTGTGTGTGTGTGCGTGTGTGTGTCTGTGCTTCCTCCCCAGTGTAAAGACAGTGTGCGTGCGTGTGTGTGTGTGTGTGTGTGTGTGTGTGTGTGTGTGTGTGTGTGCTCCCCAGTGTAAAGGCGGTGTGTGTCCTTCTCCTCACCTGGTCCCAGGGGCAGATGATTCCTCCGAAGAACATGAAGAGGTAACCCATGGCCAGCAGGCAGGCCCAGATGAGGAGGGAGAAGAGACGCAGCAGCTTCTTAAAGACGGC
>JAODXP020000023.1:21168713-21176213 GCA_027497455.2 Sardinella longiceps
CTGGAGAGTGGAGGGAGCCAAGCTGGAGAGGCCTGGAGGATGCCATGCACACCACACCACACAGACCACCAGGAAGAAAGTGGGGGGGAAATGCATTGAAGCTCCATGCATAATGCATTAGCCACGCCTGCCAGATCTGAAAGCCTGCTGTTAAAAATTGCAGGAGAAATACCCTCTTTCTCTGCAGGTGGCTGGGAGTCACAAACACCAGCAGCAACATGGCCACACCACACACGCACTCACACACACACACTTGCATTCACATGAACACACATATACACACATAGACAGACATAGAGGGAGACAAACATGTACGCACACATGCGCACACACGCACAGGCACGCACGCACGCACACACACACACACACACACACACACACACACACACACACACACACACACACACCCACATACACATACACAGGACATTGTCTCTTTAGTTGCCTGAATGTCACACACAATCGCAGACAAAGGCACACACACGCAAACACACACATAAATACATAACAGACTGAAACACAAAGCAAGCGAGAGAGAGAGAGAGAGGGGGGGGGGGAGACTCAGCATGGCAGTGGTTTGCAGTGATGGGAAGAATGGGGTGAGAGGTGTTAAAAGCAACCATCAGCCTTTGCAAAATATCCAGACACACACACACACACACACACACACACTCACACACACACACACACTTCTGAGGGCAGGCTCTATCAGCCAGTTAGCCCCCCACCATGCCCAGGATGGGGGATGGAGTCGGGGCGAGACAGACAGAGCACTCAGGGAGGAGAGGGTTGGAGCGAGGGATGCACTGATGAAGGAGAGGAAGACAAGAGTGTGAAAAAAAATCATCTCAAGAGTACCTCCTCCACACACACACACACACACACACACACACACACACACACACACGGTTCACAGACACAGAGGTAGGCAGGCAGGCAGGCAGACAGACAGACACAAAGATTCACTGGCTCAGACAGAGAGACACACAAAAATGCTTAGATAGACACATACACAGCACCTCTGTGCACACACACACACACGCACATACACACACACACATACACACACACACACACACACACACACACACACACACACACACACACACACACAGGTCTAATATAATGTGTGAGGGGTGGGTTTAGTGCCAGGTTTGGGCTATGAAGAGTGAAGACCCATTAGAGCAGCTGTGAGATAGAAGGCAGGCAATAAGACAGCAGGCAAGTAGGGGAAGACAGAACAGAATAGAATAGAAGGCAGAGAGGGGAAGGAATACGCTCAGATAGATAGAATGTGCATAAATCATCACCAAAAGATCAGAGAATAATAGCTATGTAGCAATGATAATAATAATAATCAAGGAGGATGATGTTATTAATATCAATAAATAACAAATCCTGTTTTTTTTTTTTAAAAGAAAAAAAACCAAGCAATCAGGAAAGGATTAAGGGGAGCTTTAGAGGATTTAAAGCATGACACTGATTCAGCTAACCTTATTTCTTTGGCTCCTAGCCGAGCCTTAGGCCTCGTCAGCAAAGGATCTGTCCCTTTTAGTCTTAGGGACACTCTGAATGAGGCACTAAAAGGACAGATATATCACTAGGAGAAAGGCCATAAGAAGCCTTCAAAGACATCAGTGACAATTTAAGTCCTTTATAAAAAATAACTGTGAAAAATTTTTCTACATAATTAGAAAAAGGTATGAATGAAGAGTGAAAGAAAGAAAGAAAGGAAGGAAGAAAGAAAGAAAGAAAGAAAGAAAGAAAGAAAGAAAGAATGGGCAAAAAGAAAAAAGAGAGACAGAAAGAAAGACAAAAAGAAAGGGAGCGATGGAGAGGAGAGAGATGCTGGAGTGAAGCGTGACAGAGTGCCCGTGCCAGTTTGACACATGCCAGGGGAAGTGTTGCTTGGGCAGGCGGGAGCAGCGCACCTGGCGAGCTGCCATTGGCTGAGAGTGAGGGGGGGGGATTGACACAGGCTTGGCAAAGCCGTTGTTTGTGCTGGACGTGTTCAATGTCACCTGACCATATCTGGGTGATATCCAGACCATATGAACATCATATATAGCATAGCGACAGGCCATGTCAATGCCTAAGGCTAAGCAGATCCATATGACAACAACACCAGGGCCATATCAATGCCACAACAGCACCATATCAGGGCCATAACTGGGCCATGTGACAGCCAGTTGTGGGCCATACTGTATCTGCCTCAGGGTCAGCTGCTGGAATAGGCTTCAGGAATTACTATCTGAGAGTCAATGAGCAGTAAGTGCTGCTGACTGAGTCTTTTTCTCCTTCCCATTTGGCTCCAAAATCTGCCTTTTCATCACCTGCATTACTACCCCTAAGTCCCCTTACCACCTGTGTCTGTCTGCCTCACAAAGTCCATCACTGCTGCTTCTGCACATTACAGTGGTGTAGTTAGAGAGATGCAGTGACTGGAATTGTAGAGAGGAGGAGAATTCAGCATATTACCATCAGCACATTCTCGCCAAGATTGAACATGACAACACCTGTCTCTCTCTCTTTATCTCTGTGTCTCTTTCTATCTCTCTGTCTCTCTCTCTCTATGTGTGTGTGTGTGTGTATGTGTGTGTGTGTGTGTGTGTGTGTAAACCCAAGTCTTACAACCACACCTTTGAGAGGCTTTGTGGTCTGACAAAGATGTAGCATTTTATCACAACGTGGGCATTATTCTTCACTTTCACTTTGCCATATTTTCCCCATCATGTTGGATCTCTAATATCCACAAACCACAAACTCAATGCAGCGTGACTAAAACAGATGGTTCTGCTCATATATAAAATGAGATCCTGATAGAGTAGGAGGTTATTTATTGGCTCTGACTCCATTATACAGTACCTAATTATCATCACATAAAAATGTACTGGTAGATTTACAGTACATGTTTATGCAACCATCTTTAAAATTAGAGAGCATTTTATTTCCATTAGACAGAAAGACGCCCCTTTCAGCATCTGCGCTACAAGCCTGCCTTACAGTAGCACCTCCAGCAATATGTGTGTGTGTGTGTGTGTGTGTGTGTGTGTGTGTGTTGTGCAGCAGCACAAAACAGGGAAAACAGGGAAGGACAATAGAGAGCCGTCCAGGCTGACAGGTAGCCTCCCTCTGAGCCGCTCCGCTTCATTGAGCCAAACTAATTAAATCTCCTTCTCTTTTTTTCTCCCCAAACCTCCCTCTTTTCAGCATTCATCTTCCCCAGGCTATTGATTTAACCATGTGACAGTTCTATGACTCCCCATAAAGATCGGTGTCTGCTTGCATTAACCACAACAGATATCATCATCCACACTCAAAGGCAGAGCGAGAGCAAAAGAAACACGCTTCAGTCTGTGACAAGGAGGATACTATTCTCCCCTAAAAACTAAACGCCAGTGTGTTATTTATCGATATTCAATTCAATTAACTTCAATTGTTTTCTTATCACCAAATCACCTATAGACTTACAGTACATCATCATCCTATATCTGGCCTAATCTTCTATCAACTTTCATAGCCTCTTTATGCATAGTTACATAATATTAGACTATTTGCAGTTTACTACAGCATCAGTGCTCATACTATGAAATCATGACGTCTGAGTATCTGTCAAGCTGAGAGTGACTCATATGGCAACGGATGAGAGAAAAAGAAAGAGAGAGAGAAAAAAATTAAGGATAGAGTAAAAAGAGAGAAAAACAAATTCAGCAGTATCCCTTTTTAACCATTCTAGCCACAACTGCAGCGACAAAGCAGACAAAGCCAGCCCTCCGTTCTGCATTGGCCACTGAGCTACAGTATGTCATAAGCATGTTTACATCGGAGAACAGTAAGCATGTGTGAGCAAGTGTGCGTGCATGTGTGTGTGTTTGTGTGTGTGTATTTCTGTTTGTTTAAAGTGTTTTTCTCAGCAGTTCTCAGGTTTAAATGCACTTAGTCCTTCAGTAGTGATGTTTTCATTTTTTTTTTTTTTTTTTTTTTTTGAGGTAAGTTTTGAGTAAAAATGACTATACGCCTTTTACACATTTATGCAAACAGTATACATGACATTTCAACATTTATCAATGAATCTAACAGTAACTTGAGTTGGAGTGTGTGTGTGTGTGTGTGTGTGTGTGTGTGTGTGTGTTCTCTGTCTCTTACCAGTCCTGTAGCAAAGAAGACAGCGAGCAGCGCCAGGCAGGCACCCATGACGATGAGCAGCAGAAAGACGATGAGGGGATGCTGCTGACTCATACGGTAGTAGGACTCGTATAGCCAGTCGGCTCCCTGCTGCTGCTGTTGCTGGTGGTGCTGCTGATGGTGCCCCCCGGAACCTGCCGCCACCAACCCCGCAGCTTTGCCCGTGCCCGTGCCCATGCCCGCTCCCCGCCACCCTCCTCCCGATCCTCCGCCACTGCTGCCGCCCAGCAGGTAGCGTCTCCTCCGCATCACCAGACGCCACATGGAGAATCCCCCGTGATGCTGCCCTTCCTCCGGCTGCTGCTGACACTGCTGGGGCTGGAGAGGCTGGAGGGGGTGCCGGCACTTCTGCTGTTGCTGCTGCTGCTGGTGGTGGTGCTGCTGCTGCTGCTGCTGGTGGTGCTCTTGTCCCAGGGAGGGGAAGGACTTCCAGGAGAGGGGCTCCCACTGGGCTGGGTCCCCCCTCAGAGGAGAGGCAGGCAGCGGGGTGAGAGAGCCACTGGTGCTGGTGCTGGAGCCCAGCATCCTGGAGCTTCCCTCCGCATGGTGGAGAGAGAGAGATGGAGAGAGAGAGAGAGAGAGAGAGAGAGAGAGAGAGACGGAGAGAGAGATGGAGAGACGGAGGAAAGAAGCGCCGAGAAGAGAGGAGCTCTGGGCGTATGTGTGTGTTGAAGTGTGTGTATGTGTCTGAGAGAGAGAGAAGGTGTAAGTAAGTGTGTGTGTGTATGTGTGTGTGTGTGTGTGTAAGAGAGACAGAGAAAGAGAGAGAGAGAGAGAGAGAGTGAGAAAAAAGGAAAGTCAGAGAGGTGATGAGAGTGATAGAGAGGGGGAGGAAAGGGAGGGAGAGACAGACAGAGAGAGCGGGGGAGAGAGAGATGTGTATGTGTCTGAGAGAGCACACACGAGTGAAAGAGTGTGCGGCGGAAGGAGGCTAGAGTGTCAGAGAGAGAGAGAGAGAGAAAGAGAGAGAGAGAGAGCGCAGCGTGTTTGCGTGTGTGAGAGCGAGTGACTGAGAGCGAGCGAGAGTGCAGCCTCTTTGTAGCGAGAGGATGAGAGAGAGGGAGAGAGAGAGGATGTGTGAGGAACAGCGGATGTGTGACGGAGAGAGGGAGAGAGAGACAGAAAGAGAGAGAGAGAGAGAGAGAAGATAAGCTTCAAGGTACAGTATGTGAGTGAGCCACTGAGCGTGTGTGTGTGTGTGTGTGCGTGTGTATGAGAGAAAGTGAGAGGTAGAGAGCGAGAAAGAGACAAACAGAAAAGCAGCCAGACAAATAGACAGTATGTGTGAGCTAGTGAATGTGTCAGTGTGTGTGTGTGTGTGTGAGACGAAGAGAGAGGGGGAGCAAAACAGACAGAAAGGCAGATAGAGAAACAGACAAACAGTGTGTATGAGCCAGTGAGTGTGCCCGATTTTGTGTGTGTGTGTGTGTGTGTGTGTGTGTGTGTGTGTGTGTGTGTGTGAGAGAGAGAGAGAGAGAGAGAGAGAGAGAGAGCGAGAGAGTGTGTGAGCACTAAGAGGGAAAGCACTCTGTGTGCTGGGTGAGCGAAGCAGAGTGAATGCCGTGTGCATTTGTGTGTGTAAGGACGAAGAGGATAGCTCAGTGAGTTTCAGAGACAGAACATGAGTTAAAGAGGGATGCCAGGCACACTGAATGCTTTATGTGGCTGTGTGTGTGTGTGTGTGTGTGTGTGTGTGTGTGTGTGTGTGTGTGTGTGTGTGTGTGTGTGTCTGTGTCTGTGTGTAAAGAGTAGGAGACTGAAAGGACACAGAAAGGGGAAGAGAGAGAGAAAGAAAAAACAAGGGAGAGAGATGGAGAAAGCGAGTAAGACAGCAGGAGTAAAAAGAGTGAAAATGAGAAAGAGAGAGAGAGAGAGAGAGAGAGAGAGAGAGAGAGAGAGAGAGAGAGAGAGAGAGAGAGAGATGTTTATGTAATTGTCTTTTTATACATGTGCTTTATGTACCGTATGTAATTGAGCTTTGGCAATAATGTTATTGAAACATTAGTGCCAATAAAGCTTTTCTGAATTGAATTGAATTGAGAGAGAAGGAGTGTGTGTGTGTGTGTGTGTGTGTGTGTGTGTGTGTGTGTGTGTGTGTGTGTGTGAGAGAGAGAGAGAGATCTTTCACTAGAGGGATGAGAGGAGCAGAGTAAATAAACAAATAAAAGCTAATGGCTTAGAGTTAGTACCACAGTGAGATAGAGCAGGGAAGAGAGATGGCAAAGGGTAAGAATAATAGTGGGAAAGAAAGAGGGAAAAATAAAGAAATGGACAGAATGAAAAACAGAGACAAAAAAGGAAATCAATAGATGCAAAGGGACTGATAATGACTGCATGTGTACAAAGAGCAGGAGTGAATCTATAGGACACTTTGAGATTGGAGTGCATTAGAAAGGTGTCACTCTTTCTGTCCACTTTTTCTCCTATCCCCCTTTCCCTGCATCTCTCTCTCCTCCAAGCTGTATCTGTCATTCTGTCTTTCTCCTTCCTTTCTCCTACCCAGACTAGATGACCCCCTGTTCTACAGTAACAAAAGAACCGACTCATCTGATTCATGGAGAGGGAGTGGTTTATGGGAGAGAGAGAGAGAGAGAGAGAGAGAGAGAGAGAGAGAGAGAGAGAGAGAGAGAGAGAGAGAGAGAGAGCTTTGAGGTTGAGGTTGGGTGTTGATCAGCATACGCAAACTCAGGATTTCCTTCCTTTTCCCAAAAACAACCTGACGGTGCTGACAGCTATAAATAGAAACTTCCAACTCCTGCAAAGATCCTTCTTCGCTGTTGTCAATTAAAGGCTAAGTTTAGCCTTAACACACACACACATACACACACGCACACACACACACACACACACACACACACACACACACACACACACACACACACACACACACACACACACACACACAGCTCAAAAATCTGGCATTATCTCTGAGGTGCAGAAGTGACTCATTCAATGGCTTTGCCATCATATGTCAACAAAGATAAAGTCAATGAATCTGTTTCTAGCCTTTGAGTGATTCATACTTCATTCCATCATTCTATAGTCAATATCATGAAATATTGGCCTAATGCTCAGTAAGCTTGGGAAACGCACTTAGGTAAGGTGATTCATTCATTCTCTGGGATGGCAATTTATTTATTATTTTTTAAATTTATTTGTGACACTGTCTTGAAATAACATTATACATTAAATCTATGCTGTAATGATAATCGAATGTTAATTTGTCACCATATTTGCCATATCTAAACCTAACCAGCTGACAAAAAAAAAAAAAAAAACTGACATGCTTGTCTCATTTGGGGTAGCATTTCCTGC
>JAODXP020000023.1:21181213-21248713 GCA_027497455.2 Sardinella longiceps
GTATGACTTGACACCAACATACAGTACAAACATGGTAAGAAATTTTTATTATGGGAAGTTGGACATTTTGTTATTACTTTACTACAGTGCTCCAGGTTTTGAGTTTCAATTTACACAAATAAAGGCTCTTTTCTCAGTCTATTTACAAAAACACAATTTACAAAAGACATATTTACAAAGACAACAGGCAGCCCCACATGAGGGCCCTCATCTTCCCATGCCCAGTAGGCTTTAAAACAAAACAACAAAGACAAACAAAGTAAACATGAAAATGCTGCAAAGTCCAAGGTGCTATGAAAGGGGTTTGTGTGTGTGTGTGTGTGTGTGTGTGTGTGTGTGTGTGTGTGTGTGTGTGTGTGTGTGTGTGTGTGTGTGTGTGTGTGTGTGTACATGCCCTTGTGAGACAGAGTGAAAGGGAATGTGGTTTGTTTCTGTGTGTGTGTGTGTGTGTGTGTGTGTGTGTGTGTGTGTGTTCATGATGAGAGCTTCCTGCAAAGTGAGGAGATCTGTGTGAGGCAACTGGTGATTGCAGGAGGCACAGGCCCCGTTGCTTCTCCTCGCCACTCTGCCAGTGCTGCCAAGGCCTCTTTGGGGTTGCTAGGTGACAGGTCGTATATGGCATAGGCTGCTGCTAGCTGCACTTCCCATGACACCCCTAGCAACACAAGAAAAACATGACATCTTAACAAGATCATTAAACTCTCAGTATTCTACTATTTGTGTTAACTATTTGTAATAGAGGGAAACATTTTTTTTACTAGTATTGGTAAAACTGTACATTAACCTTGTGTAACTGGTTGTCACAACTACTGGTGCTACAATTAGGCTAGCAACTACATAATATTACCCTCCATCAAATGTGAATGAATTCTTCCTCAAGTTGTCGGGTACACAAGAATCGTGTGCAAGATGAGTGTGTATAGCATGCCCTCCTACTCAAACATAAACAAGCAGTAGCGTGCCCTCCAACTCAAAGATAAACAAGCTAGATATGCTGCTCATTCAAATTCAGTCAGTAAATCTCTGCCATCAACTGGGTAAATTGGCAACTATAGTGAAAGGATGCATGGAGTGTAAATGCATTTTGTTTTTATGACTCACTAAGGTCTGAGACAGCAATCCATTTTCAAAATAACTCTTCTCTTGCCTCCTATAGGTGCCTTATGATACTATAGGAATCTGCTCTTGTGGTTAGACACACTGTTTAACACTGCATTACCCACTGCCTCCCACCTCCTTCCACATTCCTGGGTCAGCCCCAGGTGATGAGTGACAGATGCGCGCGCACGCACGCACGCACGCACGCACGCACGCACACACACACACACACACACACGCACGCACACACGCACACACACACGCACACACACACACACACACGCACACACACCTTCAGACTGTCCTTGCTTGCCAAGCATGTTGATGACGGAGGCCATCTTGTGGACAGCCGTAGAGTACTTCTCCTTCACGCCCAGCTGGCCCAGTCGCCCTACAGCACACAAAAAAAAAAACAGCACTGTCAAATAGTACTGTTGATTCATGGGTTAAATCCTAGTCCCCCCCTAAGCCCTCAGCCTTATCACAGACTCGTCCCGAGATGGGAAAAAATACTTATATCGGGTTTCAGGAATTCAGCTGATTCATGGGTCAATCCATTTCCTAAATGTAATGACTGCATCAACCCAACTAATAGTATTGGAATGTATTGGAATCACTATCAGTATTGGATGCTCGTTTACTGACAGACTCACACAGACAAATTCATGTCTGACAGACAGATCAGGCAATATTCTAGCGGACAGTCTGGTCTTACCGATCAGTCGGAGAACGGCTGCCACCGTCACATCCTGGATGGGGCCCTTCTGTGTGCGGGACTGAGCCACCCAGGCGTTCATGATGGGCCACAGGTCATTACTACAGAGGAGAACAGAGACGGCCAGGAGAGCAGGAGGAGACAGAAAACATGTAAGAAAGATAAAATGGCTTCAGCTATATACTGTGATTGTTTACAACCTAGAACAACAACATATCAGAACCCTGACAGTATAAGAGCCCGTTCACACTGACACGCTTTTTTCACCTCCAGGCGCTCGATTTCAATTGTTTCCCTATGGAACGATGCGACTTGACCGTTGCTACGCGCCTCGCGTAAAAAAGGCGCAAGTAAAAACGCAAGCGACTAAAAAACGCAAGCGCTCAAAGTTGAAAATAGTTTAACTTTTGAGGTCGCGTTTTCTTCAACAATGGGCCCGTTGCCTAGCTGCCAGTCATAGCTAAGTCGGGGAGTTAGCAGTTTAGCCAAATCTAGCCGTCATAGCAACAAGACGTACATTTATCATTTTCGACCTTGCATGTTTTTGTCACTCATTTTTCAGAATACTCGCGTTTTACAAGTGGAAAAGCGCGTTCAGTGTGAAACCCCCCTTAGGTGGCAGATACACAAGGCAGTTGCTGAGGAACCATGGGCATCAATCCTCAATATCTTAAGAATTAGGGTCTCATTTAAAAGAGTCCAAGCTGTTATACCCAACAATATTGCACAAACAAATCATTAAAGGTTTGGGCATTCTTGAGTGTGACCTTTTAAGTATAGCAGTTGAAAGTTATTGGGCAAATACAATAATAAAGTAACTACTGAGGTAACTATTTCTGTCATGCCCATGCGGAAATACAGCCCACAATCACAAACTGACAGAATTTAACTTCTACACTGTGCAGTGTGTCTAGAAACATCCAAGTAACATGAATGCACGTACCGTATGATGTTGTCATGCGTCCACTTCCACTTCTGATGCGCACACAGGAGGTCAAGGGTGAAGATGTACTCCCAAGACGTGGAGCAAAGGTCATCACCGTGGCGACTGTGATGCTGAAACTGCATCTTCTCTCCAGAGCGTAGTGCCGTCATGGTGCTGTTTATCAGCTGAGGTATAGCAGACGGTGGATTCTGTCAAGCAGAATTAAAATGGTTGAAAAATTAAAAAGGTTAAGAAATATCGCGGTAAGATTTTTACTTAGTCAAGAATAAGGCTACGGTTCAATCATTCAGGCAACAAAACTGTGTTAGTAGACAGGATCAAGTTCTGACAGTGTAGACAGAAGGCTCCATCTTTATTGGCATTTGCATGCAACACTGGGTATGGGTGAGTCTGTACTGACCGAGTCCCAGTGGAGGTAGTGGCTGAGGCACTGGAGGACGTCGCCCTGGGCCTGGGAGTGGGCCACCGCATGGATGGCTCTGCTTAGGGCACCCTTAGGAGTCAGCAGGGTGGGCCAAGTGCTCACCAAGAACAGCACCAGTTTGGCAGCCTCTGGGAAGTCTGTTACACACACACACACACACACACACACACACACACACACACACACACACACACACACACACACACACACAGACGGAAGAGTTAGACACAAACAACATGCACATATATAATATACACAGAGGACATAAACTTTTCTAACATTCAAAACAGAATATGCATTACATTGACAACTGACCTTCTTTCAGGAGGCTATAGGCTAGGGTGTTGGCCTTGTGCTGATCTTTGTTCTGGCGGCACAGAGCGGTATACACACGACAGAGGCTCTGCAGTCGATCCCCACCCATGGTCGTCCTCTCTGCCTTCAGCTGGGCCAATATGGCTGACAGGAAGTCTTCAGTGAATAACTGAAAGGACATGCATTATTAGCAACAATCACTAGAATTGTACAATAGGCCTTAATCACTGTCCGTCCTTAAAGACTAAAAAATTTGAATGCCTGTTTGTGAGGGTTTAGTGGCGTCCCTCTGTCAAAAGTTTGTGAAGCCTCGGTTGCACACTCTCTAAAGCCTTTCTAAATTCAACATTGCATGCAGAATTTAAATTAACCAAAGTTTGTCCCTGTAAACAATTTTCAATTAGCAAAAGGATATGGAAGGGTGGTTGCAATGTGACTTTAGGTGTTAATTGAATGATTTATTGCAGATGGTACTCCAATCATGCAAACAGCAAGCTGAGCACTCACAGCCTTACAAACTCATTCACTAAGGCTCAGAGCGTAGTTCTGTCTTAGTATTGTCTGAGTTTCAATCAAGCAGCCCTTATAATCATAGTATTTGAAAAAGAATGCCAACATTTTGCTTTAATAATTTTAACTTTAATTTTTCTCTTTCTGGATATAGTTGTGCTGGCACACATGGCACACTCTTTTGAAACACTCATAAATGACTGCCGACGGATGGCGGCACTCGTACACGTACTACAAACAACAAGTTGTATACGGATGGCAGCACTCGTAAACTACACGTACTACAAACAACAAGTTTTCAACGCTTCTCTGCTGGTTGACGAGCAAACAGCAGCCAGCGGTGGTCTATCAAAACAGAGCGTCATAAGGTGCTTCGCAACGACTGGTTGTTGTACGTGTTAAACGCCGCATGCTGCCGTCCGTCTGCCGTGGCGTGTGAGTGTTCTGTTACAAGTACCTTTTCCTCTCGTGGCATGTTAAGGAGCTGGATTAGGCCCTACTACTCACCTTATTTTTTGTGCAAAAATCCGCCACCACCTCCTTCTCTTCATCTCTCATGATAGGCACCGAGGAGATCCTTTTGACGAAGACGTGACTCTTCACCACCACCAGCAGATCAAAGCAAGAGTCCGCTAGTTTGGCCAGGGCCTGAGAAATAACACATTCTTTGCTGCTTGCTACACTGTCCCCCAAAGCGGTCAGATCACTCTTCACTAGCGAGCTGATTTGATTCTGTGGCTCTTTTGATTCTGTGGAGCCATTTGGTAAAGGTTCTATGGCGAGGTCTGATGGCGGTCTTTTACCAACAGTAACAGGCGAGTTGCCCAGACGTAACTTTTTGGCGCTCTTTGGCAAAAGCACGTTGCCCCCACACCGCTTGCCTGCCAGCTGGGTTTTGGTGAAGGCGGTGGTGACCGAGTTGAAGCCGGACGACGCAGCATGGGTGCTGCCGCCACCGCCACCGGAGGCCTGAGGCGGTGTGCTGGGCTCCGGCACAGGTCCGGGCCTGACGAGGTTGCAGACGTTCCCGCGGAGGATGTTGAGTGTCCGAGCCTGAGCCGACAGCTCCGGGTACATGGAGTCCAGCATCTGCATGGAGTTCTCCTGGGAAGGCGCGGGTCCGGCAGGAGATGCGGGGTTCAGTGCGGATACCGGGTGCCGGCAGGGGACTGGCACGGCGTGTTTAGGTGTGGCCGAGCCAAACTGCAGTGGAGAGGAGGGAACGCTCTTGCAGGGAGAGGGGGTGGTGGGAACGGCAGGGGAGAAGGTGATTTTTTGTGGACCGTTCCGGAGTGCTAAGTTAGCGGAGGGCATCGTCACAGCCCCCTCAGAGCCATCCTGTGACGCTCCGCGTCCTATCAGAGCTCTGCCCTGTTTGGGAGGGGTGGTCATGAGAGGGGGGAGAAGGGGGCGAAGAGGGGGGCCCATCATCGAGCGGATGTTGTGCACCGAATCCACGGGAGACATCAAGTGTGCAATAGCGACATGCCGAAGAGGTTCTTCAAGGCCCTTGACTCTGGTGTAGCTTCCCTTATTTTCTGATGGAGAATCTGGGCCTCCAAAGCCATTTGTATGGACTGCACCATCAGGAGATTGCTTGGGGGAGGCAGCACCATTTGTATGGACTACACCATCTGCTAAGTGCTTGGCTGGGGCAATGCCATTGGTGATGCCTGGCCTGTGTGCTGTGTCAGAATCAGACCCACATGGCTCATGGTTCTCCACGCGTCCATTGCATTTCTCCTGCGTCTCCTGGTCCACCTCAGCCTGTGTGTCTACTTGACTCTCCTCTGCAGGAGGATTATGCTCAATAAAGCCATTCCTTAGGACTTCTCCCTTTAGGTCCACACGTGACTGTTTCATGTCGTTTTTCTTTGTGTTCGTCACAAGTTCAGAATTTTCCACTGCAGAGCCGATGACCGTACCACCCGCTTTCACAGGTCTGTTTGGACTCTGAATGTTGGTGCTGGAACCCTTGGAGGGCGTCTCCTTCGTCTCCCCCAGCCCCGAGGAGCCGTTGGTGATTTCCACTGGCTGCTGGCTCTCCCGTCGCAAGTGGGCCACGCGGAGCTTCCGCCGAGGAGTGCGGAAATCCAGGTCCTCAGAGGACTCTGTGTCCACACACACAACCTCGTGGGGTTTCTCATCGGGAGCTCCACACACCTCCTTAGACGAGTCGGAGCTGCTGATGGCATCAGTGGGTGTCTGATGATTATGATGATGATGATGATGATGATGATGACCATTCTGCCCCTCTTCGTCTGTCACTCTACTACTTCCAGCATGGATGTGTTTGGGGGGATTCTGCTTTTGTTCTTTTCTGAATCTAGAATCGATTGATTCTTGCTGATTGCCGTGTCCATTCTGTTCCATTTCAAAACGCACAGAATTAATGAGTCCTTTCTCCTCCAAATGATGGCCATTCACTAGTCCATTTAATGGTTCTGACCCCACGACCTTGCCAGTGCATATACTACTGATTTCCACAACCTGGTCTTTGACTTGAGGTGTTAAAGTGGATGTCAAGTCTGTCAAAGAAGGTTTTAAACGTGATATTTGCTCCTCATGCAAATGACCATTGCATGCCGCCATCTCTATATGCTTTACCGGCTTCAGTGTTACAGGGTCATTATTGAGAGGACTGTGATTGAGTCCAGCATTATGGAGTTCCATTCCATTTGTATCCGTTGATCCAAAGCTGTGATGTGTGTCTGTAGCAGACCCAGCAGCAGGTTGGGACTGATTTGGGCTCAGGTTCGGACATGATGGGCCGTCCACTGCGGAGGGATCCCACTCCATGTCGGCAGTGACGTCACCGCACGGATCCGGAGAGGGCTTCACATCGCCCATCACCACCTCAGACTCCATGGCCTCATCATCACTGATGATGGCTGCCCTCTCCTCCTCCCCACCTCCTTGGGTCCCAACAGGACTCTCGACAGTTGATACCGCAGGAGCCAAAATCCTTTTATTTCCACAAATGGACGGCGGGAGGCAGGGGGTGTCTGCTTTCTTTTCAGTGGAGGGACACTGTGTGTTTGTGGGGGAGATCTGATGAAATTTCACATCGGGCAGAGAGTCAGGGGAAACGACCCGACTGCTGGTCTTCAGGCCGTTTGAGAGGAAGACCTCTTTAGCGTCCTTCACGTCCTCCTGCTTGAACGCGCGAGCTTCCGCTTCCTCCTCTTCTTCTGATAACTGCAGGTCTTCCTCCACGCTACTCTGGAAACAGTAAACACAAACAGATTTCAGCAAAACATTAAAAGGTAGATAAGCATCAACAGCACAATAAAGCAACTACACCTTTAATTTAGGGAGACCACAGGGGCTCTGCTCAGTTTTCCAAACATGTAAATAAGTAAATAAAGTAAATAAACACATAGTGAGTTTGTACAATGAAAATCTAGTGATTTCAATTTGACCAAAAATGACTACACAACCTTCTTAACCAGGTGTGCAAAGCAAAAAATAAAATAAAAAAATGGCTGGAAAACAAAAGCAAAAATAGCATAATGAGTTTGAAGGGTCTCTGAAGAAGGAAGGGAAATGGGGAGCACTTACCCTCTGATGGACAGGGCTGTGAATGGGAGAGAGCAGAGGGGGAAGCCATTTGAACAAGTCCAGTATCTCCTCTGCTGGGGACGGGCTTTTCTCACTGAGGCCACTCAGCTGCATAGGACCTCTGGTGGAGATTCCCTCAGGAGTCTTGGCCTTGACAGAGGTTCTCTTAGGGGACTTTACAGGAGTCCTGACTGTGGTTCTCGCAGGGCTCTTTGGAGGGGTTCTGGGCACAGCCGTGGGAGGCACACGCACAGGCGACATGCGGAGACGTTCCTTAGGAACTGGAACATTGGCCTGACTAGGTGGAAATTCTGGTGGAAGCGAACGCCATCCTGTTGCATAGTAAAGCAAAAAGGGCACACATCATCAGAAACACACTGAATAAGACATTTTTTCATTTCTACCACAAAATGTTTCAGGTTGACTTTCATGTGAATGTATTGGAGGAGAAAAAGCCACAGACTAAAGGAACACAACATACAACCAGTCTACAGCAATACGGTTATATTTTTTATTTATATATTAAAAACACTTGAAAAAAAAAAAGTAGTGTTGACAATAAAGACGAGCATTAAGGAATGGAGGGGGTTTAGCACTTACCAAACACTGGCGCCGTTCCAGACAATGGCTGCGGCTGCACACAATGCCAAAGGCCTGACACATAATCTCGGATTTTCCCTGTGGAATAAACAAGACATCAAGACATGAAGATCTCCACAGACTCAACCACAACTACAAGCAACATAAATCAGCCTGTGGTTAGCAGCCCAGTCCAAAGACGCAAGTAACACATTTCTTTTCTCACAAAAGTAACAATTAGTGTGCCTAAGATGTGAGTGGGACAGTGGAGTCTTAAGTTGGAACTTACGCAGGTCCATCATGCTCTCCTCTGTGGGGTCTGTCTGCACCCTCACACTGGTCATGTGGGTCCAGTCTGTCTGCATGGCTGTGCTGCTTCTCTCCGACACCTCCGTCTGGACATCTGTGCTGCACAGCTCTGTGGGAGGACAAGAGCCACGTTTAACATGGACTTAATATTACACATATTTCTTAGGCCGAGCAGCTCAACAAGTCAGCAGTTGAAACATACTTTATCATTTTATGGACAACAATTTTGCTACTCTCACCTTTCTTTTCCGTCTGGACTCCTGTGCTCTTCTTTTCTGTTTGGAATGAGAAAAGTTTACATACTATTACACATAGTAACAATAACAATAAATTCACCTAAAAAAAAAAAAAAGATACAACTCTAAAATAGATTGTACATAAAAATTAAAATACTATCCTACCTTTATTAAGTTCCTTTTCCAGTATTCCCAGCTTCTCCTGTTGAGAGAGTTAATTAAGGAGAGTACGTAACTGATACAGTACTTTTCCTAAATAGGCCAGAAAATGACTCCATAATAAACTGAGATCATCACGACAATTGTCATATTGTGCAATGACAAGCAAGCAAAAGACTCATATATCCGACGCAAACTTACTTGTGTTTTCTGCAATTTATACTCCAAGGCTTTATTTTCATTTCGGAGTGCGGTGACATCAGTGCTTTGTTTAAGATTTGAGTCTAAAAAAAATATGGAATGCATGTCTTTTAGAAAAACTTACAAATATAGAACAGACACAGATAATTAATATGAGATTTTATGAAAATGTATCACCCATGCTGAATTCACCAACCTTGTAAAATCTTAAGTTGAAAAATAATCCGGTCCTTCCTGAAAATCAATGAAATCATTTTTTTAGGCACATACTGACCAACAGCACATGACTACAAAACTTTTATCAACTGTGAAGCATCATTAGACTACAATTGTTTGTTTATGTAAAATCTCCAGTGGATGTTAAGAGAGCTTGTGTAATAGAATATCTCTTAAGTTTAAGTTTATTAAAAGGCCAACTCACAAAGTCTGGGCCTCAGGGTTGCGATCAGCTGATCCATCTTGACATCGCTTCAGAAAATCCTATTTGAACAACAATGACCGTTAGGTACAGTAGTGGTCTTCAGGTGTGAGGTAACAACTTGAGAGGGGTCTGTTCTCACAAAAACAATTATACAAAGCTGGCTTTTAAGTATGCAATGTTTCAAACTGGCCACCATTAATTTTCAAGAGAACGCACCTTTGTTGTCTGCAGTTCCTCTTGCATGCACACATCATCCTTATGGAGGTTGTCAAAGGGAGCCACACTTGAGAGCAACTCGTCCAGATGTCTGTGCAGTTCAGCATTTTCTCTGTAAATAAGAGGATTTCAGGCATTTAGGCAAATGCAGTTTTATCTTATTAAACAAGTATGATACGTTAACTCAATAAGCAATCTGTGGAATCATTCATCAGCAAAGTGGGCAAACTAATATTAGCTGGCTAAATGACTGCAATTGCTCAGGGTCTTTTAGGAGGAGGCAAAGCCCAGGGTGGTTGGCACTAAAAACAAAGGTGTTGAGACTTAGTCATGAAGGATGAGGAGATTGGCTTACCTTTGAGTTTTCTGAAGCTGTATTATAGAGTCAAGGCTAATATCTGACAATAATTTATGGTACGCAAAAACAAATACTGCATAACTATCACCATTTCACACCTATCAATATACATAACATTAGGCTATGTGGTCAATCAAGGGTTTAAGACAACAGTGGATAGATGTCTACAGCTATTTAATATTTTCTATTTAATAGCATTCCTGACAATTGCACCTTTTATTCCTCAATGTTAATGCCTTTATCTTTAACACAGTAGCAACATAATAATACACACAGCACTGTGTAAAAGGATATCATCACGTTTCTCTTTGAACTCGTTGAGTATTTTACTGCGGGACAGAAAGAGAATAAACTAGTTTTATCATCACAGTCAAAAGACTTCCTTCCAAAAATGTTTTAACCATCACTGCCACACACAGACACACAAACACGCCACACACACACGACAGCTGATTGAACATAAAAATAAACATAGTGTGATTCATGCTGACAACTCACTCTGTTTCGATTATCTTCTGTTTCAGTGTAAGAAACGATGTCATATACTCGTGCAGCGTCTACGAATAACAAGAAATGGCAGACAGCGTTAATAAGTTGACTATAACGTTACAACTAACTCCGTGGTTAACGCTGTTCTTTTGTATTCTACAAACTGTATCGTTATCAGGTATTTTGTATCAGGTACATTTGGTATAAACGTCAAACTAAAGGACAAATCATTTGCAGTGAATAAAAAGAATAACAACACGCTCTCCACTGTCAGTAATGTAATTTCACCTCATTCAGTACAGCGCAGTTTTGACAAGTTCCAGCCGTTCCGTCTGGGGCAACTCCTGCAGTTTTCGCCTGATTCTCTCCGGGCATCATGGTAAATTAAGGACACCACAGGGGTTTTAAATTGGGAAAAACGACTCAAAAACATGAATGTTACTCTAAATGCCACCAGTTAGAAGTTCGACAAAAGCATGGAGCCCAAAACGAATTTGCGGTGTTTGGTTGGGTCCTAGAAAGGACCTTAGGTGTCTGTCATAAAGCCAGATTCAATCTCCCTAAAAAGTGAGTATGTTGGCGCTCCTGCATGTATTTCAGTTCTTCTTAGAATAAAATAAAAACCAAATTATAACGCAGAATATATTGCATTACCAAGTACAGTTAAATAAACTAATTTCACAACGTTGTCTTTGAGGCAAAGTATGGGACCTCTATACCTGACTTTGGGACGCTTTTATTGTGCGTCATCACTCCTTTTCAAAACCGTCGCACAGTTAACGTTGCAGCGTTGCTGCTGCAGTGCAATGACCACATGTCCAAAGCCTTGGCCAAAGGGAAGATCGTAAGGAATGTGCTGTAGCATGTGTGATTATGGTCTAGTTGTCCAGCAAGAGAAAAGGAGTTTCTGATTCAAGACACAAGCAAAACAGACAGGATGGCGTCCGACTTGTCTCAGCTCAAGATTGGTTTCATTGGTGCAGGGAACATGTCCTATGGCATACTTAAAGGGATCCTAAAATCGGGTTACATCACGCCAGCAAATGTCACAGTGAGTGCCCCTTCCAACAACAACTTCGCTAAATTCCAGGAGATGAGTGTGCATCTTGTGCACTCTAATGGGGATGCCGTGTCTGGGTCTCAGTTGGTCTTTCTCGCAGTTAAGCCCCATCTCATCCGTACAGTTGTCACTGAGGTCTACCCACACTTAACAGAGCGACACATCATCGTCTCAGTCGCTGCAGGTGTCACGGTGGAGACACTGGAGCAACTCTTGCCGAGTGGAATCCAAACTGTGCGCCTGATGCCGAATTTACCCTGTGTGCTCCAGGAGGGGGCGCTGTTGTTTGCAAGAGGAACGCACGCCACACCAGAAACGGGCACCCTGCTGAAGGGCTTGCTCGCAGCTTGCGGGTCTGTGGAGGAGGGTCCAGAAAGCTGGATCGACATTCATACAGGTCTGAGTGGCAGCGGAGTGGCATTCGTGTACCTGTTTGCTGAGGCGATGGCTGAGGGGGCAGTGAAGATGGGCATGCCCAGTGCCCTCGCCCACCGCATTGCTGCCCAGACCATTCTGGGTGCAGGACACATGCTGAGGGATTCTGGGAAGCCAGCAGCGGTCTTGCGGGGAGAGGTGTGTACCCCAGGCGGGACCACCATATATGGCCTCCACACTCTGGAGAAGGGGGGAGTGAGATCAGCTGCCATGTCCGCTGTAGAAGCTGCCACTGAAAGGGCACGAGAACTTGGCCGGAAATAATTAGCCTAATATCACAATTATTTCAAAGCTGAATGTCACATGCATATCTTACTGGATTAATCATTGCACATCCATAATAATAATTTAATGTTTACAACAACGGTTGGCACAATTGTTACCTGTACACTTGAAACATGGTTCACATGCATACAAAGGGTTACACAATTTTACTAAAGAGTAAAATATTTTGAAAATCAGAAAGATACTCGGCTCTGATTATTGTACAGCCAGTCATGACTGTATTGACTGCTGGACAGTATGTTGAATTGTGATCACACTACCAATGATGCAATTAAAAAAAAGGGAGGATCATACATTTCAACACACTTCTGACTTTTTTTTACTTCAAGGTAACGCTAAAGCTTTACTGTAGAATTAACATACTGTTGATAGTATTCAAACACTCTTTTTTTTGTGACCTAGACCTACTCTATTGCTGTCACCTTTAATATCTTCAGTAAGACAGGAAGAATATCTTCTGTATCCAAAAGAAACAGAAAGATCTTAGTCAAAGATGTCCATTGCTGAATCTTATTTCTGTGATCAGTTATTGGCCCTCATTAGGCTTGCAGAGGCCATATATAAATATTTATATTTACAAGCCAATTGCTGATGTCCTCTGTTTACGTTCTTTGTTTGCAATGACATCACCTCTTGCTACATAGAGGGAGGAGGGGATGTAGCTCAGTGGTAGAGCGCATGCTTTGCATGTATGAGGCCCCGGGTTCAATCCCCGGCATCTCCAGGGTCATTCTTTAAGTTCCTTTAGAAATGTCAACTCTGGCTTGTATTCTATGTAGAGGAGAGACCCTTCCGGTGATCATGGAAACAGGCTGAAACAAAGACAGTAGTGATGTCCAGTTGTGATTCAATGTTTGACAGCAGACTTGTGCAAGAATTCAATTTCATAGGACCCTACTGTATTGAATTCTGAAATTCAGAATTCTGCACAGCCCTGTTTGACAGTAAAGAAGAAAGTTTTTCTGTCTCTCAATTATGTAAACATATGGTTTCAACTGTATGTTTGCCATGGAAATTACACATTATTTCTATTTCGTATTTGCATAATATTTGCACAAAGTTCGAGTAAAGTTCTTCACGGCTTCAATAAGGTATGATAAAAAGGTGACAAATCAGTATTGTATCTGTTGGCTAATTTGAACATTTTATGTTTGCCTTAGTGAGGATACATTATGTTATGTCATCAGTTTCATGGCATCAGATTTCTTTTAGGCCTAGAAAGAGGTAGTTGTAATTACACATAGTGTGAATGCAATGTCTATGCATAAAAAAGCTCAATCACATGTTGTGCGAAATTTACCCTATACCTGCTTTACCCCTTCACCACCTTTAGTAAATGATAAGACATACAAATATTATTTAGAATTGAAACAAGTTGTGTATAACAGGGTAATATGTATATGTATCAAAATGTAGTTGGGCATTAACCATGTCATGAAGTGTTGCAATGGTGTTCAGACCTCTGAACCTGGCCATCTGCGCTCTGCCTTGTGCACACTATTTGACTTGACAATAGAGTTTAGGCATGGTATAAAAAGGTGAATAATCAGTGTTGTGTCTGTTGGCTAATTTGGACATTTTATGATATTTTATGTTTAGAGGATACAGTTATGTTATCAGTTGCCTGACATCAGAGTTCTCTAAGATCTGGAAAAAGTTTGTGTTGCTTGGTGCACTTTGGAGATCTCACCTCTCGACCACAATCGTGTTGCGCCTGTGGGGAACATATAATATTACCACAGTGTGAATGCAGCACCTTTTTCCATGGTAATGCAAATACAGCCTTGCATAAACGCTCCATCACTTCCCTTCCCTTACAAAAACAAAGAATTGCCATAAATATGCCGCAATATTGCTGCAATATTGACACAAACTTAATTTGCATGTGAAAATGATGTACATGTATGTATGACCTTATAGCAAACTTGCCACAAACCTCCAGTAGATTCAGATGTAACTGAAATTGCAATCCTGAATATTTCTTGAAGTGAATTTAATTTATTGACACATTTAATTCAAAGTAATGAAACTGATTATTTTATTTTGTAATTAAAGTAAGCTCATTTCGCTACATGTAACTCCCCAACTTCCGTGTGATCTCTATCAAATCAGTATACTGACCTACCGTATGCAGAAAGAAGTGTGTGGTATGCAGGACATGAAAAATAGCACAGGAGTAGTATGGGACTCAGAACTTTCAGTCGGATAGAGCACCTGCAGTCTATTTATAAATGAGGTAGGCTATGGTCATAATATGCCTTTGCTCACCCTTGCACATGCCGCATAGCCTACTGGGTATTTAAGTTTAAAGTAATCTTTGAGCCAGTCGTAGAGCACCTACACCTAATTAATTAATTTCGGGAGGCAGTAGGCCTAGTGTGTGCTGCACTGTGTAGGCTACGTGGGCAGATGTAGCATGCCATTTTGGAAACTGTCGTGCGCATAGGGGCCTACGCGCACTCGCAAGCACGCTCTCACGGTGAGTGACTTCAGAAAGGAAAGGTTCCAGGTCCAGGTGAGTGACTTACCGGTAGTCGAAATGCTTTGAAACGTTTCGTCATTACAGCTAAAGTTAGACTAAAAGGGAAATAACACTGAAAAAATTGACCATGGACATGCTATTTTGATTTAGGCCTCAGCACAATTGCATCCAGGCTAGTCAAGCCTGACTCAAACCGGGCTAGATCATAATAATGGGCCATTTTAGCGTAGCAATAAGTGCAAACAGGACAACATATAACCTTGTTTTTAAATGTTTAGTTTATGCTACCTCAAAGTAGCCCCATCGTATGTTACAACATTGACGCATTGTGTACAGGCCTATTGCTTTTAAGCAAACTTCAATTACTTGTCAAACTCAGATACCGGGCCATTTTAGCGTAGCATTAAGTGCCTTGTGCAAACAGGACAAAATATAACTTAACCTTGTTTTCAAATGTTTAGTTTATGCTACCTCAAAGTAGCCACATCATATGTTACATCATTGACGCATTGTGTGTAGCCTAGGCCAATTGCTTTTCAGCAAACTTCAATTACTTGCAAACTATCACCAGAGCCCCTTTATCACTTATGGTAAAGGCAAAAGACGAAGAACAGAGGAATGACCTAAGTCATTCTACGTTGCTGAATCTTTTCATTCTCCATTAATTCATCATTTCTGTTATAAAAGTTATTGGCTCACTAGATTTCAGCAATTATTAAGTATTCAAGCCAATACCTAATATCCTCTCTGAAAGTGTGTGTCCTGGATGAAACTGAATTGCATTGTCAAAGTGGGAGGGGATGTACACTGTAGTTCAGTGGTAGTACCATTTCAACAGCTAGAAGAATAAGGCTAAACCACACACCTGTGGGAGAGTCTTGAGCTGGTTAACCTTTAAAGTGCCCATGTATAGAATTCAAGCCATACTACAAGATAAGTGCGTTTACAGTAAAAAAAAAAAAAAAAAAAAAGATCATGTCATAACTCATCAACATCCTCCACACTGGACAACTCGTAGACTGTCCTTGTCTGTTCCGTTGAAAATTACGCCAAAAATTCCACAAATAAGCTGAAATAAATAAGAAATTTATTAGCAATTAGACAGCAATAAGAAATTAGTAGGTGTTAAATTTACACTATTGGCTATTATACTATTAAGATGCTATTCTACAAACATTTATAAGCAGTAGTAAGCATGAAACTCTGCAATCAACTTGAATGAGCATTTTTGGCAGGTGTGTAGGCCTATTGTGTATAACATTATTAATTAAAGAAGTACCTTTGGTATTTAGTATGTGTGCATGGCAGTTAGGCCATATAGACCAGTCTCAGGCATATAGACCAGTTGAGAGAGAAGAAATCATTGATACAGGACTATACCTCTACATGTCTACTGTTGTATTACAATTAAATGTATTAAGATTATTAATTAATTCTAAGGACCTGGAGAAAAAAATGTGGTTACTACCACTCTGTAGTTTCTGCGTTATGAATTTTCTAGCCAGAGAGGCTACTTGTGTATGTAGGCTACTATGCTCTGAATTTACACTCAGTGTATTTCACTTCTACTTCCAGAAAAAAAAATTGTCAGTGCTTTTAAAGACGCGCTGACAATGATGTTAAGAAATCTTTTCAATACCCCTTGGAGTCTGACTGAGCCTGCTCAGACCTTGTGGGCCAGGGCTGAGATGGAGGGTAGCCTTGTGTTGGACCCCATGGCCGGTTAGCTCAGTTGGTTAGAGCGTGGTGCTAATAACGCCAAGGTCGCGGGTTCGATCCCCGTACGGGCCAAATTCTTTATGCCACAGAGAAGTTGGCAGTAGGCCTCTTTGTGAATACCTGTGGCTCACGTCACTCAAATAGAGTACATCCATGGAGGTATTAATAAACCTGGAGAAACATACCAAGTCCCGCCTCCCATTCATTCCAATGTGGAATGCTAGGCTAGAGAAATTCATCCAAAATTGAACAAAATTTTCAGTTGTCAAGATGGCGTTTCATGGAGCTCACTTCCGACTCCATTTCATTAGGCCAATGAGGGCCCATGTTACTAATGGAGATGAGGGCGGCACACACCTGATGTGCACAGGGAGCTCGTTAGCATGAGCTGAAAGTGTAGCATTAACCAATCAGCATATGTCAAATGGAGTCGGATATGATGTCATTTCTGGAAAATGGCGACGAGGAAGTGCAATGCTAATTGGCAAAGCTAATCAGCCAAATCCTGACCCCCTGAGTACATCCCTTGGATGAGGTCAAACGATCAACCTTTTGAACGGCAGAGAGGTAGTGGGATCAATGCCTGTATTCTCCAGATATGGCTCTTTTAAATGTACACTGTAGTTCAATCCAAGGTCCATACCATGACCCTGACAGGGAGGCTACACTGGATGTGCTAAGTCAAAGACAGTAGACTGATGTTACACAAAAGATGACAGTTTACACATGGTGACTAATTGTGGACTAGACTGATTTAAAAAAAAAAATTATTGCTGATATACAATATTTGCCATTGGTCTGTCTGTTTTTCTACACTTTACATTATTGTTGTATGTTGCGGAGTTACTCCGATACCATACAAACAAAAGTACACTTAATCAGTTAGTATGTTTTGTTGATATGTTTCATTTCTTGTAGGTGCAGATACACTTCAAAATAACAAAATTCCTAAAAAAGTGGAAATGGTTAACTGAATATCTTCAAGTTCCTGATGACAGAAATGGCCAGGTGTCCTTATCTTTTGTCCATATACTGTATATGTTGCAGATATTGTGACTTTTTTACAACCTGATCTCACAAGGGGAGAGAGATGACCCTCAAGACCTGAGCAGGAGTATGGAAATGACATCCCCAACCAACATTCTGTATTCAAATTGGTCTTCTATGGTAAAATAAGAGGTGAGTCCTGTTAAAGTCCTATTTAAGTCCTTTGTCTGTCCAATAGATGTCAGCAGAGACCACTGTACTGGGCTCTCCAGGTGACCAGTGTCCTGTTTTCAGTAATGTGTCTTACCCTAGTGGAACTACCTCAAATGATAAGAGCTGACTTATGGCTCTGGTATACTCCCGCGCACATAGCGCGCGCACCTAGCGCATGACGAGAATTGCGTCATCTTTGCGACCCGCGCATGTACAGTGTATGCGCGGACCTCCTTCATTTTATGACCGCGCGCAAATTGCCGCGCGCGCAACACACACTCACCCCCGCGCGTCGGTGAAACTGTTTACTATGTTAATTTGTGGAGTAAGCTGGATGTGTCCAAAGAGTTTCTAGTGAGTGTGTTTGTTTGTTATGGATGTTAACTGAACGAGAATAGCTTGCTAGTGAGGATTGAAGTTCAGAAACTGAACTGTCTTTCTACCGTCGGCTGCAGGACCCCGACGTTCATCTAAACAGCCGGGGGGGGGAGTATACCTGATCGTTGCGGTGCGCAAATGTGCGAGCAAAGCCCTGTGCGCGCGAGTATACAGTGTCCTTTAGCATGCGAGAGATAGTGGGATCAAAGCCTGCATTCTCCAAGGACCTCTTTTCTGTATATTTCCAGACAAAGTCTATATCCTGACACTCAGAAAAGTACTATGTGGAACTAGAGATGGCTTAATAGGAGACACACCACAGCAATATATTAATCCCCCATTCATTTAGGCTAGTACTAAGCACTAAGCACTTTTTTGGACCTAGGCACCTTTTTGATAGGGCCTGCAGGTGTTGCCAAAAACTGAAACACATGCTAAGTGAAGGGAGATCATCTGGTCTAAGAACCAAGCCATTGTAATGTTAATAGTAATGTAACATTACCTTTTAAGTATCTCAAAGTGACAAAAAGTCATCTACATTCACATTAACGTTAGCCTCTTGGCTTGATCCAAACCCCAAGTGTGAGGTGATGGCCTTATAGTATCGACAGTTTGTACTGCACTGACCATTTGCAGGAATGGCCACAGAGTAGTGACCTTAGAAGAACTCAAAGTCCATAGCTGAGAGAGAGCCCCCCCACCACATCCCATCCATCAAAGTTTATGTGGGGATAAATTGTTAATTCCATTCTTTGTGAGTTTGGCCATGAGTGGGGGAAGGGCATTTAGTGTCCATCAGGGAGTCATTAGCCTAAATCTATCAGGCAGGAGCTGTAGACGCATACAATCCTGAATCTTTACCAAGACAAAAGAAAACAGACAAAGAAAAGGCGGGAGAGAACTCTGCATTATCTAGAAATAAGCATTGTTGTTAGGTAAAGGGGCATTTATCCAATCAAATTGTTTTTCAGTTGATCTGTTGGAGAATTTCATTTATTCATCTATTTTTTTTCTCTTCTGGCATCCTAGGGACCTAATTTTGGTCTTTGCAGACAAGAGGAGCCATACTTGCAAGACTAGTTCCACCAACAGGCAAGGAATGAAACCAGTAAGCCTATCACTTGAATGTCCCCAACTGTCCAGTAGGTGGCAGCATGAGACAGAGCCGCTCTGGCATGAGGCGTGACGTGTACTCCACGTCCCGGAACCACTTTGTCCTCAAGAATGTGGGGGGCCACAGAAGGGGAATTAGCTCAAATGGTAGAGCGCTCGCTTAGCATGCGAGAGGTAGCGGGATCGATGCCCGCATTCTCCAAAGAAGCTTTTTTTCAGGGTACTTCAAAGCAAAGTCCATAGGCTGACCTTGAGAAAGGCTTACAACGTGACACTGTGGAGTGACAAAGAAAACACAACCATTGAACAGATACAGACAGATAAACGGCAAGATAAAAAAGATCCTTTTTTGATCTAGAAAGGAATGTGAGTATTTAGTAGCAACACGCTTAAAATATATGGGTTAAAAAAAAGGTACAAATAATTTCCATCAATAAATGAAAGTCCCTCATGCACAATTTATGTCTGGATAGTAGGGTTAGAAATGTATGCACTTCTTAGGTGGGGTTTTTCACACATTTTTCAAAGTGAGTGAGGTCATTGTCTTCTTGTGAGGGTTGTGACTGGATTGCATTGGCAAATAACAAAGGTGTTGGATAATTTTGGATAAGAACGCAGATTAAAAGAAACAGAGAGACACAGAACCCAATTTAAAAGTACTTTGTATTGAATCTTTGCAAAGAGGGAGAAGAGTATACAGACAGTTCTGCAACCAACTCCACAGGCGGAGTGGAAAAACTAGGCTAATATAGACTTCGGTTTCAAAAACCACACGCTAACCTATTGAAAAAACAAGATAGCCATACGAGAGGTAAATTGATGTTGCTTGACTGCAGTTTGACCTCACCCCTAGAGGTTGTGGTACTCATTTGTTGTGGTTTCAGATCACACTTGCATTTCTTGTTTCTCAGAATCCAATGTTCCGTACATGTCAACTTTTATTAAAATCAACTATTTATTGCTGAATAGCTGTTACAAAACATTGTAATACTTCTTCAAAGCTGGTTAAACATAAACCTGTTAAAATTCCTCTAACAAAAGGAATTCCAAGTACCCCCCTCAGCTGGGCCTCAAGACAAATAGTAGGGGGTGGTGGCAGTCTGTATGTCACAAGATGCTATTTGTAGGACGGCTTGAATTCTAAAGTGGCCGATCCACACTGTTAAAAGAGAGTTTTAAAATGGAGCAGTCTGTATTCCATGATCTTTGCTGTTCACCACTGTTAACTCCTGGTAACCAGGGAATACTACTTGAAAAAAACAGGTCTTATTCTACTAGCTGTTGTAAGGGTAATTAGCTCAAATGGTAGCGCTGTCTGCTTGTAAAATCTATAATGCAGAAAGGGTTTCACACACAGTGGTATTAACCACATTTTTTTCTCTGGTCCCTAGAAATCACTATCATGACAAGTTTTGTATTGCTAATTTAATTAATTAATTAGTTTTTTATTTATTAATCATTTTAATACATTTAATTCTAATATAATTTATTTGCGCACACCATTCATACTGGTGATGTTTTTAAATCTATACTTTAAAATTGTGCCCATATCCTGTTTAACTACAAGATGTAACAGTACTATAGGTATAGTCCTGCATCAGTAATTTCTTCTTTCTCAACTGGTCTATCTGCCTGAGAAAAGAGTAAACGTGTCATGCACATGGTAAATAATAAAGATACTTCTTTGATTAATCACACCTACCAAAATAATCAACGACGTTAAATACACCATACGCACTTGTATAATAATAATCTAAGACATTAGATACACAATACTCACCTACCAAAAATGGCCATTCCCAAACGTTGATCAGATTGCAAAATTTTATGTTACGGTTAACTACTTATGTGTGTATGAATGAATAATAGTATAGAAATATCTCATCTACCAATTTCTTAGGCTATTTGTAATTGCTCATTTCTTATTTATTTCAGCTTATTTGTGGAATTTCTTGCTTATTTTTCAAAGGAACAGATAATGACAATCTATGAGTTGTGGGTGTTGTTGATGAATTGTGAGGGCTCTGCCATGTCCTTGCCACTGGTTTAGCCTCATTGTTAACTTTAGGGAAATTAGTTCAAATGGTAGAGTGTCCATGCTTTGCATGTATGAGGCCCTGGGTTCAATCCCCGGCATCTCCAAAAATAACTAATAAAAAAATTACAGTATCTGTGGACATTTTGTTTGCTTTAGTGAGGATACAGTTATGTCATCAGTTTCATGGCATCAGATTTTTTTTAAGCCTAGAAAGAGTTAGTGCTACTTACACATGTTAGTGTGAATGCAACCTCTATGCATGGCAATGCATAAAAAAGCTCAGTCACATTGTGTGTAATTTTTCCTAGACCTGCTTTACCCCTTCACCACAACCTTTAATAAATAATAAGACCTACAAATATTATGTAAAACTGAAATAAGTTGTGTACAACAGGGTAATATGCATGTCTGATACAAATCAGCAAATTGCCTACTTCAAAATTCTTAACGACTGTGACGTCAGCATGCTGACTTTTTACTGTCTTTCTTTTAAAGATCTGACTTGGCCAGGAAGCCATGTAGGCCATCACATCAGCATGTGGTTGAGCATTAACGAGTTCATGAAGTGTGGCAATGGTGTTCAGACCTCTGAACCTGGCCATCTGCGCTCTGCCGTGTCGTGCACACATATTTGACTTGACACTCAAGTATAGGTATGACATAAAAAGGTGAAAATTCAGTGTTGTGTTGGCTAACTTGGACATTTTATGTCCAAAGGATAAGGATACAGTTATGTTATCAGTCTCATGGCATCAGAAATCTTAAGACCTGGAAAAAAATTGTGTTAGTTAGCAGGTATTGGAGATCTCACCTCTCAACCACAATATGTGCCCGTGGGGAACATATTACCAAAGTGTGAATGCAACGACTATTTCCATGGTAATGCAAAAAAGCCTTGTGTCACTTCCCTTCCCCTGCAAAAATTACAAAAAAGTACATGTAGGTATTTAGTAGGCTTATTTAGTTTTAGAATTCCATCTTCTCATTCTTTATTATCATTTCTGTGATAAAAGTTATTGGCTCACACAGGCTTATGTATCAGATAGGAATAATAGATATGAAAAGTATATCTTATATGTTGCACCCTTAAAAAGACACATGGCTTCGTTCTTTAGGCAACTTTTTTCACCCACAGATCAGGTTTGGAGTTGCATGAAGTTAAGACAAGTCCACAGCTAATATACATTCGTTCTCTCACTCTACTGGTCAGGTTAGATTACTCCGCTCAACACACTTGTGCGCTCACTGATGACATCACAAGCCACTTGACCTCTAACCTCTTGGTTATATCAGAAACTAATGTAAAGCATTGAAAAATTTATAAAAATACTAATAAGAATATACTCCTTACTGAAACTTAAACCTGTCATAAAATTAATGAAATGCAAATTCACTGAAATACTTCTAGGTCGCAACATACCTAATATATCTTCTGTGAAAGTACTGTGTGTCCTGCATGTATTGCATTGGCAAAGCAGGAGGGGATGTAGCTCAGTGGTAGAGCGCATGCTTTGCATGTATGAGGCCCCGGGTTCAATCCCCGGCATCTCCAAGCTCTTTATTGCCAATGGGACAAGAGGAATCCTGTTGCTGAAAGCTTCACAAAATGTTGCCTAGAAGGAGAATGTGTGAATTTCAAGAACTAACGATATAGCCCCTTATAGCCCCCTAACAACCACATTCAACCACGTGTGAAATGCACTTTTATAGCAGGCTGTAGGCTTAACTCCATGAAAGTAATGACAGTATTTGAAATGTGACAGAGGCCAAGACACTCACTTATCTAGTTTGGAGAATATTCTCTACTTGACCCTTTACGTGAATTAGCACACTGAGACATTTCAACATCCTATGGATTATGGGGACATGGGGCAGGTTGATATAAACTGTTAAAAATATATAAATTAATTTTTAATTGATAAAGCCTTGATAAAGCCTACACAATCGAGACCACACACTTTTTCCCCCCACTAGCCTCACTATCACTATCTCCATCTTCTGTGTTATTGCTACTTTGTGTCTCTTCTGAAAACTGAAGAGACACAAAAACTTGAAATTGAAAGTTGAAATGAAAACTTTATATTGCAGACAGCCTATGCAGTACTGGGTAGATGTAGGTAAGAATGGCACAACAAACAGAGTCAAGGGATAAATTATAGAGTACTCACTGATTAAATATACTGGAATAGCATAAATTAACTACAAAAGCACCCAGAGAACGCAGACCTCAGCCGAGACAATGTGGTTACAGATGGTGTTCTGAATCAAGATCTCCACCAAAATTGAATTAGTTCTTACTCGTCCCAATACACACGTTGTCCAAAAATGTCATCCAAATCCGTGCAGTACTTTTCTAGTTATGTTGTACACAGACACACACACACGCGCGCCGGCGAAAACATAACCTCCTTGGCGGAGGTAAAAATAAAAGTTATGTTTGATCTATCCAATCTAGACCATTCTTTCACCCCAACTGTAGGTTAATTAGATAGGTTCCACTTTTAATTCAATACCAGGTATTCCTGTGATTTCCGATGCACCCAAGCATCAGCGAGGGTCTAGACTGGACTCAGACACATTTCATATTGTTTATGTTATTAAAGTAAACTCACGCATTGCTCTATAATTGATTCCTAGATAGTTTTTGTTTTGCCATTATCTTCTCCTCACCCTATTGGGGCCTAATATAAAGTTACCATTTCAATTCTCATTTGTAGGGTGTACAAATGTAAGCCAGCAATGTCATGTAATAGGTAGTGTGGCTGAGCTGCTTTCAACAACTTGAAAACCTGTATGTCTGGTTTTATGGTGCCAAAACCAAGCTATAGTTGATGTGTGTAGTTGAGTACATTCACGCATAGCTCCCCTGCTGTTCCAGCTGATATAGGGAAGAATGCAGAGCTGTGGTTACAGCATCCTCTGTACATCTGTTGCCTTAGCAGGCAGACATCTGCAGAGGTTGAAAGGCTTGTGTTTATGATTACGGGTGTAAGGTCAAAAGGGTGTAGTCCCTGAGGCTGGCTTTGGTGAGTTTCTTTGGAACTGGAATGGTTTGAGGCAGGCTGTGAGAGGCATCAGCTTGATGCAGGAAGATGTTCAAGGTGGAGTTGCAGATTCATGAGAACTGGAAGAAGCAAGGTCCTGGTTTGAAGCAAGCCCCTGCACAAAAACAGGAACTTAGTTTGTGGGTTCTTGTGAGCCCAGCTACCTTGTGGCAGGCAACTAATGTTATAACATCCCTTCACTCTTAGACAAAACTGCGGAAGTCAGTGATTTAAAAACAATGTATTTTTTTTTACTTCAAAAACAGTTGATTTCTTAAGCTCAATTCAGACTGAAGATCCGCAACGAGATGAAACAGTTTTAGAACGGAGTTGCGAATGAATTGTCACAGGTTGTTGCAAGCAGTCGCAAAAGATTTAACTTGTCAAATCGCAGTTTCGGAGTTGTAGAATGTGGCAGGTTTTTAAAACGTCGCAGCCCATCTCATCGCAGATCTTTGGAGCTACCTTTAGGCACAATATAAGTACCAGCAAAACATTGTAAATTACTTACTTGCAAAAGCACCTACTTTTTTGCTTAACTGCCCACACTCTCCCAAAAATGTATTTGTATAACAGTGCATCCATCCATTCTATAAATAAGGACACAAATCACCAACTCCACACTGACAGTAAGTTCTCCTTGTGTGCAGTGTGGGTCTTTACAGTTTTTTCCAAGGGCACTGATTCTTTTGGCACAATTTCTGAAACTATTTACACTTCAAGCTAATCTCCTCCATCTCCAAAAAGGAAGAAAAATAGAAAGTAATGTAAATGTAAATGTATTGATGTCCCCCTGAGATTTGTAGGCCTAAAAAAGTGGCCTACAAGGTAGCCTATGACAGAAGCCAGCCACGATTCCCACTCTTAGATGACCCAGACAGTCTTTGCCTTCGACAGAATGAAATGATATGGTATTGGCAAAATATTATTTGTTACGGATTTTCTATGTGAGAGCACCTGGCTCACTCAGCTTGCAAAATAGGTATCTAAAAATATGCAAACTGCTTTCATTCTCTTTCCATGGTTCTTACACCTCAGCTTCAGAGAAACCACATCCTTAACCTGCCCTCTCTTGCTCTTACTGGTTTGATGACAATGATTTGAAAGCAAAGTTTTTTGACTCTAACTGCCACTTGTTAACACTGCGGCAGAGGGCACAGATCCAGGCCAAGGACTTTCAAAGGTAGGCCTATTCAAACATTTAAAAAAACAAACTATAAGTGAATAAGGTTATTTTAATATATGTTTCAAGAGAAGTAATACAAGGAAATAATTAAAGGATGAAAAAATGTGAATCTCACATTTAATTTCAACTTTCACTGTACAGGACATTGATGCAGTACCCTGTAAACTTCACTGTACAAGTGATAATATAATATAAAGCCAGGGCAGAGTGTAAGATCAAAATGTACAGATACTCTGGTTATGAGCAATAAACTGGGCTCAATCAGCAGTTGTCTGTCAGAATGCCTCTGCATGCTGATTACCTACCTACGTCTAAGCGGCATTGTGACTGATCCCCCACCTTGAAAGAGCCCTATGGCTTCATCATCATCTATTGTTTATTCAGGGAAAAATGACTGAGCATCAAGCTCTTTTACAGCATTGCCCTGATTTGACAATAAAAAAAAGATGCAAGCAAACAAAAGTACACAAGGGAAAACAAAAAGACAAAGGAGAAAAAAAAACTTATTATATATAAGAATAAAAATAAGAATAAAATGAATAATAATAATTACAAAAAAAAACAATTCAAAAACAAGAACACTTATGTACAGGATTCATATCAATTATCAATGCTTTAAATTTGTCTGCAGACACAAGTTGGTTCAGTTTTAAAACTTCCTGTAGCTGGTTCCACTTATTTGGTGCAAAAAACTGAAAAGCCAGTTTCCCAACCTCAGATTTAACTGTAGGTGTTTCAAAGGTTATAAAACCATGGGACCTTGTATTGTGTGAGCTGTCTCTAATTCTTAAAAGTGAAGACAGGTAAGGAGGTAGTTTACCCTGCAATGCCTTGTAAATAAACAGGAGGCAGTGTCTTTCCCTCCTTTCAGTGAGGGAAGGCCATCCTACACCCTCATAAAGTTTACAATGATGAGTTTTAAAATTATCACCAGTTATAAAACGAAGAGCACTGTGGTATACCTTGTCAAGAGCTTTCAAAGAAGGAGCAGAGTGCATGTAAAGAATATCACCATAGTCCAGAACTGACAAAATAGTGGACTGAACAATGGACTTTCTATTTTCTAGAGAAAAACATGACCTAATCCTATATAAAGCACCTAGCTTAATTTTCACCTTCTTTGTAAGCTCAAGCACATGAGATTTAAAAGAAAGCTTATTACTATTTTAATGCATTTCCTCCCATGCCTTTTGTTTTTTGTAATTCCTGAAAAAATTACATGATAAATAACCAGGATGCATCTCTACAAATGGAGATAAGTGGAGATTCATTCTTTCAAAGGAAAGTGTAGCTTTCACAGTTTTATGTTCAGATGTTAACACAGGCCACCAGAGTTTTTTCCGTGGGGCCATTGGCCCCCAGGCCGCACTTCAACAACCTATGGGATAAACTCTCATGTAATTCCTGAAGAACCTGAAAAAATAATTATTTGTGTTATGTGGATATGTGTGTGGATGAGAATGAATGGGAATATGACTGTAATTGGTTAGGTAATTTTTTGGTTGGTTTAGGTTGGGCTCTTAAGTATTGGCATATTATAATAGTTTGGAGGACGAAAAAACTAATGAGATTAATTTTCTATGAAATACACTAGATCTGTTAGTAATATTTCAAATACTCTCCAGGTTGCTACATGGAATGTCAATGGTCTACAGGAAGGAGCAAAAAAACATAAGGTTCTGTTTCATCTGGGGAAATTGTCATCAGACGTGGTGTTCCTACAGGAACTGCATTTTAAAGAAGGACAAATAGAGTTCCTCAGGAGACAATGGGTGGGAGAGGTTTTTGAAGCAACTTTTTCTTCAAGAAGCAGGGGGGTTGGACTCTTAATAAGTAAAAGAGTGCCTTTCAAGCTAATTTCACAGCATAAGGATAAATATGGAAGGTTTTTGGTGGTTAAGTGTGAACTCTTTGGCGAGCTTTACACACTTATAAATATTTATAAACCCCCTATATCAGATATGTTATTTTTGGACAAGATACAAAAAATATTAGATAAATCCCCTACTGGCGTAATTATACTAGGGGGAGATTTAAATAGTATATTTAGTTCGAACGACAGTTCAACAACAACTAGGAAAGTAAACCCACCCAAGAAACTTACTCACTTTCTTTCCATAAATGACCTCCAGGATATATGGAGAGTGTTACATCCTGATACCATAGATTATACTTACTTCTCCCATTCCCACAATAGTTACAGCCGAATAGATTATGTTTTCATTTCTAAAACTGATTTAGACAGGGTGATATCTAGTACCATTAATGATATCATAATTTCAGATCATGCCGTGCTAACTTGTGTCATCTCCCCTAAGGAAAATCTATTGTCTCATAGAGTGTGGAGAATGAATAGGAAATATTTAAAGGATACTGAATTTCTTAAATTTGCTGACAACCATATTGATTTATTTTTAGAAACAAATGTAAACGGGGACCCCCAAGACAGACCAACTACAGATATAATTTGGGATACCTTTAAAGTATACATGAGAGGTGTTATGATTGGTTATGCAGCAAAACATAAAGCACGTTTAGATAGGGAAATAAATGAAGTTAGGAATGAAATAAATATTCTGCAGAGAACACATAAAGTCCAAAAGGACAAGAAAACATTAAAGGATTTGCAGCAATCGAAATTAAAATTAGACAGTTTGCTGTATAAAAAGGCAAATGATTACAAATATAACTTAAGGAAACTGAACTATATTGCTGCGAATAAATCGGGAAAACACTTGACTTCTATAATTAAAACAGTTTTGAAAAAACAACCTATATCACTGAAGAATGAAAAGTTAGGTAAAATGTGTACAAATAACCAAGACATAAATAAAGAATTTAGATCCTTTTACGAAAAATTATATACCTCTGAAATTGAAAATCAAGATCCTCTACCCTTCTTAAATTCAGTTAAGTTGAAACAGCTGTCTGTAGAGCAAAAGGAAAAGCTCAATAAGGAAATTACGAGTGGGGAAATCGAATCTGTCCTGAAAAAGATCCCTCAAAAAAAGGCTCCAGGAATGGACGGTCTTCCGATAGAATTTTATAGCACATTCTGGAGTAAAATCAAAGGCTTATTTACAGAGGTGGTAAATCTAGCTCAACGATCAAATACATTACCCCACACCATGTATCAAGCAATTATTTCCGTCATCCCAAAGCCAGGAAAAGCCAGTGAAAAACCATCTGATTACAGGCCAATAAGCTTATTAAACTGCGACAAATTTCTGAAACTATTTACACTTCAAGCTAATCTCCTCCATCTCCAAAAAGGAAGAAAAATAGAAAGTAATGTAAATGTAAATGTATTGATGTCCCCCTGAGATTTGTAGGCCTAAAAAAGTGGCCTACAAGGTAGCCTATGACAGAAGCCAGCCACGATTCCCACTCTTAGATGACCCAGACAGTCTTTGCCTTCGACAGAATGAAATGATATGGTATTGGCAAAATATTATTTGTTACGGATTTTCTATGTGAGAGCACCTGGCTCACTCAGCTTGCAAAATAGGTATCTAAAAATATGCAAACTGCTTTCATTCTCTTTCCATGGTTCTTACACCTCAGCTTCAGAGAAACCACATCCTTAACCTGCCCTCTCTTGCTCTTACTGGTTTGATGACAATGATTTGAAAGCAAAGTTTTTTGACTCTAACTGCCACTTGTTAACACTGCGGCAGAGGGCACAGATCCAGGCCAAGGACTTTCAAAGGTAGGCCTATTCAAACATTTAAAAAACCAAACTATAAGTGAATAAGGTTATTTTAATATATGTTTCAAGAGAAGTAATACAAGGAAATAATTAAAGGATGAAAAAATGTGAATCTCACATTTAATTTCAACTTTCACTGTACAGGACATTGATGCAGTACCCTGTAAACTTCAAATAACCAAGACATAAATAAAGAATTTAGATCCTTTTACGAAAAATTATATACCTCTGAAATTGAAAATCAAGATCCTCTACCCTTCTTAAATTCAGTTAAGTTGAAACAGCTGTCTGTAGAGCAAAAGGAAAAGCTCAATAAGGAAATTACGAGTGGGGAAATCGAATCTGTCCTGAAAAAGATCCCTCAAAAAAAGGCTCCAGGAATGGACGGTCTTCCGATAGAATTTTATAGCACATTCTGGAGTAAAATCAAAGGCTTATTTACAGAGGTGGTAAATCTAGCTCAACGATCAAATACATTACCCCACACCATGTATCAAGCAATTATTTCCGTCATCCCAAAGCCAGGAAAAGCCAGTGAAAAACCATCTGATTACAGGCCAATAAGCTTATTAAACTGCGACAAAAAAATTATAACAAAGGTTTTAAACGATCGATTGATACAGATACTACCGAGTATAATTCACCCTGATCAGGCCGGTTTTGTACAAGGCAGGAATTTAAGAACGAACACTCGAACCTGTATAACACTAATACAGTATGCGAAGAAGTTTAACAAAGACCTGACAATAATGGCTGTAGATGCAGAGAAAGCCTTTGATAGACTTGAATGGCTTTATTTGTTTAAAGTGTTAGAAGTATTTGATTTTCCGCCTAGATTTATAAACTTGATTAAGCTAATTTATAAATCTCCTGAAGCATATGTGTACACAAACGGCGTAATGTCAAAACCCTTTCCTTTACATAGGGGCACCGCGCAAGGATGTCCATTATCCCCCTCATTGTTCACTCTAGCCATAGAGCCGCTAGCCCAAAAATCCGGGAAACAGAAGAAATTCAAGGTATTAGAATTGGAAGTAAAAATTATAAGTTAAGTCTGTTTGCAGACGACTTATTACTGTACCTAAGCAATGTCGCAACATCCATCCCCAGTATAATGACAATAATCAGAGATTTCTCTATGATATCTGGTTATAAAATGAATATTGGGAAAACTGAACTGATGGTGATGGATAGGAGTAAAATTAATATGGAAAATTTAAGTCAATTTAAAATACAGACAAAATACATCAAATATTTAGGATGCTGTATCAGTGCAGATAAGACTCAACTTTATAAAGATAATATGCTACCTTTACTGAAAGAATTTAAGGAAGATGTAAAAAGATGGCATAACTTGAAAATAAACCTGATAGGTAGGATAAATCTGTTTAAAATGGTATGGCTTCCTAGATTGGTATTTAAGTTCCAAACTATACCTTTAATACCACCTAAGCACTTCTTTAAAGAAATGAATACCTTCTTGTCATCATTTATCTGGGGCAATAAAGTCAGTAGGCTAAAAAGAAAACTCTTGTTTTTTCCTCGAGAGGAAGGAGGGTTAAACCTTCCTAACTTGGAACTCTACCACCTAGCGGCGCAAGCTTTCTATATTGACCGGATTATAAATAACACTAATGAAGAAGCATGGATAGATATCGAGAACGAACAGTTACAATGTAATAGTTTGTTGGTCGCTCTGTTTTCAAAGGAAAAGGTTAAATCAACAAATTTTGTTATTAACAGCACTTTAAACGCTTGGAAAAAAATTAAGAGATATCTCGGACAAGAAATAGGAATCCCTGGGAACATACCAATATGGAAGAACACTTCAATAAAAATTCAGAAGTCACAATTGTATTGGGATACATGGAGAGAAGGAGGAGTTCAAAAATTATCAGATATTGTAAGCAACAATTCAGTTATCCCTTTTCAAGAGTTGCAAGTTAAATATGATCTAAGAGACACAGAAGTTTTTAGATATATTCAAATTAAAAACTGGATAAATAAGCTGTGTTTAGTCAATATGGCATCTTCGGAAATCAGTAAGATATTTTGCCAGAAAGACGTAAAGAGGAGTCTGACTGGTTGCTTATATACAACTCTGTTGAAATCAGAAAACAGTGACGAATTATTACAAAATACTTATAAACAGTGGTCAATAGATTTGGGGTTAGAGGCAAAAGAAAAATGGAAGGAATGCTTGGACCTTACATACAAGATTACCTGCAATGAAAACCTGCGACTAATCCAATTTAAGATAATGACTAGAATATATTACAGCAGAGATAAAATCCACAAATTCGATGCCAGACAATCAGACAGGTGCATAAAATGCCATCAAAGTGAAGATTCACTTATGCACTCCTTTTGGGACTGTGCAAAAATTAATAGGGTCTGGAAAGACATTGAGCAGTGGTTATCATTAAAAATAACAAAGAAAACACCTTTCACACCTAAGTTATGCATTTTTCAAGAAATTGAGGGAGTACGATACCCAGCTGGCTGGCAAATTTTGTTTTCCTCTTTAATTTTTAAAAAATTAATCCTCAAATATTGGAAAAATAAAGAAGCTCCCTCAGTCCAAGAGTGGAAATCTTTAATGAAGTACTATTTACACATTGAAAATGGATTATCAGATGATTTAAATAAAAGGAAACAATTTGATAAACTATGGAAGGATATTTATGATGCCCTATAATCTATCAGTTAGGAGTTACAAAAAAAACAAACAAACAAACAAACAAACAAACAAACAAAAAAACTTAAGAAACCCAAGCTTAGTTTATTTATTTATTTGTGTGTGTGTGGGTGCGTGTGCGTGTGTGTGACTTGTGTGTGACTCGTGTGTGTGACTTGTGTGGGGGTGAAATGAGGGAGGGGAGGGGGGAGGGATAAGAGGGAGGGGGGTGGGAGGGGGTTGGGGGGGTTTGTGTGTTTGTGTCAATTGTTAGAGGGAAATTAACTGGAAATGATTTGCTTTGTATGTTTACCATATTTATGATAAATTTGTTTATCTCTTTATAAATTTTGGTTATGAATATGTGGATTTGGATGTCAGTTGTATTTCCCTCTTTGCTAAATAAAAAATAATTATAAAAAAAGAAAAAATAATTATTTTTTGCTTAGCTTTATTATTTAAAATAATGCTATTTCAAAGTAAAATTCGTTCTTCCTTTTGGGGAAAAAAATAAATAAAATAACAATGAGGGTTTTGGACAGCGTTTTTGTTTTCATGCCTATCTTTCGTAATGCTTTTTATTTGTTGAGGAATGGTAGCCACAGAGCTCAGGAAAGCACAGGAATATGAAACCCCCTAGATCAAAACATGCTGGGCATGGGAGGAAATGCATTAAAATATATATATTAGTGCTGGCAAAATTAACTGATTAATCATGTGATTAATCCAAAAAATTTAACTCTGATTAAAGAAATTAACTCCGATTAATCCTGATGGATATGGTTCCATTTTCATGGCATGTATTATGTTCAATTTCAGATAGAAAATGGATCGGCTATCAAGTCAAACTATACAAGGATTGTGGCCTAGCTCCTGACTGTCTAACAACATGTTTGGGGAATCCTTGGGGGTAGGGGACAGGTGTGAATTGCCCCGTTTGAGACCAACAGTCAACTATTTAGTATCAGGGCCTTTACAGGGCAAAATAAGGATCCAACATACCCTAGCATCCAAATTCTTACTGGAGGAAATGAGTTGTGATTAAAAGTGATTAATCACGATTAATCATTGCAAAATTTTGTGATTAATCAGATTATTTTTTTTATCGTTTGACAGCACTAATACTATATATATATACTGGCAGCTTACAAAACACTTCTTGGTTTGTAAGCACACACCTTGTGATCTATCTGTCTGTGTTGTGTTGTGTTGTGTTGTGTTGTGTTGTGTTGTGCAGTTCAGACAGGTGCAGTGAGAGACATGGCAGCAAATGTTGTTATAACGCAGCAGCAGCAGCCCCTACTGGTGGCCAATTCAACTGAGTGGAGCTCAGGAATCTGTGACTGCTGTGAAGACATGGAGATCTGTGAGTGGAATTGAAAAGCTCAAGTCTGGTCATGAATTAGTGTAAATATCATTGATAATAATAATTTAAGTCATAGACCAGTCAGTTTTTTTATAGCACAGATTACAACAATCTGAGGTTGAAAAAAGTGCTTTACAAGAAGGGAGAAAAGAAAAATAATAGGCTAGTATAATAATAAACTAAAGTCAATTCAAGGAACATCAACACAAGCATTATGGGATTGTCAATTGGGACTCTTTACAAAATGATCATCGCTGGCTTTTATTTGGTTCACCAAAAATCTAAAACCACATGGATTGGTGAGGATTTTCAATGTTGCTTTTTTTGGCTTTCTTTTTGAAATCAGCACCTGCACTGTAGGTGGAGCTCCTGAGGTGAAAAAAGTCATAAGCTTTCTGTACTGACATAAGCTTGCTCTACTGCTTTAGAATGTACATATATACACAGTGACAAAAATACATGTCGTTTAAATAAACAATCATCTAATAAATAAATATTTGTCTATCTCTCTCTAGGCTGCTGTGTTACATTCTGCTTCCCGTGCTTTGCCTGCAAACTTATGGGGGAATTTAATGAATGCTGCGCTCTTCAATTATGCTTTGACGCCGGTATTCTTCCACCCATCTCCCTGGCTTTAAGACATGGACTGCGGAAACAGTATGGCATACATGTAGGGCCTGTCTTATTGTTACGGCTTCATATCAGTGCTTTTATTTTCACAAAAGTAGAGAAAGATTTAACAGACTTGCTATTATTTATACAGAAAAGGCAACAGAATAAGATGAATGTTTTTATGACCATAGACTGAACTATTTATTTTAAATGTGTACGGCATTGATACATTTAGACATTTTGTGTGTGTGTGTGTGTGTGTGTGTGTGTGTGTGATTCAAATGTAAAATATGTGCTCTCCAAACTCAATAGGGAAGCCTTTTCGATGACTGCTTGTGTGTGACCTTCTGCAACGGTTGTTCATGGTGCCAGGTGGCTCGTGAGCTTAAGAGGCGCAAGCAGGGCTTCACAGTCATCAGCACTCAACCCACAGTCATTCAGGCTCCTGCTGCCCATCCTCGGCCTATGAATATGTGATTTGTTCTCCTTTCTTTGAATGCTCCCCCCCCCCTCTCTCTCTATTTCCCTCCTTCACATGACTTTTCAACTACATGGCAATTAATGAACAGAAGGCCTAAAAGACATTCTAAGTGAGTAAGGTCAAATGAAAGCAATAAAAATGTCTGAAAATAAAATGTGTTCTTTATGCAGCAAATAGGTTGTGAATGAATTACAGAGAAGGTTTTAATTTATGTTTCAAATTATACAAAGGTCATATTTCCAAACATCACTAAAATTTTAATTATTTTCAACTGACCAGTTCAAATTATGTAAAACACCAGTCAGCCTTTAATTTTAGATTATTGGCCAACAGATACAAAATATTTAGGTGTCAGTATCTAGTAACACAAAGGAATAAAAATATTTTGACCATAAGAATCCACATGCTGTGCGTGTTAAAATACATTTTCTGGGACATTACTTTTTATTTAATTAATCACTAGAAATAAAGCAAAAAAAAAATCAATCCCAATCAAAATAGTTCATAACAGGATATAGTATATGACTGCCAACAGCAACAAAGTAGGCTAACGAGTTGCACTGACTTGGAAACATGGCATACAGCAATTTTGACTATATATATAAGTATAGCACACATGGTTGTAAACTACCACAGGTTTAAAAGATATTTTCCGGTGCCTGTCTGTTTGGACCTTAATGGGCAATTCCTCGCCTCTATCTTGAGCGCCTCTGCGCCATTCCGTTAGGTAGAAATCCTGCAATAATAGGCACAGGCCATATGAGGGCAGCAACGCTCCACACTATAATAACTAATGTCATGAAGCTGGCAACAAGGGTCGACTCGATAGGTTTGCGGTTTCTGCAGAAAATTGATTATATAGATTGTCCTGGGGAAAATAAGATGTGTCATGACCTGTGTCACATGCACTGGTGGGCAACACCCCCTCCCCTTGACCATCACCTAGGACCCCCACACCCCCCTGCTTCTCTATAGAAATTTCAGTCAAATGAAACTTGACCTTGACCGGGGGTAGGGAGGACGGGACGGGACGGGGCGGGACCATACCTCTGTTTGCATCCCTGACTTTAACTACTGGCAGATTTGTGCCCCCATCGGGCAACGCCCCCTGCATGGTCACCACCTTGCCAAGCTCATTTTCTGCGGGAAACCCTGCACTTCTTTTTGACCATACCTCTGTTTGCATCCCTGGTGCAGACCTCCGCCAAGGCAATGTAGTCACAGACACAGGCCTCCAAAATTTAATCAATTCTTACTTGTCCTGATACACATGTTGTCCGAAAACTTAATCAAAATCCATGCAGTACTTTTTGAGCTATGCCGTACACAGAAAGACAGACAGACCGACACACGTACACGCCAGCGAAAACATAACTTCCTTGGCAGAGGTAGCCTATATAAGGGAGGAAATAAAGGCATGTATAAGCATTTCCATATCAGCATGTGACACCATAGTTCTGAGTTCAATTTTTACTGATATCTATTTATCATGCTTGACATCTTCAACTATTATTTGTACTTTATGTCCTTGTGATGTCTTATGTACAGTTAGTGATGTCTTATGTACAGTCCTATTTAGTTGTATGTCTAATGTCTAGCCCCATGTCTAGCTTTGTTATTGCACATTTGGAGTTTGGGATACGCAATTCAATTCTTGCAATGTACTGTTGCATAGTTTGATGGACAATAAAGTTCGCTTTGACTTTGAATAGAGAGGATGGAAGTAAATCTTGGGGGCTAGATTACATTTTCTTTTACTGAATCACACCAAGTGCCGGTGGAGCACCACACCACAATGCAGAATGCCTTCATGTATGTCATCAGGCTCTCAATTTAGGATCTGTAGTAACAGGGCCGTTTCAAGGTACTTAGGGGGCCCAAAGCAAACAGGGCATGGGGGGCCTTCACCTCCCATAAACACCTACATAAACCGCATTGTTATAATCTTCAAGCAACTTTCATTAATATAATTATTTGTGACAACTTGCAATTGTCTAACTCTGTCATATTTTATTGAAAAACATCACCAACTAAACCACTAAAAGATTAAACAGTCATTCTTGTGGGCCCCTTTCAGCTTGGGGCCCCAGTCAATTACCTGGTTTGCCTGTCCTGTTACAACAGTCCTGTGTAGTAAGATCTCCAACCCTTTCTATCCAGATTGTTCCTCCTAAATGCCTTCTTGAAGTATAGTCGCTGCTGGGTCTTCTTGATAGCAGCCATTGTGTTTTCTGACCATGAGATCTGCAGAGTGGAGGATGTTTAAATACTGGTAGTGTACTGCTACTGTTTAAATACGTGGGGTAGGTGGGTATGTACTGTAGTTGTGTTTTATTTTTGGGTAGGTGGGTATGTTGTTGAATTTTATTTTTTTTTTAAAGATATTTTTGGGGCTTTTTGCCTTTAATCGAATAGGACAATATAAAGGTGGAGAGGAAACACATGGGAGAGAGAGATGAGGTGGGATCAGGAGACGTCCTCGGGTCGGACTCGAACCCGGGTCCCCAGAGAAATGGCGTGACACTCTAGCCCACTGAGCCACGGCGCCCCCATAGTTGTGTGTTAAGAGAACAGGGATGAGAGCTCATACACAGAGCTAGAGATGATGCTGAGATGGAGGCAGAATTTCCTTCTGTGGGTAATTTGTCAGGAAGTTATTTTTCCAGGAACAGGTAAGTGAACAACTTCACAACCAGTATGTCTGTTTTTTATGGTGCTAAAAGCCAAGCTGGAGTCGATGTGTGTAGTTGAGTATATTCACGCATAGCTCCCCTGTTCAACCACTACTACAATGGTTACAACGAATGCAGAGCTGTGGTTACAGCATCATCTGTGCGTCTGTTGCCTCAGCAGGCATACAGTACATCTGAGAGTTGAGAGGTTGAAAGGCTTGTGTTTATGATTACGGGTGTAAGGTCAAATGGTTGTAGTCCCTGAGGCTGGCTTTGGTGAGTTTCTTTGGAACTGGAACTGGAATGGTTTGAGGCAGGCTGGGAGAAGCATCAGCTTGATGCAGGAATAGCCTAGACTCTAGACGTACCCCTAGTGGTAGCAAATTTGAATAGTCTGACGTGTCAGGCTAATGCAGGAAGACTTTCATGGTGGAGTTACAGAATCACGAGAACTGGGTGAATGTTGCTTTGAAGCAAGCCCCTGCACAAAAACAGGAAACTAGTTTGTGGGTTCTTGTGAGCCCAGCTACCTGTGGCAGACAACTAATGTTATAACATCCCTTCACACTTACAGACAAAACTGTGGAAGTCAGTGATTAAAAAAAAACATGGATGTACAGATGTACGCTGACGACACTGTTTTACACACGCATGCAATGAATCCTCAGGTGGCAGCTGAGAAATTAACTAAAGCAATGGAGGGTGTGGTTAAGTGGCTTGATCAATCTTGCCTTGGTCTAAATGTCAGCAAAACAAAAGGCATGTTCTTCTCTAAATCCAACACTTACACCACTAATTCACGTATACTCATTAGGGGTGAACACATTGAAATGGTAACCCATTTTAAATATCTTGGTGTAACACTGGATGTAAACTTAAATTTCAAGAAACACATAAAAAACATGACCAAAACTATTAAATACAAGCTAGCAAATTTTTTGGCATAGACTGGGCTCAATCCAAGAGTCACAATCAGCAGTTGTCTGTCAGACTGCCTCTGCACGCTGATTACCTAGGACTAGGGTACGTCTGCGGCTCTCTGTCAAGACAGAGCATTGAGACTGATCCCCCACCATGAAAGAGCCCTGTGGCTTGTGGCTAGACTAGCAAAATTATTTGCTTCTGCATGGACATGTAAAAATTTCTTGGCTCATCGACAAACAAATGAAGCCAATTAAATGAAAAATGTACTGTACAGATATTGCTGTACATGACAGATAAGTCTTGTTTTGGCAGCCATTTATTTTCTATTTTTGTTTATTTGTTTTTGTTTTTTTTTTTGGTCATAATTAGTTTTTTTTTAATTAGGTTTTTGTTTTCATAATGAACTGAATGTATCATACTGATCCATTTTCCGAAATATTCAAAAACTCAGTTGTTTTATTAATAATTTCCAGGTAATCACTGTCAAACTACAATTTAAATATTTTTTATTAAAGTGCAAAAAAATCAGACCAAAACAATTCAATTGGAGTTGGAATGATAACAGAGTTTATCAAAATTATATATATGAACAAATTGTAAATTAATTGCAAATGGCTTTTGGCTATTTTGGGCATTTTAATGACCATACATGTATATAGTTCACATATTACTATTTTAAAGTGAAATGTTCTACTCAAATTTGTTCTTCCTTTTGGAAAAAAATAACATGAGACTTTTTGTTTGTTTTGGACAGGGTTTTTGTTTTCATGCCTATCTTTTGTAATGCTTTTCTTTATTGAGGAACGGTTGCCACAGGAAAGCATAGGAATATGAAAAACCCCTAGATCAAAATACGCTGGGCATGGAAGGAAATGCATTTACGTAAAAAGCCGCACTCTCGAGTATATTTTCTTAATTTATTTTAGGGGGTTTAGCATGACAGACAAGACAGACGTTTCGGCCTAAGCCTTCTTCAGCGTCTGAAGACGCTTCAAGACGCTGAAGAAGGCTTAGGCCTAAGACGCTTCAAGACGCTGAAGAAGGCTGAGGCCGAAACGTCTGTCTTGTCTGTCATGCTAAACCATCTGAAATAAATAAATTAATTAATGCTCTATATCCTAAAACATAGACAGTGTTTGTGAACGGGCAGAACATTTCTTGGTTTGTAAACGCACACCTTGTGAGGTGTACACAGCGACTAGCCAACTAGAACTAAGAAAGAAAAAGGCATCGTGGCACACTCAGAAATGTATTATGCAATTTATTAAATCATACCTACATTTCATCTTACACTTTCATCAGGGTCAACGCTGAGATTTTCGATTGAATAAATTGCATAATGAAGTTCTGAGTGTGCCACGACACCTTTTTTTTCTCAGTTCTAGCTTACAAAACATGACACAATGTTTCCTTGCCCTCAGCAATTAACATGTGCTGCTGTTTCACTATTTGATGTAGATTGTACTAATTGCTGTCATTCTCATGTACCAACAGCAATGTAAAACAAATTGATTCAGTCCAGATAACCCCTTTGAAGTTGTGATTTGTCAGATGGAGCTCATAAAAGTTCCCCATCCATTACTATTCATGGGGCTCATAAATGTTCCCGATCCGTAAACTGAAATATTTTGCCTTAATTTTTTTGTGACCATGGGTTCAGAGTTCAGTAATTTGAGAGAATTTGTATTTGAGGTCAAGTACATTTGCACATTTGTATTTGAGGTCAAGTACATTTGTGAAGATTTACTTTAGTCATATTTTCCAAACAAGAGGGATCTTTGTGCTTTGTCCACCACTGATGATATGATATGTACCATGATGTCTGTCTGTCTGTCTGTCTGTCTGTCTGTCTGTCTGTGTTGTGTTGTGTTGTGTGGTTCAGACAGGTGCAGTGAGAGACATGGCAACAAATGTTATTGTGACACAGCCCCTACTGGTGGTCAATTCAACTGAGTGGGGCTCAGGAATCTGTGACTGCTGTGATGACATGGAGATCTGTGAGTGGAATTGAACAGCTCAAGTCTGGTCATGAATTAGTGTAAATATCGTTGATAATAATAATTACGTCATAGGCCTTGTCAGCTTTTTTATATATCAAAATTTGAAACAATCTGAGGTTGACAAAAAGTGCTTTACAAATGGCTAGTGGTAATTATAAACTAAAGTCAATTAAAGCATTATGGGATTGACAATTGGGATTATTTCTAAATAATCATCGCTGGTTCCTATTCTTTGGTTTGCTAAATCTAAAAACACATGGATTGGTGAAGATTTGCAATGTTGCTTCTTTTTGAAATCAGCGCCTGTAGGTGGAGCTTCTGAGGTGAAAAAAGTCATAGGCTTTCTGTACTGGCATAAGCTTGCTGTACTGCTTTAGAATGTAGGCTACATATTTGCACAGCAGCAAAAATACAAGCCATTTGTAGTGAATGAATAAATAAATGAATAAATACATAACCATCTCTCGCTTTCGTCTTTCTCTAGGCTGCTGTGCTACATTCTGTTTCCCATGCTTTTCCTGCAGACTTATGGGGCAACTAAATGAATACTGCGCTATTCAATGTTGCTTTGACATTGGTCCAACTCCACCCATTGCCCTGGCTGTAAGATATGGACTGCGGAAACAGTATGGCATACAAGTAAGACCTCTGTTTTATTTTTACTGCTGCACATCAGTGCTTTTATTATGACCGCAGCTGCGTAGCAAGCGTAGCGGTCATATAATGATTGTCAAAGTTTTTTGTTTTTTTTTCTCCCGTCATCTACTTCCTGAATTTTTGGTCAATGATTCCCGGGACACCGTAACACCAGGGCACATGAAACTTGGTGGGCATGTAGCCCCTGTAGACTTTTACGGAAAAATTTCGTTTGGTCCCCGGGGGCCACTCCATCTTTGCGTGGCCCCCCCGTGAAACCCCAAAAATGCAGTTTTTCCTAAAAAACTACCTGACCCGTGACATTTAGGATGATGAAATTTTTATGGAATGTTGGTCTCAAGAGCCCACATCAACTTAGCTTATAACCAGTCATTTGTGATTTGCACCCCCATGGTAAAAAATTAAAATCCAATATTATACTGCTTTAATTGCCCCTATCTTTGGATCAGATGCTAAGAACTGCACCAAATTTAATGTGTATGATGAACCTGACATCTTGTGGGAATATGTCAAATTTTGTGGGATTTCATCCATGGGGGGCTATAAAATAAATGCATTTATATGTACAGTACATTTAATGACTACAACTATTGACCAGTAGAAGGTGCTATTAAGTGAATGGTTACTGGGTTACAAAATTCAAATAATCATTTACATCATATGTGGTCTATATAAGCCGTTCAGGAAAAAACCCTTGAATATATTGAATGAAACTCCGAATATATTGAATGAAAGAAACCCCGAATATATTGAATGAAGTCCCGAATATATTGAATGAAACTCCGAATATATTGAATGAAACTTGCCTCATCCGAGGTCAGTGCCAGCGGCCATCTTATGTGTGTCACAAGTATGGAAATGCCTGTGACCAGTCAGTACCGCTTGGGTGGAGTGGTTGGCAATGAATGAGTAAATGAAGCAAAAATATTAAATAAATTACAGTTTTATTAATAATTTCATTGATTGCAGATGCAAGGTAAAATAGTTTAGTTAAGTCACAGTCAGTTATTTTGGCCGAGTAGTAATTAATCCAGCCGCGTTACCACCACCAGTGAACAGCACAGGAAGCGGCAACGATCCCACTGAAGCTAGCTGCTACGCCAACCTTCAGTGGGATCGTCGCTGCTAGCTAGCTGCTACGCTAACCTTCAGTGGGATCGTCGCTGCTTCAGTGGGATCGTCGCCGCTAGCTAGCTGCTACGCCAACCTTCAGTGGGATCGTCGCCGCTTCCTGTGCTGTACAGGTGGTAACGCAGCTGGATTACTACTCGGCCAAAATAACTGACTGTGACTTAACTAAACTATTTTACCTTGCTGCTGCAATCAATGAAATTATTAATAAAACTATAATTTATTTAATATTTTTGCCTCATTTACTCATTCACTCCACCCAAGCGGTACCAGAGATCCTTCTTTACGGAGATAAATCATGAGCACCCACTTCCTGGAGTCATGAGGCTAATGCCAAATAAGGTAGTTCTGGGCGGCGCTCGAATTTATGCAGTGGAGAAGCTCATTCTGTAACATTGAAGTCTATGAGAGAATCCAAGAATTCCACCGAAATTTCTGGACTTTCATTCAATATATTCTGAGTTTCATTCAATATATTCGGACTTTCATTCAATATATTCGGAGTTTCATTCAATATATTTGGGACTTCACTCAATATATTCGGAGTTTCATTCAATATATTCAAGGTTTTCTTTCATTCAATATATCCGGAGTTTCATTCAATATATTCAGGACTTCATTCAATATATTCAAGGTTTTTTTCCTGAACGGCTTGCCATAGTGCTCATAACTACATACACACAAGCACACATGCGCACGGGTACACACACACACACACACACACTACATACTGTACACATAAGCACACATGCGCACGGGTACACACACACACACATAAACACACACACACACACACACTCTTATACTTGTACACAAAAGCAAACTCACTCATGCAGACACACATTTATAACATGAGAGAGATACAAACAAGTTGACAAGCATCATATATATGCAGAGAATGTGCAGAACTGAGCGGCGGTCATATTTTGTACCGCCAAGCGGTACATCTAGTTTTCACAAAGGTTGAGAACTTGAGAACAGACTTGCTATTATTCAGACAGAAAAGGAAACGGAATAAGATAAATGTATTTATGAGACTGAATTCCTATTTACTTTAAATGTGGACGGCATTGATACATTTACTGACATTTTATGTGGGTGTGTGTGTCTCTCTATGTGTGTGTGTGTGTTTCAAATGTAAAATATGTGCTCTCCAAACTCAATAGGGAAGCCTCTTTGATGACATGCTGCAGGTGACCTACTGCAACTGTTGTTCATGGTGCCAGGTGGCTCGTGAGGTTAAGAGGCGCAAGCAGGGCCTCACAGTCATCAACACTCAAACCACAGTCATTCAGGCTCCTGCTGCCCATCCTGGGCCTATGAATATGTGATTTGTTCTCCTTTCTTTGAATGCTCTCTCTCTCTCTCTCGCTCTCTCTCTCGCTTTCTCTCTCTCTCGCGCGCTCCCTCTCTCTCTCTTTCTCTCTGTCTATTCCCCTCCTTCGCATGGCCATTTCAACTACATAACAAGGCCTACACGAGATATTCTATTTGCCACATGCAAAGTGAATAAGGTCAAATGAAAGCAATAAAAATGTCTGAAAATAAAATGTGTTCTTTATGCTGCAAATAGGTTGCGAATGAATTACAGAGAGGGTTTTAATGGTCCATGGTCATACAGACAGAAATTCTACTAATCAGCCTTGTCGGGATACATGCCCACTAAGTTTCACAAGGCTTGATGTTTTAGTGTCCCAGAACTCAACCAATTATGTTTCTCTACTGGTGGCGTTGCACTATCACTATCATTACGGGTGATTATGGGCTTGTTTGTTATGCCTCTTTCACAGTAGGCAAGACATATTTAGAAAGGAGACCTGCTCTTGAACATACTGTTTAAAAACTCATGTTTATCCTGCCAAAGAGAAAAGCCTGCCTCTCTCCCCGCAAAGTTTTTTGAGTTAAATACATTGGGCTGTAATTTTTTTTTTCTCTCAGCTGATGAATGAGTCATAGGACAACTTCTAAAATTAAAGCTGTACATTCCATTGTTTTATTATACAGATTAGATAACGTAACACTCTCCAGTGCCAGCCAAAAGTATCAACAATTAATCAGCAAGTTCCTGTTGCTGACAAGATAGGCTATTGTATACAATAGTTATAACAGTTATTTTCTCACTTTAATTTCCGTTTCAAATTATACAAAGGTCATATTTACAAAGCATCTTGTATTCTAAAATTTTAATTCGTTTCATCTGACAGTTCAAATGATGTAAAACACCAAAGTCAGCCTTTAATTTTAGATTTTTGGCCAACAGATACAAAATATTTAGGTCTCAGTATCTATTAACACGAAGGAATAAAAATATTTTAACCATAAGAATCCACATGCTGTGCGTGTTAAAATACATTTTCTGGGACAGTATTATATTAATCACTAGAAATGAAGCAAAAAAACTCTACAAAGATATAAAAACTATAGAAACAGTATAGTGACACCTGGATATCACAGATATTTCTAAGAAATATAGATTTAAAAAATAAATCCCAATCAAAATAGTTCATAACAGGATAATAGTCTTTAAATAGGACTGCCAACAGCAACAAAGTAGGCTAACGAGTTGCACTGACTTGGAAACACGGCATACAGCAATTCTGACTAAAAGTATAGCACACATGGTTGTAAACTACCACAGGTTTAAAGGATATTTTCCGGCGCCTGTCTGGTTGGACCTTAATGGGCAATTCCTCGCCTCTATCTTGAGCGCCTCTGCTCCATTCCGTTAGGTAGAAATCCTGCAATAATAGGCACAGGCCATATGAGGGCAGCAACGCTCCACACTATAATAACTAATGTCATGAAGCAGGCAACAAGGGTCGACTCGATAGGTTTGCGGTTTAACCTCCAACTCTTGTCCCCCTTCAGTTCATCGAGGCCAAAGTCTACACAACAGAAGTTGACGGGGTCTCCTGTGTGCTGTCCTCTCAAGTTTCCCTGCCCAAACCTTCTATATCTCGCCATACCACATCCAACGCACAATCTGAATTCCTGCTGCCCTCCGGTAACTCCAAGGTGTTCAATAACAACAGGTGAGATGGCACGGTTGAAAGCGGCAGAGAAGAAAGCCCTGCCATGGTTATTGGTGGTGTAAATGAGCACATCACACTGGAACCCAAAGTTGCTACCCCACCGCGCCACGAGTGAAGTGGGGAAAAGCCTCTGTACGCTGACGTTACACTGAGGCAGCGGCTGAGGCGAAGTCTCCGAAGAGGCTTCGGTCTCCTCTACAGATCTTTTGGCGTAGCGCACGTCCACCTCCAAGTTTGCCAAAAATCTGTTCGTGGAGTTGATTGGTGGGAGCAGAAGGTCCTCGTCACTCAATCCGTAGGAAAATTGGAGAAGTACGGTAACACTGCTCAGAACCAGCAGAACAGTAAGGGAATTGTTCAGCATGGCACAGGGTACGACTCCCCTCGCATGGTGCGCCGCGGGGAAAAAAGACAACCGAGTGAAGAGTTGAAGCGACTGTCAACGAGGTGGAATGAGTGGAAAAGCCTGTAACATAGGGCATTCATTCGGAGAATCCGAGCTATTCCTGTTGTCAGATTTCTAGTTTACCTGTACTCCGCTTAAAATGAGAACGTAACGTCAGCTATTCGCGAAACTCCGACGCCCCCTCCTCTTTTTCACGACTGAACAACTGGCTTCCTGCCAGGCGGCGGTTGGTTACTTTGGAATGGGTGGCGATGTTGCGCGCACTAGATTGCTTGCGCTCGCCTACTCAGGTGGATGAAAGCGAGTGCACCACCCTTTCGCAGATCTGCGACGTGGAGGAGATGCGACAGATGTTTGTGAAAATGTTGCCTCTGTTGAAGTCTACTCAAGCCTTTCACGAATGAAGCTCCATCAGGACCGTATGAGTCCGGCAGGGTGGTCCCATGCAGGAACGAACAGTTTTACCTGTCATACAACTACACAATATGAAAAATATTGTGACTTCATCCCTGACTGACATTTCTGTTTGGTTATCAGCAAAAAGTGATGTTCATTTAAATATCTCAAAGTGTGATTTTTGTAACTGAACTCAAACATCTTTTATCCAAACAACCATCTAAAAGCTAGGCAAGGAGCTAAAGGGAGATGGTGATATCAGAATCTACGTCCATTTCACACTGAAGAGGACATTAAAGTTTCCCAGTCATCAAGGACATGGCCTCTGAGCACAAGCAGAGCAATAATTACAGATTAGGCACAGATACCCCAAGTGCATTTACAGACTAATTTGCAATAATTACAGGACCCAAAGCATGATTATCAAAAGCATTCAATCAGTTGCCTACTTTTCTTTTTGTGGTAGAATATAGTACCGGTACAATGAGATAAGATGAATGGTTTCTGTTTGATTTCAATTTGCCTGTCAAGTATCTAACATACAGTAGGTCTATGGATCAGGGGCGCTGCTAGAAATTTTGGGCCCTCTGACAAAACATTTTCTTGGGCCCCTCAAATATTGATTTTAATATTAGAATTTTTCTCTGGGGCCCCCTGTCTGTTTTTCTCTTTGACCTCTTATTGACAATCCTAAGGACTTTAAACTTTTAGTGTTTGATCAAAGCAAAGGAGAGGTGCAGGATTTAGTGGGGACTGCTTAGTCACTATCCCCATTCATTTTGCATTGGCAATGGAAAGCTTTCATTATTTCCCCATGGAAAAATATTATAATGTCTCCAGATTGTTCCTTTCATGTGTGAGAGAAAATACATGTGGCACCTGTATGGATTGTTTTGATGATAGCTGTGTAAATGACTTAATTTGTGGGCTACTGTGCTACAGTGTAGACACATACCCGCCCACCCACCCACTCCCACACACACACACACACACACACACACACACACACACACACACACATTAGCCTCTGGCTTTGATTTCCGCCAGAAAGCACCACACCTTGCATCCACTCAGTGGTGGTCATCAAAGACGTTTTTACTAGAAGCCCTTTGGGCTTCCCTCCCTGTAACTCCCACAAGGCTATCGTCTTACCACACTGTCCAGTCCACAACACACACACACACACACACACACACACACACACACACACACACACACACACACACTCAAACTAATATAACCACAAATTCACACACAAAAACATGGACAAGCAGAAAAAATAAATTGTCATACACACACAGTATTTAAAATCCCCAAACAATAGCCTTCTAAGAATCAGATAGACTCCAGACAATGTGCCAGCGCAAAGAAGAGGGAATGTAAATGACTTGGCTGCTCATTAATTATGCTATAAAAATGTAAATTGCTTCAGCGCCAAAAATGCTAATGGGACAGAGATAAAAGTCTCCCGTGCCAAAGGAGAGCGTATAAAAGATTCATTTTCTTAAATATATTTTCTTTTATTCCGAGCCATAAAGGGAGAGGCCTATTGAGTGTCTTCTGGCTGGTTTCCCGTGGCGTGACCCCAGCGGCTTGGCACAGTGTCTCTCCCTCTGCTTCAGTAATGTGCGCAGACGGCTGGTTTAATTAGGTATTGGACGCTGAGTGACTTTTCTCCCCCACACAACCAGCTTTGAGCCGGGCCTCCTTTGTAGAACCAGCCCCTGTAAGTCCATTGATTCTGACTCTGGCATCTCTTTCATACCTCACTCTCAGCGAGTCACTTTGCCGTCATGTCACCATGGTAACCATCTGACCTCGGGCCGGCACTCCTCTGAGCCCCGGTGTTATCTTGAAGAAGAAGCCTATTTAAGAAGCAGAGGAGTTGCTGTTTAATTCCTTTCATGAATTAAGCATGAAAGATTCTTTGACCAGAATTAGTAGCAGCTACAACTGTGCCTCTGATGATTTGCCGATGGGTCATTCTATAAAAATATGTGTCTGGTCTGTTGAGTATACAGTTGACAGATTAATGGGCTACACCATTAGTTTCAATAATGACATTTCACTAAGCTTTTTATTAGGTGCCATGTTCAACTCACCTTGCTAGTGCACCATTGCCACAGATATTTCAAGTCAGGGGTTAAGTCTGGGTTTGGCAAAGGTTATCCCAAACTGTAGCATTCTAGCATTATAGTCTAGTGTGGGTTCTTTGGTATTTACTGTATGTGCCTGGTCGGAATAGTAATTACAGTGTGATTGCTGAGGGAACGGTGATGGGAATGTTTAATAAAATTTGTCTGCCTCTGTTTGTGACCCCAGACATGGCCTAACTACAAAGTCTACTGACTGAGAGGAACTGAATTGTGCTCAAGGGAAATTAAACAGATCAGCCAAATAATTAAGTACGCATGCAGAGGAGATACAGTGGCTATAGGAGACAGGCCCCGTAATTGGCCCTTGCAGAGCACTAGTTTGAGGGCAAATTGGAGCATGTCTGACTACTGTACATGGACAGAAAGGAGGAATTAGGCTGTGGTTTCCGAGATGGCAAATGGATGAAGGCGCCAGAGCTTAATGGTCTTTTTAGACAAGAAATATCCAGACACAGAGGAATGGTTGGCATGACGTTTACTGAAAATATTGTAATATTTGGCTATCTCGAATCACCCTGACCAGAGATTTTATGAACGAAGAGAAAATCCCTCGTTAATCTTTGTACAAGTCTGTTTAGGATTATTGGAATGTTAAAGTCAATGTCAATGTTACTTTGTCACAACAACATCTGGGCACTATATTATGTAAAGGTTTGTCCTGAAGGTTACAGGGTTGTCCTTAAAACTAGGATTAATTTGTAGATACATTGATGAACCAGACAGATCCAGTGATATTCGTTTGCAAAACTCCCGCAAATGCCATAATGTTTGTAGCAAGTCAACCAGATCATAGCTTGGCTAATTAGCAATATTAATTAGCGACTTGGCCCCCGACCACGTCTTTACTGCAGGATGTGAGAGGAGATGACAGGAAGGAAGGAGGGAAGGAAGGAAGCTAGGTGCTGTGTTTCAGAGAGTTTGTCTCTCACAGAGGGATTGAGTTGTCACGTCGATGAGTCAGGCAGTCAGAGACCAGCTACATGATAAGACACACTCCCGCAACGCGCACTCATGAGAAAAGGGGGGGGGTCTGTTTGTATATTTTAACACTTTACAGATTTTTTATACATATTTTTATACTAATGTGGTCCAGTACTGCTGGTTCCCATGGTGTCTAAGAGATGTGGGTGTTGAGCTCTTCGTTCCATCCTTCTAGCCAGTGAACATGGGAACACAGAGCTCATATGACAAGTTAACGTCTGGGACAGCACAGCCTCACAAGCATCAGCTGTCTAAATTGGCACACTCAATTCAATCCAATTTGGTTCATTCATTCCCCCAGTGTTTAAGTCACTCAGGTATAATTTCTCAGTCTGACACAAGATGCTAGTTTTTTTTTTCTTTTTGTAACACCATTATTTATTTATTCATTTATTACTTTTTAAGTGATGTATTATTTACTTACCAATTGCTTGGTGGCTCCATGTGGTATCTTGTTTGTGATGTGTGTGTGTGTGTGTGTGTGTGTGTGTGTGTGTGTGTGTGTGTGTGTGTGTGTGTGTGTGTGTGTGTGTGTGTGTGTGTGTGTGTGGTGGGGGCTGGGGTGGTGAACTACACACATATGGATTTGAAATGAATTTGTGGCGTGAAGAGTGTGGCGTTTAGATGGCAGGCAACTCCCCATCTCCACCAAGAGCCTTACCCTGCCTCTGACACCACTTATTCAGTGACACTGTGGGCTTTGATGCACACTTTCAGGCCTTCTCCTTTGACTTATTCTAGGTCAGTATAGAACACTCACACACACACACACACTCACACACACAAACACACGAGCGCGCACACACACAGAGACACAAACACACACACACACAAACACACACACACACGTGAGCACGCAGACATGCACTCACACACAATAACACACACATACACACACTCCTTCTTGAATCACCGCCACGGTGAAATGGAGTCTGAAAATAACATCACACTTATCAGCCCCTTCCAGCAGGTCACCAGTCGTAGCCTGGACGTACATCTCTGGGAGCTGAGATGGTGTGAGATTACCTCCTGACATCCCCTAACCATCACACACTGATCTGCACTGCAGCTGGGTATGGGCCAGATTTGGCATTGATCCGGCCAGCATCCGGCACTGAGTCAGAGGCTATCTGTCTCAGGCTTGTTTACGACTCCACAGCGTAAGGCCATGGATCACTGTTCCACTAGAAAGGTCACCCTGGAGAGGCTTAGGCCAACTCATATATTCCCACCTCCTTGTCTGATTGGATACCGGGAGGAGAGGACTTCCACTCTCCATCAGCACACCTCTGTGGACAACTCTATCCTGGGGAAAAAAGGCATCGGTTGTGCAGGTGGACAGCAATGGGCAATTCCAGTGTTATGGATGTGACAGAACATGAATAAGTGTTTTGAAACATTTAGTACAAATTATCATGTAACCTCTGTGGTGGAATACAGCAAATCTTCGAATAGAATTTATTAATTCTAATAAAAAATATGTGCCATTCTATTGGTGTTGTGGATGTGACAAATATCAAAAATCTTAGATGTTGCTGTGAGAAACTGGAAAATGATTTTTTTCTATTTGAATGATTTGTCTTGTTGCTCTAGCTGTGGATGTGTTCTTTCAAAGGTTCAGGACGATTTCTTTGCATCAGAGTTAGAGATTCCTCTTTATCCACCACTGTTTGCAAATAATTGTTGAATGTTGAGTGTGAAGAGCCAAAAAGGATGAGGAGAGGCCAAGTAAGGAGCTTGGTTAAAGGAAAATACCGGAGTGAATTCAAGCATAGCCCTGTTGAGAGAGCTTGCTAAATGCGCAAGTTAGCGAGTGGAACAAAATCATTTGGTACAGCACAGACCGAACGTGAACGCAGAAGTGAACAGGCACTTTACACTGAATCAATGGGACCTGACTGTTGGAAACCGAAAGTAAGAACTGAGGATACATTAACTTGATGTAAAGTGTTTCACGTTTGCGTTAAGTCTATGCTGTTCGAAATTCTTTCATTTCATGCGAAATATATTGCTGTTAGAAGGCTCGTGCAGCAGGGCTATGCTTAAACTTACTCCGGTATTTTCCTTTAAGTCACAGACCTGTGGGGACTTTTATTTAATAAAAAATCAATAAATAAAATAGGTGTTCCAAGCTCATTAGATGGCAAACGTATGTCAGTGGGAAATTAATAATGTATGAAGTTAGTCAGTAGATCATCAAGGAAAACATGCGTTACAGAAGAACTAAATAAAGGGGAAGAAATGGAATGAAACGACACAGTTGTCCATGAAACCTCATTTGCACAATAAATACATAAATATGTTGTGATTGTGCAATTGCTTTTGTGTGAGTGCGTCTGTGCATGTGTTTTTATGTGTCAGTCAGTGTGCACGCCCCACAAGTGAGATTGTGCATGATTACGTTTGTGTGTGTGTGTGTGTGTGAGAGAGAGAGTGAGTGAGTGTGTGTGTGATGTAACCCTGAAGCTAGTTTTCATCATTGGAAATCCCTACAATCTGCGGATCCCCAACCCCAGAGCTCAGCAGGAGCCCTGTGCAGTAAGAGCGGTAATCAAAGGGATCGTTAAAGCGAACGGGCGTCGCCACTCAAGGGGGCCGCGCTAGCAACACACCTCTTTAGAGCTTAACAGCCGTCACAATCATCACTCTCCCTCCTCAACTCCCACAGGCTTGTCTCCTGCAACCGCTGCATCAAATGGACCCTGAAATTAAACGACCGCACAGACATTTTAGCTCTCAAGACAGAAGAAGACATTTCATTATCTCACACACATGTTGTGTATCATAAGTGTGTCCTATCCTCTGCCATGTCTTCTTATTATGTAGAGGAGTATATCTTGCAAAGGGCCAATTATGCTGAAAGTAGTAACTTGCAAAGGACTATCTTTGGTGAAGCCTTGGTTGTCTTGTTATCTATACTTCTCCCAAACTGCGTTTGACCCCTAAGTAACCTCTCTTACAATTGGTTCTGCTTTCGATGCTTCATCCCTCATAACTCCAAACATGAAAGTGAGGGTCAACTAAATCCATGGTCTACACTGCATGACTCTCATAACTGTGTACAATCCATTAGTCGATAAACCTTGCAGAAATCTAGCTTGTTCTTCTGCTCTGTATTCTAAGATCAAATATTTCTAACTGAAATGGCAATGATATTTGATTATCATAGTGCTCAGAGATGGAAAGTGAAAAAAGTAAGTACATATAATATATTATAAGACTAATGTCTGCTTTCTTCACCAAAACAACTGTCAAAATAGTCCTTCAAACAGGCTAAAATATACGTTTTACTTTTATAGGCTACTTAATAGACTTAATAGACTACTTAACTTTTGAGTCGGAAAGTCAAGTAAGTACGGTAAGTACCTGCACTTTTATTGGTGTCTTCTTTTAAGCAGAAAAACACAAATTTGAAAATGGAAAATATGCATGAAATGGGAATCAATAGGATAGGCCTAATAGTCTTGGGAAACATTTTTGTGTTCTCAGACCACACTCAATGAAAAAAAATCAACTGGTAAAGGAGAGCGTGTAAAGTGTAAAGTGATCACAATGTGTTTTTAAGTTTGTGTGTAAATCTTGTTTCCATTCCCTTCCACCTGTTCCTGACACCTGTGTTGACATATTCCCTCCCAGTTGGTGACAATTGCCAGATTTCTAAATGATAACTGAATTCAATCAGATTTCCAGATACTGTATGGCTGAATAATAGTATCTGTCTCTTTTGCACTGAGGACAAGTAACAGACGGCGTAAGACTTTTCTTTTCCCTCCCTTATTGGGCCTTCTTCCTTTTCTCCTCTCTTCAGTGTAGCTCAGAGGTCAGAGGTGATGAATTTCAGTTTGATTTATGAGGGGCAAGAAACACAGCCAAGGCGGCACCTTCACTTTGAACAAACTGACGTCAGGGGATAGCTCGCAGTCGCAGACATCTTCACTTTTCAACCCCCCAAACCCCCACCCCACCCCCATTCCAACTCCCACCGCACCCTGAGGCTCACTATGCACTATGCCATGCAAGTCTTATGGCTCATGCTTTTCAACGCCTCATCTTCCTAGCTTGCAATATCATGGTATTGGGGCTATTTTGCTTGCTATCTGTTTTTCTGTATGTATACACAGTGCTGAAACCACCGACCTTCTCACAGTGGAAAGGTGAAACTTAATTTGATGGAGAAATCTGGTGTGATTTTGTCTTAAAATGATACAAGTACAAACTTTTGTCAAAAAGTCCACCTCTGTACAACCCCAGAACTCAGAAATATGGCACTATTAGCCATTGAGCTACCAGCAGGCTTTGAATTCAGTTGTAAGTGAATTTGAATTGAAGTGTCTGAAGCATAATATTAGCATGCAAATCACTACTCTACGCCATTAAGTAGGCTCAAAGGAACTCCACAATTCATTGGTAGACTTCTGAGAGTCTTGAGATTTATTTATGCATTGAGAACTTTGAAAGTGCACAGGTAGTTTATTTAGATGTCAATTTAAACAGGCAGTACCTTCAGGAAGTTCAGGAAGTTATCATGACTTTCAAGATGGCGGGGAATGCTAAACTTCCTGCGTGAACTTCCTGCTTGACCTCTCCTGGAGAGATTCAGACGCGTGGAAAAGCTCAACAAAATGAGTTTCGCTTTCACCAGTATTGCAACATATGGTATTTCGTGGCCTTGGCCGTCCATCTCTGTGCCCCGGCGGGTGTCTGCCGGTGCCCGTCTGCCAACCTGTGCTCTGGTGTCACTCTGCAGCTGGCTAATGTCAGATCAAAGCTCCCAGCTCCAGGGACACAGCAGAGAAATGACATTTATTAAACAATATCTCTTCCGCTCTCATGCTGATTCACTTTTCCCTGTGATCTGCAGATCTGTTCCAGAGTTCAGGTGCCTGCCAAAGCTCGGCGCTTTCCAGAGGAGATTGCTTACAACCTCATAGAGATGCACCAAAACACAGCATTTACATGGTCAAAACAACTGTGAATGTGCTTCTGAATATGTTCACAATTTTGTGTCCTTTGGCAGGAGTGTCTACTCCCACTGCCAGTACTGTTTTAACAGGCCACTGTTATAGCTGTCCAACAGATCTCAGAAGTGCATTTGCCACAGAGGACCTCAGCATGACAGATCAGAAGAAGCCACTCATCTATAGACACCAGCGAGTACAATTAAACCTTGTCTAAAGGTTGCAGATCTGTCATGTCTCCAGCTTTCAGCTGGAATGGAAGCTTATGTATCTGCTTCACTGAGCGTTGCGCACAAATCTAAATCCTGCAACAGAAAACAATCTGGTGCCGCAGAGATAAAAGGGTTGCTACGGTAACAGGCAGTAATGTCCAACACTGCCTGCATTTTCATGCCTGCCAGTAGTCACTATGAAATGAGGAGTAAAAAAAAGTGTCATTTGAAGTTAAAGCTTCAGTTGGTAATGTTAAGTTTGGTGACAATTCAAAATTAGATTAAAAAGCTGTCTTAAATTCAAAACCTATGGGGTTGGATATAAGCCTAGTAAATGTGACTGGATATGGACACTGAATTAAGTTTGATTTGGAAGTTTGATGGATAAATTCATGGAGGAACCAATCAATGCATATAGCCCACATGTCATATGTAGGCCTACAGTAAACAAGGTTGCCTAACACTAAAAGCTAGCATATGCAGCACATATCTGCTCACACACAATTTCACTGAGGTCATATTGTAAGGCAAAAAAATAGATGCATATTGCTATAAGTCTTTGCAAATCCTTTTTCAGACAAAGGCTTTCAGTTTGACAAGCGGGTTTGAAACATACAGGTGACAGTTTGTCAGTGTTGTCCTTGAGAAATGTTAAAGCTCTTACACAGAAATGCGCAAGCTCTTACTGATGTTATGACATGCTGCAAGTTTTCCACAAAGCTGTACTGTCTTGAATCATTTTGAAGGTAATGTCACCTTGATTGTTAAAAATAGCACTCGTCTTTTGATATGTCAAAAAGATTCACATAGTCAAGTAACAAAACCAGCGTCGCTCCTTTACCTCAAGTAGCGAAATGCTGGTTGTTCGGCCCATATAGGTTCTCTGCAGTCAATGTATTTCCCAGAGAGCAAAAACATGTATGACAAGAGAGGAGCAGCTCGCTGGTGGAGCAAAATGCCAGTGAAGTGCAGACTTCCAGCATCTTGCTATTGCATACTGTACATAGGCTAATTTGGCACAAATATCCCAACACACAAGTGTGACTATGAATTTTAATTTTCTTTCAACCGTCATCATTTTTAGATGATGATTGAGGGAAGCAGGGAACATAGGAGATGAGATCTCTATACGGCTCTGGGACTGGCAACAAAAGGCTGTGGCAACATAGAGCTGACCCCAATATGGCTATCCCAGGGATCTTCAATTCTTTCCAGGCCAAGGAACCCTTAACTTTTATTAATTGACCCTTAACTACATTTAGTATGATGTTAAAAAGGAAGAAAAAAGGTTGATCCAGGCACTCCAAAAAAGTTATCAAGGAGGAAGGTTAAAAAGCCTTTATTATAGGCTAACATGGCTAGATCACAATTAAAATAAGCCAACATGTTTTGACCCCACAATGGGTCTTCCTCAGGGCTTAGTCTCTTCTCCCCATTGTCCATGAGTACCCAAGACACTGTTGGATTACTATTTGGACATATAGAGCCACCAGCCTACCTGTTTGATGATGTTAAAAATGTTGAAGTAGCCTATTTGTTTCTTTGGGGCAGATATTTGTCAAAAAGTAGCAGAAAATGCACCTTCCCTGTCAAACAGTGACCATATTCTCTCCTCTTTGGGCAACGGCTAGACCATGGTCTTTTACTTATGTTATGCTTGTACCTATTATTGTGTGATTATAATAATCTATCAAGCTATCAATTAACCTTCTTACTTTAAACTAAAAGAAAATGCTTTCTTTTCCCATTTTGGGCTGTAATGTTCGGACCGTGTGGAGCGTGCAGTGTTTACGGCGTGGTCACGTGATTCTGCTTTGAGCAATATGGCGGCGCCCTTGCCGAGGTGTGAGTTGTGACAGTTGAGCATGTATGGAAAAACAGTACCGTGGAATTTAGTGTTCAGCGAGGGATGCATTGTTGTGTTAAGCAAGATGTGTGTGTCCACTTGAAGTGAACACTGGAATGAGTTCATCGTAAACCAAGGACATATAAGAGGGAATCTGAATTTCTGTATTGTAAGTGCCGGCTACTTTAGCGTGCTAGTTTTGTTGAATGTGACATAACTCCTAGCTCGCTAGCAGTAATGTTTTAAAATCCGCCGGTCATACGATAGATGTATTTGCATTTGTGTTAAACACAACCCATTTTGTGAAAGAGAAATGTTGCACAATATTTTAACTGCAAGCTAGCCTACTTGTTTGTCTTCGAGTCTGACATTGAAAATGACAGGAATAATAGGGAAAGTATGCATGTGATATTCTGAAATGTTTTTCAAAATTAGTGACGTTAGTCTGTCCTCTGTATTTAGACGTAATGCTGTAAAACGCAGGGTATCTATCAGGGTCAGCGAGGATGTGTGCGGGGGATCATTTCTCTCCAATGACACTACAGTGCTGCCTCTTCTGTAACCATAGAAACGTTTTCCCTTTCCTTCACACATCACCACAAGTCTGGAGTTTATTTTTTTGTCTGTTTCTATTTTTGTCGAGATTCAGCTCATTTCATACATACGTGACTGGTTTTGATTGAAATGACTATAGCCAATGTGAAAGGGAGACTTTGAAACCCACAATTGTTTTTTTTTCCATCCAGAGAGAGTGGTTTGATGTGCAGAAGGCTCAGACAGTAGGCTGTATTTGAGTGATGCACTTTTCATGCTGCTGGTGGGCGGTGATGGCACTGGAGTGTCAGCTGAATCCGGTCACCTCTGCTGATTTCTCACACTAACAGCATACCACAGTGGAATGATATTATGAGTCACACTCAATCAAGCTTGTTTTAGACCAGGTCTACTTTGCTGTGAAATGAAATTCTACAGTAATAACTAGGGCTGTAACGATATTGTATCGAATCGAGAAATCGTGATACGCAGAGTCACAATACTGTATCGTGATACAAGAGGGCAGTATCGTGATACGCCCTTTCAAAGTTCTGTAATCCTTCAGTCCAGAAAACAACCGGATGACATGATGTGATGGTGCTTCCAAGCTTCAAAACAATATCATCATTATTTTTAAACTTTAAAAGATGTATTATTAGTCTCTTGCAACCTATTCTAGCCATAAACGATTATCAAAAAGATATATTTAAAAAATCGTGGGGTGTATCGAACCGTAGGTCAAAAATCGTGGTACGAACCGAATCGTGAGTTGGGTGTATCGTTACAGCCCTAGTAATAACACTTAAAGATACAAATGGTAGGACTGAGATGCAAGTGCTGTATGTGTCCATATTGGACTTTGTATTGTAGAAACTTTACATTGTTAACATTTCAGTGTGTTAACGGGATAAAAGTTAAGGGGATAGAAGGCAAAAGGAAAAATAGGAGGAAACAGTCTTTTGAAGACGTTGACACACCATAAACCTGACTGACTGAAATCTCATCATGCATACAGGCATGTAAGTCAGGCCATCCATGTTGACTGTGTCCCATGCTTGTGTGTCTCCTAGGTGACATCGCCATGCAGACAGTGGTGAAAAGGGTTTCTCTGTGCCCGCTGGCCCTGGTCAGACAGGGTGTATGTAGTGGGCACCTCCGTGCACCCTTGCCTGAGTTCAGGTGGTCAACACGTCGATGCCTGTACAGCGAGACGGGGTTGTGGGAGAAGGACTACCGAGCGGAGACCAGGAAGAAAGTGGAGGAGAAGTGGCACCCCCTGGTTAAGGAGCAGTGGAGGAGGAGCAGCAAGGAGGAGGTGGGTGGAGATATAATATCATCTATTACCAGAGTTGTGTTCTTCTCAACTAGTCCTGCACAGATGGAGCTGTTGGATTTGACATTGCATGTACATTGTCATTGTATATTGTGTTGTACACTTTTGCAATTTGACAAATGAAACTTAGGTAAACAAGTTCAATCCAATGACTGTATATGGTTCAATCGATGCGTAAACCCATTGTCCTCAAAGACCTGGCATGAAATTGATGTGATTACATTTGAGGTTTTAACAGCCAGCCCTAATCATGATCAAAATCTCAGTTGGAAAATGAATTGTGATCATCTTTTTTTATTGCTTTTTTTTATTGCCCTAGCTGGTGTTTATGCTAAACATGATAAAACGACATTTAATAGGTCTATGTGAAGTGGCCTGATAGACAGAGTACAATACAAAGCAACGGATGGTCAGAGTAATGGACAGTTACCCCCCCCATCCCCTCCAAATAAAAAACAATGACATGTTTAGGCAGGAAGTCATCTCAGGAGATATGTCCAGACCTGTCGAAATGTGTGTGTGTGTGTGTGTGTGTGTGGGAGAGATGTGAGAGAGAGAGAGAGAGAGAGAGAGAGAGAGAGAGAGAGAGAGAGAGAGAGAGAGAGAGAGAGTGAGTGAGTGAGTGAGTGAGTGAGTGAGTGAGTGAGTGAGTGAGTGAGTGAGAGAGAGAGAGAGAGAGAGAGAGGATATAATTCCCACACGATCAATACAGTCTTGGTACAGCTCCCTGGCCCACACGTTCACCTCACCTCATGGGACCGCAGTTATTCACAATAAATATTTACAGTTCAAATGGGACTAAGGCAGGAGGGGGAAGAACAGTAGAGGAAAACAGGTGTTGTGCGTGAGTGTGGTGAAAAAGAGAGAGCGAGAGAAAGAGAGAGAGAGAGAAGGTGGAGTGTGGAGGTGAGATGAATAGTAGGGGAGAAGGAAGGGGAAGTGTGAGTGTGTGAATAACAAAGTGAGACTGTATGATGATGGATGAGAGATTGAGGGATGGAGAGACTTGTGGATGAAAAGATAGGCTGGGCCCAAGTTTCTGTTACAAATGCGCGCGCGCACACACACACACACACACACACACACTCACACACACACACGCACACACTCACAACAAGTCGCTCACTCGCTTCAGGAGAAGAAGCAGAACTAATGTGGGTTGGTGGGTTTCCATCCAACTTGTAAGTTATGCGAATAACAAATCCTTGGATGGAAACTCCTGCATTCAGATCTGCCGTCTAATGTGAATATAAATCTAATTAGCTTGAGAGAGGTGGATTAACTTTTTGCGAATAAGGCATGATGTGATTGATGTGATAGAAACAGTTTCACTAGTGTATATTTGCATTTACCACATTAATCCAACAGCTGGTTGGCACACATCCCTTGATTGGCACAATGTTCCCTGGTTATTCTCATTAAAGGCTTACAGACGATATTCTTGAGCCAAATTATTGTAATATGTGAATATTGAAATGCAAATAAGTTGGATGGAAACCTGTTTACTGTCTCTTTGGTCCAAGCACACCAGAAACGGACTGAGTTTCTATGTCTTCCATGTGAACTAAGGCACCTATGATCGATTGTTCAATTAACAGCACTAAAGTCATGTTGCAACCTTGCGTCTGTTTCCATTTCTCAGTACTGTAATTGTAAATTATTTACAGGTGTTGTTTTTTTTAATTATTTTTTTAATTATTCCATGTTTCCCAGTGTTTCACTGGTGATTCCCTTTAGCAAAGTCAGCACAGATTTAAGGAAAGGGCTCAGAAAGGGTGCAACCGCGCCCTCACATACCTCAGATTTTGACAGCGGGACACCACAAAACCCTCACAAATGTAGCGTCAGTGTGCATTTAAATGCCTGAGACTGTAAGAGCGGACATCGAGACTGGGCCACTGACTCTTAGCTCTCACCTATGAAACTCATATATAGACATAAGCTCTCTTTAGAGCTTGCATGTGTAGATGAATGATGAAGCAGATGATCCTCTCATGCATCTGTCACAGGGAGAAGAGAGAAGATGGATTATAGGTTCCTCCTGTATGTGCAGGCTGGCTTTTTAGTGGTGATGAAACTTTAAAATTGGCCCTTGGGGTAGGAGGTGGGTTGTGGCTAAAAATAGCATGATAAAGCACTGTGCCTATTCTTTCTCGTTCTCACCTAAAGATTCTCTAAGGGTCACCTGTGGAAAAGATTCTCAATCTGGACTTGACGAGGTCTGGAGCAGCTAACTCCATGAGGGGTGGGTGGGGGGGGCCTATCCCAGAGATAGATTGTGTGTCAGTGCAAAGTTAAAGGATGTGTGAAAAATATTACAGGTCTACAGACAGAGAGAAAAATCTCTTTTTTTCTCTCAGACCCACAAGCACACAGTTAAATGCACTTTTAGCGCGCACACACACACACAGATACATGCATGTGCACATACACACACTTCACTCACACTGTTGGGAGTTGAGAGACTCTTTGGATTCAGTTTTGCTCTGACTGCATGAGGTGAGATTTTTAGTAAATCCACATCTGTCACAAAAGCTTCGCTCTTTTCAGAAACTCCATTACAACACGATGCACAATGGAACAGCAGTCCAAACCGTAATGGATTTGCCTGAGTCTGGCACTGTGGAGAGAGAGAGACAGAGAGAGACAGAGAGAGAGAGAGAGAGAGAGAGAGAGAGAGGCTGTAGGAGTCGGCTCTGTTTTGTTCCTCTTTAGATAAAAAAAAGAGGGAATGGACAAAGCAGGAAGAACTGCGTCAGCCTCTGCTTCTGAATAATTCATCTCCCTCTTAACCTGAGGTGATTAACGTAGACTGTCTGGTCACACACACACACACACACACACACACACACACACACACACACACACACACACACACACACACACACACACACACACACACACACACACCACCATCACCCACAGCTCCATAGAAGAGGTTATAAATCATTAAGGTCAGAGAGATTGCAGCCGACATTATGTGTCGGTGTGTGTTTGTTTTTTATTGTTTTGAAGTAGTAGTACTTGCTGGTTCTCTCATTCCATGAACATTGGCTGACATGTGTGCGTGTGTGTGTGTGTACGTGTGTGTGTGTGTGTACGTGTGTGTGTGTTTGTTTGTTTGTGGATGGAAGGCTTGTTCACAGCCTTTCTGCTCTGCAGTAATCCAAACTGACCCTGACCCTGAAAAAAATAGTATTCCAAGTATCTCTGGTTTGTGGCTAGAGCCTCAGCCATGATGATGCACTATCCGTGTCGTTATCACCATCGCCATCTTCATCATCGTCATCTTCATCATCGTCATCTTCATCATCGTCATCTTCATCATCATTGTCTTCATCTTCATGGCCAGATTCAGGGGTCCACTTGACAGAAACCTCTTCTAAAAGACGGTTATATTTCCTCTGATGTGATTGGTATCATAATGTACTAAGCGAAGGATTTGACAGTAACAGAACTATGGTGTTCTGGGCTTCATTCATGGGACAGAAAGATGACATGAAGTTCCTCAACAATGCTTAAAGAGTGCAGACCCATGAACTACACAATAAGTCACTTGCACTACATCAGCTGTGATGATGGCTGTCCTTCACTTCTACATCATGACCCTTTTATGACTCCCTTAAGCTAGTTGAAGTCTCCCTTTCAATGTAACGAGATCAAATGCATCTTTTATGTGGTTGCATGACCCTGGGTAGGGTGATCAAACCAGCCTAATGGCAGAAGCCACACAGAAGCCTTGAGCTGTGAGTGTTCATATTATGGTCTGGATTGAAAAGCATTTTTGGAGAAAAAGTGCCCTTCAGATGATCCCCATCACGTCAGTCTTTGTAGGCTATTGTAGTATGGAGGTTTGAAGGAACGCGTTGCTCTATTTGCCATAATGTAGAATTTTAGAATCATTTTAGTGCTGTTCATGAATGCATTCTGTGAGCAATGCAGAATATATAATATAAATATAAAATGCCTTTGTTGAAGTGTGGTCAGTTCAGTAAAGTGTGTGCTTTTGCAAGTGATTTACAAGGTTTTGCTGGGTTGGTACAACGTGGTTTGTGTGTAGAGTCTTGTAAAAAAATAGCCAGCAGTTACAAAAATTTTATCTAAGAAAAAGGAATTTTGAAAGAAACAGCCACAGTTTGAGGAATACACCACAGTGAATGTATTCATTTTCCACCTCTTCTACAGTTAAACAATTGAGTGTTACCTTTCCTCAGTTCATCCAGCTGTTGTCTCAGTCTGACGGCAGTGTTTTAGGTTCCTAATATGTAATTGAATCAAATGGATCTGTTGCATCTCCTCATTAGCATCTTGCTTTAAAGTGTCTGTAGTTACGAGGTGCACAGTACTAAGACTTGCAGAAAATGAAATGTGGCATAATTCGGCATACTCTTTTAGTAGTAAATCTTTTTTTATTTTGACATTTCCTCCCCTTATGCCTCTCTATTTGTACTCCTCTCTCTCTCTCTGTCCCTGTCTGTGTTTCTGACTCTGTCTCTCTGTGTGTGTTTGCCTACGCAGAGCTCCAGGCGGAAGAAGTTTTATGTCCTCTCCATGTTCCCGTACCCGTCTGGCCGACTACACATGGGACACGTGCGGGTCTACACCATCAGTGACACTATAGCCCACTTCGAGAGGATGAGGGGCCACCAAGTGGGTAGACACACACACACACACACACACACACACACACACACACACACACACACACACACACACACACACACACACACTGTGCTGATGGCATAGGCACACACACATACCAGGTACACATAAGGGATAACGGCCACCGAGGTGTCCCGTTGTAAGGTAATAATGGACAAGGTGGAACGCTTCTGCCAAGTCCATTATTACCTTATATCTGCACATCAAAGGCCATTATCCCGCTTGATACCTGGTTGCAACTAAAACGTACGTGTCCTGTTATACAGAACTAATGGACATCCTGTCATCCAATCAGAAAACAGTATTCCATTCCACCAGGTGATAAATATTTATAAAAGTACTATTCATTCCTCTGAAGGTTTCTGGTGTCCCTGCTAGTCATACAGCTCCATTTCATCACAGGCTCAATCAGAAACCCATTCAATTTAAAGTGCTAAGTGTGTGTGTGCGCGTGTGTGGGAGTGTGCGCGTGTGTGTGTGCGCGTGCGCATGAGCATGTGTGTGAGAGACTTTTAAGGTCTCTGTTGTCTGTTTCATTGAGGTTACAAAGAGCCCGTTCTTCATGATTCCTGTGTAACTCTGCACTCTCTGGACTGAGTCCTGCATCCTTGTGCTTTTGATGTGTCTCTCAGACAGACAGCACCATAAGTGACTAATCTGACACGGCACCACGCATTCTAGTTGTGTTCTCTCTGCCGCTCCCTTTTTAACGTGACCAAACCCATTCCAATCCCGTAGTGTTGTGCACTTCTTTTGGTCTTTATTTAGCTGTGTTGTGGCGCTGGCATACAGCGTGACATTTGTCTTGATGCCGCTAGTTTGTGGTGAATGTCACCGGGATGCCTGTGTTCGAAACCAGCCCTCAGCACTCGTAATGTGCTGCCCTTTTCCCTGAGCTTTGTTGGAGCAAGTCACAGATGGCAGCTGTGTGTGTGTGTGTGCATGTGTGTGTGTGTTTATTTGTTTTTGTGTGTGTTTGTTTGCATCAATGCCCTTTCATAATAAGCTTGCCACTCAGTGTTGGTGGAAAGTACATAGCATGCAGGGCTCATGCCATCGGGATGTGTGGTGCAAACACCTGTGTGTCATTTGTGATTGTGAGAGAAAAAAGAAGTGTGTGTGTGTGTGTGTGTGTGTGTGTGTGTGTGTGTGTGTGTGTGAGACAAACAGAGATAAAGTGTGTGCTTGTGAGAGAGAGTGGGATAGTGTGTGTTTGTGCGTGCATTTGTGTGTAAGGGAGAGAAAGAAAGAGAGAGAGTCTGTTTGTGTGTGTGTGTGTTTGCATGGTTGCTTTCCATACAGCTCTTTGTTCACTAATCTTTCATGAACCTGCTGTTAAGCACCACTGTCTTTGTTTTTTCTCCCATCTGTCTGTCTGCCTGTCTATCTATCTATCTATCTATCTATCTATCTATCTATCTATGTGTCTATCTGTCTGTCTGTCTGTCTGTCTGTCTGTCTGTCTCTTATAAGTGCCGTGACATTTTCGTCATAATTGAGTTATATCAAATGAAATTGCTTAGTTTCCACTGACCAAGTTATAATAAGTACAATATTAATAATGTTAGTGTTATTAAAAAAATTCAAAAGTCTTACAAACTGCATTTAGAGCCAGGTAGAACCTAAAATATATATTAGGTTATCTATTGTAGTATTGTGCCATGCATCTGTGTTTATAAAAGTGCTTTAAAAAGGTGAAATCTGTTCAGAAAGTAGCGTAAGAGTAGCCTGGCAGGCCATCCTATACCATTGGAATGTATAGGCTGGCATTGAGAGATAAACCGAACTCAATCGTGGGCTGAACAACACTGCTATCTTTCAAACTACTTCTGGACAAAGCAGGATAGCCTATGGCCAATTGAACGAACAAGATTGGCGAAGCCCGCCCTAAACACATTGAGTGTTGTGATTAGATATCGCCAACGTCCAATAAAATTCCCTATGGCTTGCTACTAGACGTACAGGCTGAACAAATTAATTTGCCGTCGCTAGGGTACGCATAGAGTTCTAGGGTAGCGTAAGAGGAAACTGTAGGCCTATTTATTTTTTGTTGTGTCTTGTGAAGTTGGTGAAGTGTCACTTACATCCTTAAGGTCCTCAGCCCTCGATATACAGTAGCCTATGTCTTATCCACTCATTCTGTCTCTGTCCTTTCATTTGTCTTTTTTCATCCTTTCCCTGCTTTTGTTTATTCCTCGCCTTTTTGACTGTGTGTGTGTGTGTGTGTGTGTGTGTGTTTGTGTGAAGCACCACTTTGCTTCAACACATTCATCACTGTCTCTGCTGTGGTCTGTGCTGTGACTAAGTGCTGCCTTCACAAGAACACTTAGCTGTGTGTGTGTGTGTGTGTGTGTGTGTGTGTGTGTGTGTGTGTGTGTGTGTGTGTGTGAGAGAGAGAGTTTGTGTATGTGTGTGTCTCCGTGTGTTTGGTTTTTGTGTGTGTGCATGCTGTGATTTCAATTTGTTTACTGAGTACACCTCAACTGTGCCTTTGTATGTATGGTGTATGTGACCATTATGCAGTGTATGTCTGCACACTCTGGTTGGTTGTGTGTGTGTGTGTGTGTGTGTGGAGCTTAATGGGCTTTGATGAGAGGCTGTCACAGTTTTGGCTATGGTCTGTCTGCAAATCTGATGGAATTGAAATGACGGTTATCTGTTTCACTCTGCTGTGTTAAGTCTGTGTGTGTGTGTGTGCGTGTGTGTGTGTGTGTGTGTGTGTGTGTGTGTGTGTGTGCGTGCGTGCTTGACGATGATTGCAAGTGAGCCTAGAGTTAGAATAAGGAAATGTTTGAATGTGGAAGACGGAGACAAGCATTCAAAATTGAATTGAAATATCACATTACTCCCAGAAGCCAAGCTTGTGTGTGTGTGTGTGTGTGTGTGTGTGTGTGTGTGTGTGTGTGTGTGTGTGCGCGCGTGTGTGGTGGGGAGGGGGCACTGGAAGTGAAGGCTAATGATGGAGAATGATATTCCTGAACAGTGTGTGTGGGGTGGGATGGGGTCTGGGTGACTTTCTGGCCGTTACTGAGAGTGATTGACAGACGATTATCATGTGTTTGTCTGTTGAGAGGGAGGCTATTTTCAGGACTTACACCTTTTCTCTGTGCACCCCCCCCCCACCCCTTCTTTCCTCTTACACACGCACACACACACACACACACACACACACGAGCAAATGGTAGGAAGCAGGGTTTTGTTTCTGTCAGGCATTTAATTACGAAAATGAGAGACATGAAAGCTCCTGTTTCTAATTAGTGTGTGTGTGTGTGTGTGTGTGTGTGTGTGTGTGTGTGTGTGCGTGTGTGTGTGTGTGTGTGTGGTCTGCATCCTGCCATCTTGTCTGATGACAGATGGAGGGGGCACACAGGACACACACACACACACACACACACACACACACACACACACACACACACACACACACACACACACACACACACACACACACACACACTAATCGTGGGTCAGTTACCTCATCAGTGCCCTCTGGTTCCCTCTGCTTGTCAGCAGTCTTGTTGCCTGTATGGCGCTGGTTCTGGTTCTATAAGTACCCACTGACTCAAAGCTGGCCTATCAGATGATGTGAGGGGCGGTGAACAGGCACTGTGATCATTCCCCTCATTGGGCTGAGCTTTTGTCTGGTCCAGTTTCAATGTGCGCGGTTATAGAATCACAGACTTAAATGCACACTTGTGATGCTGAGAGAAAATGGCACAAAACAAAAGGGCCATTTAATCTGACAAAATTCCAGTCACTGCTGCCATTCTTTTCATTCAGCATCACACTGAATCTACAGTGACAAGATTTACACTGACAATTTATTCTCCATCTTCGAATCTCTACTCAACCTCCCACTGCACACCCGACAGCAGGCATTTTCATTGACAAAATAGCTGTTATTGGTAGTCAATTCACTCAACCACACATTGACACACACATAACCTGTCGCCTCCAGTGAAAGTCTTACCAAACCTACCAAACCTGTGCCCCTGCATCCTCTCTGGCTAAGGGCACCACTAATTCAGTAGACCGAATCAACCTTCAACCTTCTCATCAAGACTGAGGCTTTGAAATTCCATACATGTAGCCATCCTACCACATCTCTGCTAAACCCCATACCAGCTAACTTCCTTGTAGCAGCAGTCACACATGTGACATTGCTATGCTGACATTGAGTACATTTCCTGCTACATTCAAACTGGCATTCAAACTGACTTCCACTATAACTATCGGCCTGTCTCTCTCCTCTCATGTCTTTCCAAGACATCTGTAAGAGAGCTGTCGTCAAGCAGGTCATTGAATTCCTCTCCTGAAACAACTTCCTGGCTCCCAACCAACCTGGTTGAGAGTGTGGTGTGTGTGTCGAGTGATCTATGCTTAGGCCTACTCCTGAGTGTGTAGAGGCCAGTGGACGGAGAATCTCTCTCTCTTTCTCTCTGTCTTTCTCACTCTCTCTCTCTCTCACTCTCACTTTCTCTCTTTCTCTCTCTCTCTCTTTCTTTCTCTCTCTCTCTCTCTCTCTCTCTCTCTCCTTTCTCTCTCTCTCTCTCTCCATTCTTTCACTTGTGTATGTGTGTGTGTGTGTGTGTGTGTGTGTGTGTGTGTGAGAGAGAGAGAGAGAGAGAGAGAGAGAGAGAGAGAGAGAGAGAGAGAGAGAGAGAGAGAGAGAGAGAGAGAGAGAGAGAGAGAGAGTGCATTTAACACCCCCGGGATGATGTAATTGTGAGAAATGAATGCATGTCCATCATCTCACTAACACATGGCTCTATTCACTTCCAAATAACTCTCAGCATCCCTCCACACACACACACACACACACACACACACACACACACACACACACACACACACACACACACACACACACACACACACACACACACACACAATATACACATTTGAATCAACCTTGAGGCCCACTATGGCCACAGGTGCATTCACTGACTCTCATAGAGTAAGAATTTTTTAATTTTAAGTCAAGTGTGTGTGTGTGTGTGTGTGTGTGTGTGTGCGCGCGCTGTTTTTTTCCCCCCCTGATTGCATACTCACAGAGAGTGTATGTCACACACACTTTTAGTTGTAGCTTGTGTAGAGAAGTGTGTATCTGCTTACCCAGTACACAGTTTCATAGATGAATCTCAGTCTGTTACCAAGGATACACACTTTCCTCTTACTCCTTTTTCAGCTTTGGAACTTCTCATCTATCCTCTCCTCTTCTTTCTTCCTCTTCCTTCATCTTCCTCTTCCCTACCTCTTTCTCTCCTCTCCTCTCCTC
>JAODXP020000023.1:21251213-21273713 GCA_027497455.2 Sardinella longiceps
ACTGTAAGTCTAATCTGACTGGCACTGATATATTTTTGCGCTACCTTAGAAGCTGTGCAAGTAGCCATTACTTATAGATATTGCTTAAACAGCAAAGGGACGGAAAGGCGTGTCTCAAAGTTGTCTGACTGTCTGCCTTCTGTCTGTCTCTGAGTGTCTCTCTCTGAGTCTCCATCTACTAATTGCTCTTTACTCCTCCACTCTTTCCCTCTACTTTCCCCTCAGTCCCCACAACCATCTCTCCTCCTCTCTTTGTCTCAAGATGAAGAATTCTTCTTCTTCTACCACTCCTTCTCTCTTCTCTCTTCACTCTGCTCACCATAATCTCTCCTCTTCTCTCCTTCCTTCTGCTGCTCACCGCCTCTCCTCTATCCTCTCACCTTCTCCTCTTCCACCTCCTCCTCCTCCTCCTCTTTTTTTCCAGATGAAGATGGGGGGCGGTGAGTTGTGGTGGGGGCTTGGAGTCTGTCTCTGAGGATCAGACTCATTCTGTCCATCCGTCTGTCTGTCTGTCTGATCTCCATATTCCCCTGTCAGAGATGTGACCCCCTGGGCCCCCCTCTCCAAATGAACAGCCCTCAACCCAGAGGCTCACTTAATGTGATGACAGTCATTGTGGCTCTCCCAGAATAAAAGCGGTCAAAGGTGGAGAAGTTCCCGGGATAATTGTCTGATTAAGAGGGGCTCTTTGTGCAGCCTTCTGACTGAGTTCCATTCTATTCCTATCATGGTCCTTACCACCTGCGTAGAGTGCTTTACAGGCTGCCTGTACACAGCGGCTTTTCGGCATGCTAAAACTGAAGATTGTTAAGCAACTCTTACACTATTAAGAGGTTAGGATAAGCTTTTGCCAGCCTACAGTCCAGATTACATACTTTTGTTGCTTATATAACCTAGCCTAACAAGTCAGACTATAACATAAAATATATAGTCTGGTCATTATGGATAGAGCCTTTGGGCGAGATCTTTCAAACTGCCTTTGCATGCAGTAGGATAGCGCTATGACCCAATGAGCCAATGAAAATGCTTTGTATGGCTTTAGCTACAACCAATCCAAGCAACAAACAAGCCGATTCAAACAATGTTAAACCCGCCCAGCGACTCCCTGTCCACATAATTGGATAGACACCGCAGATGTCTGAATGCAACAGTTCCCTATGGCTGATAGCTAGACGTACCCTCTGAGCAAATCAATTTGCTACAGCTAGGGTACATCTAGGGTATATATAACCCTGATTTTGTGATAGTTGTAAACATGTTTTCCATTACAGGCAGATATTTGATTGCTTTGATTGTTGTGTCACGTAATTAAGTATGACTCGTCTGAAACTCTGTAGAACCTCTCTCCTGATCTATGTAGAACATGTTTGTGCCAACAACATTCATGTAAAATATTAATTAATTACAAGGTTGTGGTATTGTGTTTGCATACAGGAAGTGACTACATGCCTGCCTGACTACTACAGATGGACCCAGTACCTATTTGTCAAGCTGTTCAAAGCTGGACTGGCCTATCAGAAAGAGGTACTGTAAGCAAGTAACACCCAGTGTATTTGCAGCAGTGATGAAAAAGGACAAACATCACCGATACAAAACGGATAAAGCAAACCTTTGTGCGTCCTTGACAAGTAAAAACTGCAGTTTGACAGTCGTAGGTTTGTGAGGTTAGTTCAGGACTGAAGGGCAGTGTGCCGCTCAGCGAGACTGCAGAAGGCAGTGAGAGGCACTGGTGTTTTGAATAGATACCTACAGTAGAGTGTATTTACACTTCACTTCTGTTCACCTGATTTATCTCTCTCTGGAACATGTATTGCAATTAGTGATTTTACACATAACATTGTTCAGTGATGTACGTAATGTATCTTGAATGTATGTTGAAATGTGTATATAGTCAGTTACAGAGAAGGTAAATGTTTTTAGTCTATTTCTCTAGACATGTATCATAAGTAGATGTTATCCTGCAATCTTTCTTTTAAGCATACAAAGCGAGTTAAGACATACAAAAACTAGTTAAAACATGAATGTAAAAGAACATCATTTCTATGCAGTCTACAATATACTGTATGCATGTGGGAATCACCTTTGCTTGATTTCTATTCAATGGCTTGAAGTAGTGTTGCAGAGGCTAATAGCCTTGAAGGATGGCCACGAATCTGATGAAGTGAGTGGTGTTGCAATGGTGGAAAATTATGTTTCCTTTAGCTGAGGGACACACACACACACACACAGACACACACAGACACATACACACACACACATACACACAAACACAGACATAGTCGGGCTGTCTGTAGGGTGAATAAATAGTTCACTGCTATGTGTGCAAGCACAGAGCCCTCAGGTAGGCAAGATTGAGTGTGAGAGGTCATCATATGATGGTAAAAAGAATTGCGATTTTCAAGCAGAGCCTTTGTTGGCAAACCACAGTGATATTTTAACACATAAGTTATGATAATAAAATGCAGTTTGCTTTAAGTAATGAAGAATAATTAATAAAGAAATTCAATCATTGGAAACAAGTTTGCTTTGATCCATGGGGTTGTGTTGCAGTAAGATTGCACACTATGTGCAATGTGCATGCTGTTGCAATGTGCAACAACTATGTGCATGCTTGCGTGTGTTTGTGTGTGCATATGTGTGTTCTTTGTGTGTTTATGTTTGTGTGTGTGTGTTGTCCCCCAGGCGGTGGTGAACTGGGACCCGGTAGATCAGACAGTGCTGGCGGATGAGCAGGTGGATGAGGCTGGGCGCTCCTGGAGGTCTGGGGCCCTGGTGGAGCAGAAACTCCTCAAGCAGTGGTTCATCAAGACCACCAACTACGCAAAGGTAACATGCAGGAAACACACACACACACACACACACACACACACACACACACACACACACACACACACACACACACACACACACACACACACACACACAAATAAATAAAACAGAGAGAGAGAGGGAGAGTAGGCATTTAAGAGGCAGATTACAGAGTACTGTGTGCAGAGGGTACAGTGTTACTGTCTGCTGACTCACATACATACACACATAGACAGACACACACACACACACACACACACACACACACACACATTCTCTAATACAGAACCTGGCATTTAGACGTTTTTGAATAGCGGAGATAAATTCCTTTTATTTGTTTGAAAGAGTTGTCTTTTTTTCCGGGAACACTATTTTTGAACGTGACCTTTAAAGTGTTTTTGATGAATGATTTTTCAACACAGGGAAGTTAATTTTGCAGTGTTTTTGTTCTTGTGGTCATGTATTATTAAATTATGTAATGTGTGTGTTTATGCATACATGCTGGTGTATGCATGTCCTGTCCCCTCTCCCAGCCCCACCTCAGCTGACCAGATATAAGCTATCATCATCAAATTTAGGCTATAAAACCTACCAAAGCATTATTGTGCATCGCAATGTGATGCAATTGCAAATGCAATCAGTTAGACAACTAAATTCAAATGAAATCTAGCCGTGGTTGTGGTCATTCCTGGCCACATATCCCTGTTGTGGGAAGTCTCACTGTGCTCTGGCAGCTGCGGGTATTTGGGAAGGAATTTGGCCTGATATTTGCTGTGGCGTGTTGGAGGGATTGCCTATGCAAAGGCGGTTGCTGATCACTCGGTTGGGATCTGGCCCTCGACTGGCCCGGGCCTGTACTGGTGTGGCAACCTGTGATGGATCATGGGATCAGGCTGGCTGCTGGCGTCTGCTGCGTGCCTTGCAGGTGGTGAAAGTGTGTGTGTGTGTCTGTGTGTGTGTGTGTGTGTGTGTGTGTGTGTGTGTGTGTGTGTGTGTGTGTGTGTGTGTGTCTGTGTGAGTTGGGGAGGTTGAGATGCAGCCACAGTATCTGGGAGATGCGGAGCCATAATGAGAACTACACTGCCATCAGTCACGGCTTCCATGGTGCAGATAGCTGCTGTGGCAGACAAGACATTTCAAAGAACTCCTTCCGTCTCCGAAAACAACTGCAAACTGCTCGCTCAAAAATATGGTTTGCAATTTCATTGGAAAAGGGGCATTTGTCCTCCACAGGCAGACAAATTACACTGTTCCCTTCCATGCTCTTGAGGAACCATGTTGATCGCCCGAGATTGTTTACGTTTTGGTCCAAGCCTCTATGTTTCAATCCCATTTCCAGAGGCAGAGTCGTGTGGTCTGCAAAGAGGGTGTGCAAAGAGGGTTGCAGAATGGAGAATTGGGGCATCTGAGTGGTACTAAAATTCAGCAGGGTTCAAGTATTGAGTCTTATTATTAAAGGAAAAAGGTCTGCACATTGCTATAGCTCCAAAAGATGGACAAATAGACATAGACAATATCCTCCTAAAAAGAGGAGCCTTTTTTGCAAGTTAGACACCATATCACCATCATGGGTGATGTCATGGGGTAAGGGGATATGTATGAATTGCCCCATTTGAGAAGAACAAAGCCCACTATTTAGTATCAGGGCTTTTACAGGACAAAATACGGACCCAACATACCCTAGCATCCAAATTCTTACTGGAAGAAATGAGTTGCGATTAAAAGTGATTAATCATTGCAAAATTTTGTGATTAATCAGATTAATTTTTTTAATCGTTTGACAGCACTACTTTTAATGTAAGACCTTTCCTCCAGGCTTTCTCCTACTGTTTCTACAGTTGTCCGGCGGCACCTGTGCAAGTGTTTGTGCTTGTGTGCACCATCCTGTTCTATTTCATTGTTACTGACCAGAGGCGGTGCTTTCAGCACCTGGATATCCATCCCTTGTACATGCAGGTTGAGTGTTTATAACAGCAACCGTTACATGTGTTATAACATCATGCCCCCCCCCGGTACTCTTGGCAATATTCTCGCTCCACTTCCGAGCGAATGCCAAGCTCTGGCGGTCATCCGCAATTCATAGAACCGCGGTTACATACGTAACCATCGTTTTTATTATTAACTGGGTCCAGTTGCCACACGAGCAGAACCACGTGCTGTGTATTGTGTGCTGTGTGTATTATACAGATGCATAGAGGAGAAAGGGGCTTGCCTGCTGATCAGGTGAAGGCCCAGGGCAAGGCCATGCCAGTAAGGAGACAGGGTATTGTCACATACTTGTCTGTAGATGCTTGTCAGTATGCATGTTCATATACAGTAGATCTCTCTCTATGTGGAGTGTGCAGTGCTGAAGTTGTAGAAGGACATGTTTGCTACAGTGAGGGGTAGAGAGTGAGAATCACTCATACTGTATGGCATGTACTACACACACACACACACGCACACACACACACACACACACACACACACACACACACACACACACACACACTCACTCTCAACACATCTGCAGATCAGTTTTCATGGTTTCACTTTTGTTTTTTTCTCTCTCAAATCAGTGCTCAGTGGAGCCTCAGTCTCACTGTCGGGTAGAGCGTGAGAGTAAGCCAACATGTCACTATTCATGAAGCTTTACACACACACACACACACACACACACAGACACACACACACACACACACACACACACACACACACACACACACACACACAGTGTGGGCTATGCTTTTTCTCAGAATTGGGAGAGAAACGGGGATTGCTGAGCGTTTCACAGTTTCTGTGCCCCTCCAGGCTTCTAGTGAAGATATCAAGTGATCATCATCACCAAGCACAAGAATGATGCAACACCCTAGAAACTTTTTTCACATGTTTGATCATTTGCATTTTTTTCTCTCTTTTATTTCCTGTTTGTTTACAAATGGGTATTCTGCAAACTTCACACAACTTGAAATTAACAAAGGAATTTCTCGGTTCTTGAAATTATGGAATTATCTCCAGTAAAGTCGACAAGTACTACATCAATGATGGAAGTCTGTGTCTGTGTGTGCGCGTGTGTGTGTGCGCGCAATTTTCACCATGTTCAGACGGTCAGTCTAATTGTCAATTTTGTGACTGCATATTTGATCAGATTTTCGATCATATTCATCAAATCTGACCCATATTCATATTTTTCTTTCTGCTCTTTGCATGTATATAATACACAGAACACACAATACACAGCACGTGGTTTCAAACTGCACCATGTTAAATTTTGGGTTACACTTTATTTGAAGGTACTGTCAGAGGACTGACATGACACTGTCATTAACTATGACATGACATTGTCATGAATCTGTCATAAACTTTATACACCTGTCATGACTTCTGTCATTGTCACCCGGTATTTGTCATGGTTAGGGTTAGGGTATGTCAGAAGTCATGACAGGTGTATAAAGTTTATGACAGATTCATGACAGCGTCATGTCATAGTTAATGACAGTGTCATGTTAGTCTTATGACGGTACCTTCAAATAAAGTGTTACCAATTTTTGTTGTAATTGCATTTCTACTATGCATTGAGACATTGTAGGCTACATCCCACCTAGACAAAACATTTGCTATTTAGTGGCCCAGAGAGATATTGATGAGCAGGATGGACAAACCTCTTCAACCTCCATCATCGCCATCATCTTGGGCTTATTAATCCTGCAGTCACATAATGTGAATTCATAAGGAGAATCAGGAAACTAATTTCATTTCCTTCTCTGTTGGCCTGTTTAATGTCAACATTCCCTGCAGGCCCAGAGCCTTTACTGCAGTGGTTAATGTCCATGAGCCCAATAATGAGAAGACACACACACACACACACACACACACACACACACACACACACACACACACACACACACAGATCAAATCTCTTGTCACTTGTGATTAAAACCTGTAATGTGTACAGTCAAACAGGGCAAGCAAAACACAAATGATAACAAATGAATGTGGACTGATGGTGTGAACATAGAGTGAATTAAATTTGCTGAAGATTTAACACTTCTCTTAGTTACGTCACGTGTTATTGTCAGGTTCTCACTGTGTGGTCTCAACAAGAGAGACTAAAGCTTCCAAGTCACTGCAAGTAATTCACTTTATTATTACTGGATCGACTAAAGGCACCTAATCAACCAAAACAATGATCAACAAAATTTGGGTGAATTGAGCGACTAAAAGTTAAAAACAGTTTGCCTTTACGCATATTAGCCATTGCGAATTTGGCTGTGAATGGCACAGCAATGGGCATGCCATGAGTGTTTTGAACAACATGAGCGGAGACAGATATTAAGTATTAAGATTATATAAGTATTTTTTTATGAGCAACAAAAGCAAATGTACAGCTTTAGTACTGTAGCTCTTGGTGGGAACGTACAGTTAGAGGTTACACAGTGGTTATACAATGGTTCTTTGCTACTTATAGCAAACTATTGGTCTGGTTCTGCTGCTCTGGCTGTGGTCATGTGTACACACACACACACACACACACACACACACACACACACACACACACACACACACACACACACACTGATAGATACTGTTCCTCGCAGGCCATGTGTGAGCATGAGGCCATCCTGTGGGTGTTTGACTCCACTGACGCAAAGTGTGTTGGCCAAAGCTGGCATGAGAGAGAACTTCTTTTCTTCTTCTTCTTCTTCCTCGCTCCTCCTTCTTCTCTTCTCCTCCCATCCTCTCTTCTTCATATGTCCTTCTGGTCCTGCTACTTCTTTCCTTTTTTCATGTCAGTCTTTCCCCTCTACTCTCTTGTTTTCCATTTTGTCATCTTTCTTTCATTTCCTTCCTCCTTCATTTCTCTTTTGATTTCCCCCTTCTTCCTGCCCTCCCCCGTCCCTTCCCTCGTTTCTCATCCCCCCTTCCTAATGCTTTCTCAGTCAGTGGCAGTTGGCTAGTAAAAGCTTTTGAGGGAAAGAGAAGGACGCTTTTCATAGCCCAGTCCTTTCACTCAGCAGCCAGCTGTGATTTTGTGTGTGTGTGTGTGTGTGTGTGTGTGTGTGTGTGTGCGCATGTATGTGCGTGTGTGTGTGGGAGTGAGTCTAGCCATTGTTGTTATGCATAACTTTCTGCCCTGTAGTCCAGCCTACCTCCATTGGTTATGGAAATAGCACACCATGCTTGGGTCACCTTGTCCTCTGAGTTGTGTGTGTGTGTGTGTGTGTGTAGGGTATAGCGAGAAAGTGGTTCACAAAGTGACAAACAGTGCTCAAAAGTTCAGAGAGACTGAAAGGACCACTCATAATACTTACAGTTCTATGTCAGTTCTGTGCTTTTCTTGTTTGTGTGTGTGTGTGTGTGTGTGTGTGTGTGTGTGTGTGTGTGTGTGTGTGTGTGTGTGTGTGTGTGTGTGTGCGCATGCATGTGTGCCTGTTTCATAGACTGAAAGGACCACTCATAATACTTACAGTTCTGTACTTTTCTTGGGTGTGTGTGTGTGTGTGTGTGTGTGTGTGTGTGTGTGTGTGTGTGTGTGTGTGTGTGTGTGTGTGTGCGCGCGCACGCGCGGCGTGCATGTGTGTGTTGTGAAATAACTCCTCTCACCACTAGCTTTTAGGAGTGAAAATGGTAGCTCTTTGAAATGGGCTCTCCAGAGTCCGAGACATCCTCCCTGTGCCAGCGTCTGAGAACCCATCAGACATCCCAGTGCCCATTAGTGCCCCTGGGGCCTCACTGCTCACTGCCCTTAACGGCCACATGGAGGGCATCTGTGGGGGGCAGACTGACTGACACACTCTATGGCCGGATTATAGTTACTCTTTAATCTTAGGGTAACACTTTATTTGAAGGTACCGTCATAAGACTGACATGACACTGTCATTAACTATTAAGAGGTAAAAAACGCACTCTCTGTATATCTTTTTGTGTATTTATTATTGGAACATGTCCGCAAGTACTCGTTTCGGCACTAGGCCATCATCAGCTGAAAAGATATACTGAGAGTGCGGTTTTTACATCTTAATGCATATCATAACTTAAACCAGCACCCAAACACGTAGCACTATAGTGAGTAGAGCGCTACTTTTACCCTAATCACTGTCATTAATTATAACATGACGTTGTCAGGAATCTGTCATAAACTTTATAAATCTGTCATGACTTCTGACATACCCTAACCCCAACCCTAAGCCTAACCCTAACCATGACAAATACTGGGTGACACTTAATGACAGAAGTCATGACAGGTGTATAAAGTTTATGACAGATTCATGACCACATCATGCCATAGTTAATGACAGTATCATGTCAGTTTTATGATGGTACCTTCAAATAAAGTTACTACATGTTGTTGTATTATGCTCCTATTTTCCATTCCCGTAAGTAAGCAGGTTGTGTGTGTGTGTGTGTGTGTGTGTGCATGTGTATTGCAGCAAAGGGATTCGCAATTGCTTGGCGATTAATGTTGTTACTATGTACAATGTTCGAATGGATGCTTGCACAGGCATTAACTGGATGTACGTGTGTGTGTGTGTGTGTGTGTGTGTGTGTGTGTGTGTGTGTGTGTGTGTGTGTGTGTGTGTGTGTGTGTGTGTGTGTGTGTGTGTGTGTGTGTGTGTGTGTGTGTGTGTGTGTGTGTGTTTTGCAGCCCCTTCTAGATGCTCTAGCAGAGCTCCCTGAGTGGTATGGTGTGAAGGCCATGCAGGCCAACTGGATTGGTGAATGTTCTGGCTGCTTCTTTCAGTTCCAGCTCAAGGTAAGACTTCTCTTATGTTCTCCTTATGTCTCTGTGTGTCTGTGTGTGTGTATCTGAGCATCTGATGCACTCATGCTGAAAGTTCAGTGCTCTAGGCTAGGGGTGTGTGTGTGTGTCTGTGTGTGTGTGTGTTTGTGTTTGCATGCATGTGTGTGCCTCATGTATTCTTTCTGTCACTCTCTAGAAAGCCATCTGAGGTAGACTAGCAGACGTTTTTTAACACCATCCTGCTAAACATGTATCGACTGGTCTTCCCCCCCCCCCCACCCCCCTCTCTACTCGTTTTATTTCTCCCTCGCCCTCTTTCTCATCAGCACCCATTGAAAGGCAGTCGATAGCTGAGCTGCTCTCCCCTCCTCTAAAAGCCAGTGCGTTTTACAGGGACTCCCAGCTGTGGCTCAGAGGGAGAGATGTATGTTACAATAGCCAGAATGCAGGCTATTGGGATAATGGAGCATTATTTAGTTGGGTGATTTTTCTGGTGTTAATCATTTTGGTTGCTTGTTGCACTGGCCCATCTCCATCATCTGAACAATGATGCATGAATAAATGATAATTAGACTGGGTTTTTTGCAAAGCCATCATAGCTCTACACAGATGTTTAAACTGCTTGCCCAAATCTGTCATCATCCGGTTCCTCTGTCTGATATCCCTAAACACACTGGTTGGCTAACTACTACTACTAGCGTTTTCAAATAGTAAAATGCTCACTTTACCGTATGTGAACTTGTGAACTATGACTGACAGTGGTTCAATTTCAAGTTGAAATGCCACTTTTTGCCCATTCATGCTATAGGTTCTAATTAGATGCTAACTACCTGTGCCTATACGCCCCCCAATAAAAATTAAAAAAAAAAAAAAAACACACACACGCCCCTCAGATATTGTTTGCTAGAAACACCTACTTGTTTGAAGAAATTTAGAATATTAAAAATACCCACAACATATTTTTCCTGGATTGTGTTGGCCATCTTTAGACTAAATGGAGCACGTCCATGTTGACTGAACGCGCTTAAAAGCATTTAATGAAGCCTGTTGGCCTATGCCATTACAGCGTAAAGCCTTAATGGATAGACTTTAGGAGATTGGCATGGAACACTCTCAGACTGACAAGCTGCCAGCAACATTGCAGAGTCATAAATTGGTGGAGAGGAGGAGGAGGAGGAGGAGGAGGAGGAGGAGAGGAAACTCGTGCTGTGAGAAAAGTGGCATAGAGTTGTAAATGAGGTCTCACTTTGAAGAAGGCAGAGGGAGGGAGGGAGAGAGAGAATGAGGGAGGGAGGGAGAGAGGGAGAGAGGGAGGAGAGAGGAGTGAGTTAGAGTGCCTCTAACCTGGAGGGATAATAACTTCAGATTGGTGAGGGAATGGAACACGTGCAGTTAAAAGACACTCCCCACCTTCCACCCACGCAGTCACACACACACACACACACACACACACACACACACACACACACACACACACACACACACACACACACACACACACACACACACACACACACACACATCAATCAGTGCATGCATACACACAATCTCTCCCTAACATTTATGAATATGTATAGCCCTCTCTGTCCCTGTCTCACGGCCTCATTCGCGCACTCACACTCACTGTGTGTGTGTGTGTGTGTGTGTGTGTGTGTGTGTGTGTGTTTGAAATGCACCTAAATGGCCACTGCTTTCTTATTAAGATCGTAATCAAATTTCACCAGCAGAGAGAGGAGAATACACCATTAAATTTGGGGGAGGGGTGATATTTTCCTCTGTGTGTGTGAGTGTGTGTTTGTGTGAGTGTGTGTGTGTGTGTGTGTGTGGGGGGGGGGTGTCTCTTCAAAGGTCCTCATAAATCTGAATGTTTGTTATGCACACTGGTCGATTAACTGTGCTGCCAGTCATTGTGTTATGAACAGTTTTGGAAGCATACCACTGGCTCCTGGATCTGTGAATGTGGCCCAGGATTGGCCCAGATCAGAGCCAAGATTGTCTGATAAATCTGATGAGTCTTTCACCTCATGTACTGTTGAGTGAACACAATTGATAGACAGATATTCAAGGAGGTAGTTCTCAGCAAATATTCTATATATAGGAAAAAGTGAGATGCTAGGCAGAGTTTTGCATTAAGATGGAATGTTCAAGCTCATTTTTGAAATTCAACAGCAAAAGAAATTTCCTGTGTCTGTGTTCACTTGTATTGAATGAATGAATTTGGCTGTGATTGTGAAATTGAACACATCTCTGATAATAAAATCTCTGATAAAATAAATAATTCCTGTTATGCCTGCTGCAGTCTGGGCACACTCATTGTCAAAGACATTCCCAACTAGGATAGAATGTCTGTGTGTGTGTGTGTGTGTGTGTGTGTGTGTGTGTGTGTGTGTGTGTGTGTGTGTGTGTGTGTGTGTGTGTGTGTGTGTGTGCGTGTGTGCGTGCGTGTGCGGTGATCACTCCATCGTGATCTGAAGCGTACTGTATATGCGATGATGTGTGTGAAGAGTGTATGACAAGTGCCTTTGTGTGTTCTTCAGGGGCGCTCTGATATCAGAAACTATTATGGGATTTGCTGCCTGGCAACAGCCTCCAATTTGTACAATATTGCCTACTTGCCTTTGACAGATGCCATTATTTCCTTGTTAAATTTACGACTCAATTTTAGCTGATAGAATATTAGAGAAATTGGACTGTGCAATCATGTCATGACTGATTTCTATGAGAAGCAACAAAGGAAATTAATTCGTATTGTCTTCAATTTTGTAATACAGACACCTCCCATCCACTGGTCTCCGTACAGTGCCTTCAGTTTTCTCCTTATATGTGACACTAAAAGTGCAATTAGTTCTATTATCTAAGAGTACAGTTGAGCTACATAGGTGCATAAGAGCGTAATGTTGCATAGAGGACATTATCCTACAAAGAGTATACTGTATGTCCTTTATTCAAAGAGTATGGATCCTTCATCCAAGGAAAGTATGTATACTTTATCCCAAGAATATGTATCCTTCAAACGGTGCTTTCACACCACAAGCGCGAGACGTCCACTTAACGTCTCCGGTATCCGTCCGAAACGGTTAAAATGCATGAAAACAGATCATGCCTTGCACAAAGGAGCGCGGTGTAAGCGCGGCGCATGTCCGGGCAGACCAGACACATGTTCCTTCTAAATAGAACTTGACTCTATTTTCCTGCGCGGACGCAGGAAAATGCATGGCATGGTGACCGAAAATGCATGGCATGGTGACCGCGTATAGAACGCGAACGTGACTGTGCAGTGTGGAAGGGAACAGCGAAACAGCCCGGACTCGCCATGCTCCCGGAGACGTTAAGCGCAGGCGAAAGTCTGGTGTGTGAGCACCGAAAGAGTATAAATCCCACAATCTGCAGTCAGTAGGAAAACTACAGAAATGAGGGCAATCCCTTCTTCCCAGTAACATACTAAAAGGTAGAAACTTCACTGTTGCAAAGTTATGAGGGTTTTTTGCACAAGGAGAAGATCCTCACTGCTTACTGCAAACTCCCAGCAGCAAGTGAAGAACTTCTGGTGGTTGGGTTGGGTTGGGTTGGTTTGGTTTGGGTCGTACGAAGTGGGTGCATTTACTAGTCCGTTGCCCTTTCACAGACGGCTTGGCAATCAGAGCTGCGCTCGCAAATCAAACTGTCATCTGTTCTGCAATCCAAAGGCTCTTCCCCATCATTAAACACATGCCTAGATATCTCCACTCCATTTATTAGCTCAGACAATTCTACTGTCGTCTTCAGCTTAACCAGTGGTGCTGTTAAAGTAAGGCTCTTGATGCCTCAGCTATTAACTTAATAGGGATTTAATGGTACTTTCAAAGGGGGTGTGTCGGTCTTAGCAGGTCTCTAATATCAAATTACAGCTATAGTCTTTAGTTTAGTTTATATGTGCATGTGTTTGTATGTGTGTGTAGGTTTGTGTGTGTGTGTGTGTATGTGTGTCTGGGTGTACATATTTCAGCCTGACGATGTGTGTCTGTTGTATCCCCCAGCTGGATGGAGAGGAGACAGGGGAGACTCTGGAGGCCTACACCCCCACACCAGAGGCTGTGTTTGGGGCCGCCTACATCTCCATCCTCCCCTCTCACCGACTGCTCCACGGCTCCAGCCGACTGAAGGAGGCGCTCACCAGAGCACAGCACAATGGGAGGGGTGAGGAGACATTGACACACACACACACACACACACACACACACACACACACACACACACACACACACACACACACACACATATATGCTGTACCTACACCCATATGCTGTATATGCATCCATGCACAGACTCCTGCACAAAAGTACACACACGCTTGCATGCATGTCCTTTGTAAAGTCTGTGTAGGAGCTGAGTTGGTGGCTGGAGGGGGGATTGGTCCCAAAGCACAGTTCCAGTCGTTTAGTAAACATGGGCTCAGACTGCAGCCCTGGAGACTGTGTAGGAGGGAGAGAGAGAAGTGTGTTTGTGTGTTTGTGTGTGTGTGTGTGTGTGTGTGTGTGTGTGTGTGTGTGTGTGTGTGTGTGTGTGTGTGTGTGAGTGTGTGTGAGTTAACATGCAGCTTCTAGGTTCTCTGTTTGCATCATCTGTGTGCTGCTGTAGCGCTCCAGCCCCATGAGTCTGTGCAGGTCTGTAGCCCTGTAGGGTAATGGCAAGTTCACACTACACGATTTTAGAGCCGATTCTGAGGTCGCAGGGTCGATTAGAAATCACAGGTAGTCGTGGGGAAACTCGGCAGTGGATCTGCGAGTCCAAGTCGTCATGTGTGAACAACTCTTCGACACGATTTAGTGCAGTTGCAGGCTCGACGCAAGTTGTCGGGGGACATCTAGCATGTTACATATTTGGAGAAGTCGCAAGCAATTTTCCAGGCAACAGCCAATCAAGAAACATGACTCACGTTGTCATCTTTAAAATTTCCACACTCCAAAACCATATTTGAAGTTGCACTTCTTCACCAAGCAATAGCCTTCTTTGAAAACATGTGTCATGTGAAGTTTACTTGCGAAAACGGGTACGATTGGCCATCCAGATAACCTCGTCAACAATTCTAAAATCTTTTTGCGGCAATAACGAAAACGAAACAGTCGCTACAGACAACATGAGATCAGTGGCAAACTAACAAGTGGCAGTCATGCCTGTAGCCTATAGTCAGAAACATTTTAACCGTAAACTGGCTCTGCTATAGTCTGTATGCTAACGTTAACGTTATGGTGTTGATTATACGAACGTGGACACAACCAGCACACCCTAGGCTCTGTCTGGGCTAGGTCTTGTAGTGTGAACACAGAGGTCGCAGATCAGCATCGTGCCCGACCATGAGACTCCCGATACTAAAACTGCTAGTCGAGAGCTCACAGACGTGTCTTGTTTTGTCGTGTCGTGGCTAAAATCGTGTAATGTGAACTTGGCTTAAGAGAGGCAGGGATGGATGCTGATGCTGATGCTGCTGCTGCACGCTGGACTCAAGCTGTGTGCCACATATAAGATGCTAATGCAGGACTATGACATGAACTAGTAGCATTTTGTGGATTTTTCCAGTAGATATGATAGCTTGCGTGGGTGTTCATAGTTGGCTGTTCAGTGTGTGTGTGTGTGTGCGCAATGCATGCATGTGGGGCGGTTAGATCATATAGGTGACATCAGTGCTTCCATTTAATTGGGAATCCCAGTAGAGTATCTCTCTCTCTCTCTCTCCCTCCCTTTCTCTTTCTCTCACTATAGTGTAACTGTTAATAAGGACCCAAGAGAGAGGCGACTTGAGTCCCTGCTTGCTGAAAATGATTATGAACTTTGACCATTGACCTCTCTGTTGCAGATTGCCTGACTGAGGTCACCGCGCGGAACGTGTTCACTGGCCAAGATGTTCCTGTGGTCATCTCGGCCCAGGCAGAGTTCCAAGGACACCTGGATGCAGTAATAGGTGTGTTTCCAGAACCATAGGTTCTGTTGTTATGGTCTACAACCCCCAAAAAATAATAATAAAAAAAACAGATTTTTCTGTCCTTAATTTATAACAGAGGACATACAGTAGCATGTTCTTCCTTTATTTTGTACTCAAATGTGTGTTGACTAAATTCATATTTATTTATTTTTTTTACTAGTTACTTCTATTGTGCTTCTGTAATATAAGTATAAGTTAATGTGGCCAGTAGAAATTTTATTCTAGAAGTAGTAATTTTATTGCTAAGTGTCCAATAAGTACTCTTATCATAGCGATGCCAAAGCTGTTTTATGCATCATTGAGTACACACCAGCACCTAACCCAGGCAGCTATATGACATGTAGGATGTGTGGTTTCCATACACATTGACTTCACATGATTCAGCCTCATGGTGACACCCTTCCTCGGGGGACTGTGTGTGTGTGTGTGTGTGTGTGTGTGTGTGTGTGTGTGTGTTGGGGAGGGGCATTAACAGGTGCACAAACAGGTCCTTGTGCTTGTTTCTCTCTTTATTGGATAAACCCTTGAGGTGGGTGTGGGGGATGGTGCTGGGCACATGGTCCCTTGACAATGTGAGAAACTTCACACACACACACACCTACACACACACATACACATAGAGTGTGGTGTATGTATATTATATGTGTATGTATATTAATATTTTCCCCTTCCCCCTGTACTTGTTCCACACACCAGTAAGGATGACGCTTTGTGTGTGTAATGGCTTTCTATACTGCAGAGTGTATGTGTGTGTTTAATGTTTACACCAGTAAAGGTGTGTGTGTGTGTGTGTGTGTGTGTGTGTGTGTGTTTAATGTTTACACTAGTAAAGTGTGTGTGTGTGTGTGTGTGTGTGTGTGTGTGTGTGTGTGTGTGTGTGTTTAATGTTTTGATCTCCTCCCTGTCTGGCAGGTATTCCAGACACCAGTAAGGATGACGCCTCTGTGGCACATGAGTTGTCTCTGAGATGGTCTTCTGTTCTACACACTCATGAGGATGACTCCCAGACACTCCTCAACTCTGCAGAGGTTTGATCTCTCTCTCTCTCTCTCTCTCTCTCTCTCTCACACACACATACACTCACACTACATACACACACACACACACACACACACACACACACACACACACACACACACACACACACACACACACACACACACACACACACACACACCCCTACACACACAGATCCATAGGCATAAATGAGGACTTTATTTTTGGCCAAGAAGTGCCTTATTCAAAAGAAATCTCCTCTTTATGGACCCTGGTACCCGCAAACTTACTGTGATGGATCTGCTCTACAGCTGGAGGCTTTGTGCATATGGGAACTCTCATGTATTTTTTCTTTAGCGGGTAAAGAACAGATGAAACCAGAATACTGGTTGAGAATAATGTACTGTAATGCATATCCAGTCAAGTCAAGTGGTTTTTATTGTCCTTTCAGCAACATGCATTGTCTAAAGTGACACAAAATGTTTCACCATGGATTAAGTAGTCTAACATTTAAAATATAAAATACATATATAAAATATAAATATAAAAAGCCATTCAAGATGAGGGTACATATTTAGTGCATGCATGAGGTAAACAAAATGCAATGACTACTTAAAGGAAAATACCGGAGTGAATTCAAGCATAACCCTGTTGAAAGAGCTTGCTAAATTCGCTTGTTAGCGAGTGGAACAAAATAATTTGGTACAGCAGAGACCGAACGCGAAGGCAGAAGCGAACAGGCACTTTACACTGAATCAATAGGACCTGAATCTTGGAAACCGAAAGTAAGATCTGAGGTTACATTTACTCAATGTAAAGTGTTTTGCGTTCGCGTTAGGTCTATGCTGTTCGAAATGTTTTCATTTCATGCGAAATATATTGCTGTTAGAAGGCTCGTGCAGCAGGGCTATGCTTAAACTTACTCTGGTATTTTCCTTTAAGGTAAAGCATTTTAAAACAGAGAGGCGGGGACAGACAACACAAGACAGGGCATACAGTAAGTTGACTTGCACTGCAGCAGCAGTAGCTATAATAATTTAAGAGGAGGTTGTGAGGTGGAGGTAGAGTGAATAAATTGAAAAGGAAAGTGCATGAGAAATGTTGGGACAGAGGGTAGGTAGGTAGGTGGAGTTCAAAAGGTGGAGTTCAAAAAATTAAGCCTACACAGGAAAAGTACATTTGGAAGTACAGTAGTCCTCCAACATGCTACTTTTAAGACTAATACTGTCAAGTTGAATGTTTGTGACGTCTGTTTGTGAACATGCCGTTTTTTTGTTGTTACTAGTAGATTGGGTAGAGCAAGTTCCACAGCTCACATTTCTCTGTGAGCTCAATTTCTGTGACAGCAGGAAATAGGCATTTCTTGTAACAAAAACACTGTTTAACTACATTCTAGCTTGTTAGGATCCAAGATAATGTCCTGGAGCAATTTTCATTGCATTTCCATTAACATGCTAAGCCTAAATGATAATACAGCTATACGTTTGTGGTAAGCTGCCGTTCCATGTAAGCGGCAACTAAGTCTCCTTCCACTCTTCTTTGTGTAGTTTACAGGACTTAGCAGGGAAGAGGCTTTTGACTCCATTACCCAGAAAGCCCGGGAGAAGAATGCAGGGGGTCACTTGACTAGCTCCAAGCTCCGTGATTGGCTGATTTCGCGCCAGCGTTACTGGGGCACACCCATTCCCATCATCCACTGTGGCTCCTGCGGCCCTGTCGCCGTGCCAGAGGAGGAGCTTCCTGTCACTCTGCCCAAAGTCTCCGCCCTCACTGGGAAAGGGGCGTCGCCCATGCAATCAGCCCAGGAGTGGATCCACTGCACCTGCCCCAGGTAAGAATGATCACCAAGGATGAAAGCAAACCTGTGCGCTCCTGTACTGCACACTCCTGTACTCCACACAGTGGATGATGGGAAAGATTCAGAGACGGTGTGTAGTATCTGCAATCTGAGCTTATTAACTGCATGACCACTTTAAGACTCCCATGCCAAAATGTCAAACCTCTTCTCAGTGTTTTCATCTAATGTAGTCCTATATAGAGGCCTCTAGACTTGTCTAAAGTAGCTGCAGGCTAAATGTGCAGCGCACCTAATTCTGGTTCTGGCTAGCGTATGAAAATTCTTTTTTGTCTCTACTAAATTGCATGCAGTGTTCTCAATATACAGATCACATCCGCAGACCACAAGAAATTGCGCAATGAAATTTTTCAGAGGTGGTAGTCACACCAGATGCTGTGATGAATGGTGCCAAAGAATATCAAGAATATGCATATAATAGCCAGCTGCAAATGATGCCAGCATTGCCAGTTCTGTCTGTTTTTTGTTGTTTTTAAGAAAAAGAAAAAAAGAAAGAAAAAACGAAAGAAAGAAAGAAAGAAAGAAAGAAAGAAAGAAGCTGTTGTATTGTTAGATCCATGCCATGCCATGTTATCTGATGATCAACGAGTCTTGCTGAACAGAAACAATCAAAGCAAGACTTCTCCTGCCAGTTCCAACGCTGGCTACCGATTCAATGTTAAATCCATCTGAAAGAGGTCCGGTACAGTTGATTGGCTAGACTGGAGCTCATGAAATTGGACACTCATCGAACAGTAATATGCAGCATCCCTGTGTGTGTGTGTGTCCCTGCAGCATCCCTGTGTGTGTGTGTGTGTGTGTGTGTGTGTGTGTGTGTGTGTGTGTGTGTGTGTGTGTGTGTGTGTGTGTGTGCGTGCGTACTTGCATGTATGTGTGTGTATGTGTGTGTGTGTGTGTGTGTGTGTGTGTGAGAACCAGCATGGCTCTATGGGTAATTGGAGGCTCTGCCTCATCAGACTTCTCATTTTCACCCACTCATGTCAATTCACGTGGGAAAGATACCTGTTTGAAAGTCTTTTCTGATTTCAATGTGTGCATGCATGCAACCATGTGAGTGTTTGTGCTTGTGTGTGAAAGCCAAATGCCCACACACATCATTTCAAATTTACTGAGCCTACTGCCTTCAAATTTTCCATCATATCTCACTGCCACATTCTGATTGTATCATTGGTTCTGGTGGAGTTGGTTCTTGGTTTGTCAGTGGTTCTGATAGAGTTGGCTTGGGCTGTATACTGTAAGTGGTTTTTGAAAGTGTGGGTATGTGAGTGTTGGTTTTGCATGTATGAGTGGTTGTGGTAGGTTTCGTTGTGGGGGTGTGAGTGTCTGGGGATGTGTTGGTTGTAGGTGTATGAGTGGTTGGGGGTGGTTGTAGGTGTGTGTTTGTGTGTGTGTTGTTTGTGGGTGTGTGTGTTGGTTGTAGGTGTGTGTAAGTGATTGTAGATGTACAGTATATGAGTGGTTGTGGCAGTGTGTGTGTTGGTTGTAGGTGTGTGGGAGTGGTTTTAGGTGTGTGGGTTGGTTGTAGGTGTGTGTATGTGTTGATTGTGGGCATGAGTGAGTGGTTGTGTGTTGGTTGCAAGTGTGTGTGAGTGGTTGTTAGTGTGTGTGTGTGTGTGTGTGTTGGTTGTAAGTGTGTGTGAATAGTTGTAGGTGTGTGTTTGTTGGTTGTAGGTGTGTGTGAGTGGTTGTGGGTGTATGTAAGTGGTTGTGAGTGTGTGTATTGGTTGTAAGTGTGTGTGAGTGGTTGTGGGTGTATGTGTTGGTTGTAGGTGTGTGTGTGTGTGTGTGTGTGTGTGTGTGTGTGTGTGTGTGTGTGTGTGTGTGTGTGTGTGTGTGTGTGTGTGTGTGTGTGTGTGTGTGTGTGTGAGAGTGGTTTTGGAGCTGGTGTAATAGGCCTGTGGATCAGACAGCTCAGCAGACGGCTCATCCCTGGAGCCACCGGTGGGGATCTGAGGATAATGAAGTCTGTCCGGCCTCCTCTGAAAAATGAGACACACACACACACACACACACACACACACACACACAGCTGCACACAGTCACGGACACACACATTGCTGCTGGGCTCTGGGAGTATAAATAGACCTGTGGTTCTCTGAGCGTGACATGCAGTTATGTAAGAATTAAGTCACCGAAACTGGCACCGTGATTTGTGGGCCTCATAATCTGAAAGTGCCTCTCTTTTGCCAATCCTCTGTTTTTGTATTATTAGTCTCGCCACCTCTCTATACCTCCATCCACCCCCTCTCTCTCTCTCTCTCTCTCTCTCTCTCTCCCAGCTACCCTTCTCTTCCTTTCCTCTCTTCTACCTTTCCCCCTCCCCTTCCCTCTCTCTCTCTCTCTCTCTCTCTCTCTCTCTCTCTCTCTCTCTCTCTCTCTCTCTCTCTCTCTCTCTCTCTCTCTCCATCTCTCTGGTGTCCTGCTGTGCCGCTGGAGTGTGTAATTGCCAGATCTTCAGGATCAGTTAGGATGGCCGATGCTCTTGCATGTGTGAAGCACTCTGCTCTCGATGTCTGCTCCGCGTCTCCACTGCTTCCTCTGTCACCACCACCACCATCATCATCATCATCATCATCAGAGACAACTCCTTTAATCAGTCTCCTACACACACACACACACACACACACACACACACACACACACACACACACACACACACACACACACACACAGTCACATTCATATTCACATCCATGCACACACCCACACACTCACAGTTAGGATTCAAGATTCAACATTTCAAGATAGTCTTTCCATCTCATTATGTCAGTATAAGACAGCAGCATTATTGTGTTTTTGCTCCTCAGAAGACAAAATCAATTAATAATGTGAGGGTGTGCGTGTGTGTGCGTGTGTGTGCGTGTGTGTGTGCGTGTGTGTGTGTGTGTGTGACAAAGTGAGTAGAGAGGGAAAGTACAGAGATTGATAGAGATTGTTGTATCAGTGTGTCAATAATAAGTCGTATTGTTTAATGGTGAAAGCTGTTATATCTGAGACTGATGATTTTGATACTTCTATATGAAGGGAGGGATGTTGACTGAGAGCCCAAAGCTCATGGCTTTACACCTCTCAAACTACGCCACAAAGTCACAAGATTTAGGTTTCCAGCTGTGAGTCAATTCCTAGGTTTCTTTTTTTAATGGTTTGATGGATCTCTCCCTTCCTCTCTGAATGCAGTAGGTCCTTTGAGACTATTTTTCTCCAGCCCAGAGGTCTGTGGTGACTCAACTGTCACAGATCCCCAGTGATGCCAGTCAGTGAATCTCTCTGCATCTCATTCAGCTTTACTTCACTTAGCCAAAGCAGAGAGCAGAGAGAGAGAGAGAGAGAGAGAGAGAGAGAGAAGAAAATGCATAAGACAATGAAGGAGAGCAAGAAACTGCAAATCTGTGTAGCTGTCCTTGAGAGAAGATTGAGGATAAGTCAGTCTCTCAACTCTGATAACTCTATAACTCACACAAACAAACACACAGACAGACAGACACACACACATGCACACACAACAAGTATGTTAACATTTCACATAACATTTCAGTGTTAAACACACTATCATACCCGCTCACTGTCAACACACCCCACTCTGTGAAGTGGTCCACACCACCCTTCAATAAGTCTCTTTGCCATCTCGGCACTATTTCCATTTTTGTCCCTTCACTCACCAAATAGCTCATGGCTTTTAAAGAATTTACCTGCTACACCTTAGGCCTGTTGCTAGGCAACCTCAAAGCACTCTTCTCATCTCTGTGATTGGTTGGGCTGGCTGTAAATGATTGACAGGTACAAGTGGTCAGCTTGTCTACCATTGGGGGGGGGGGGTGGAGGGATATTGAGAGAAGATTGAAAGTGGTTTGTCAGTGGAAGGGGCACATAATTAAGAACTCACCCCCATCATTTTTTTTTTTCTTTGTTCACTGCGGGTTGCACTGTCTTTACATAGTTATGCAGTAGAAGATGAGTTGATGTTTTTATTTATTTAAATGACAGATGCTTTTGAAGGCCTTTAGGTCTTGGAGTCAAGCAAGATACTTCCATGTTGGCACTGAGGGTTTCATGCCAGGACAAAAGCCCAAATCAGACACCTAAGTCACCTGAGCCATGCATCTCTGATGATTCATTTGAGGTACATCATGAACCAATCACCTGAGCAGTACCTGTCCCATG
>JAODXP020000023.1:21278713-21298713 GCA_027497455.2 Sardinella longiceps
GGTACCTAAGATGATTGATAGGCTGTTGCTAGGGTAGTTGAAGTGGTTGCTAGGGTGGTTGCTAGGTAAATCAAGTCAGTTGCCATGGTGGTTGCTATGTTTCAAGTGTGAAAGTGGTTGCTATGTGGTTGCTAGGCAGTTGCTAGGATATTTGAAGTAGTTGCTATGCAGTTGCTAGGTTGCTAATGTTAAGTCTATGGGAAATTTAAAAACATTTAAATAGTCATAGTTTCAAAAGTATAAAAGTTACAAAGTAGAAAAGACATTGCAAACATTTTCCAAGTATGACCTATGCAACGGAGTTTGAATGAAGTTTCTAAGTTGAGTCGTTAGATCTGAATTACATAGTTGAAGAAGTGGAATAATAATAATAACTAGAGAATGTAATTTCAGAGAAATTACGAGTGCATTGAAAATGCAGTTGCTGTTTTTAGTTGATTTTGTTAGAAATCATTTCAGTAAATATAATTGCAATACATTTAGATGACTGGAGGCATAATTGGATAAGTGACAGTTGGAATGGTTGAACAGTTAATTAGTTGAGAAGATTGAATCACATGACAGTTACGTTGACTAGCATAAATTATCATACATGTTAACTAGCATTCTAACTGCTGACTATCATGTTAAATATGTTACCATGATGATCACAAGACTTATCTTAGTTGAATAGCATCAAAAAACAAAAATGCTAATTAGCATGTTGACCATGTTAGCTAGAATGCTAATAATGTTAGCATGATGATCAGAGGACTTAGCTGAGTTGAATAGCATCAAAAAACAAAAATGCTAATTAGCATGCTAACCATGCTAGCTAGCATGTTAATAATGTTATCATGATGATCAGAAGACTTATCTGAGTTGAATTGCATGAAAAACCAAAAATGCTAATTAGCATGCTAGCTAAGCTAACATGCTAATAATGCTAGCATGATGATCACAAGACTTAGCTGAGTTGAATAGCATCAAAAACCAAAAATGCTAATTAGCATGCTAACTAGCATGCTAACTAGCCACCCCCTCACTGAGGACTTTTATTTTGAAATAGTTGTGGCCAGAGGAAACAGTTGACAGGAGTCATAGTTGATGACAGTTCACAGTTGGAATGGTTGAACAGTTGAATAGTAAAATCATTTTCCATCAAATTAGTATAATGAGGACTTTTAATTTGAAACAGTTGCGGACAGGAACCAGCTGGGAGGACGCATAGTTGATGACATCCGGAAGTTGAACTGAATCTGTAGTCTTAAGTAAGAGGATTGTAGTCTGTGGAAGTGGTTGCTAAGCTGTTGTTAGGTACCTAAGATGATTGATAGGCTGTTGCTAGGGTAGGTGAAGTGGTTGCTAGGGTGGTTGCTAGGTAAATCATGTCAGTTGCCATGGTGGTTGCTAAGTTGAAAGTATGAAAGTGGTTGCTACATGGTTGCTAGGCAGTTGCTAAGATATTTGAAGTAGTTGTTATGCAGTTGCTAGGTTGCTAATGTTAAGTCTATGGGAAATTTAAAAATATTTAAATCTTCATAGTTTCAAAAGTATAAAAGTTACAAAGTAGAAAAGACATTGCAATCATTTCACGCGTATGACCTATGCAACGGAGTTTGAATGAAGTTTCTAAGTTGAGTCGATAGATCTGAATTACATAGTTGAAGAAGAAGAATAATAATAATAATAATAAGAAGAAATCGAAGAACAATAGAGTGCATTTTCAATGCACTCTAATAATAAGAAGAAGAAATCGAAGAACAATAGAGTGCATTTTCAATGCACTCTAATTAGATTATTTATTTGGGTTTTGACACATCTGTATTCCCATCAACTTAAGCTGAAGCGCCAAGACTTCAGAAGTTTATCCAGTAGTTATTGCCTGTGATCTGTGTATTACCCATGCCAGTGTTAGTAATGCTGGTGGTATAATATTGGTAGAAGGGAGTGACAGTTTTATTATGTAAATATTTCATTCAGTGTGAATGACTGTAGTTGTCTTTGCAGACTGTATCAATGTGATGGATTATTTATAAAAGTAGTGGAGGTATTGATCTCCACTATTATGGATTTCACTGTTTAAGAAGATGTGCTGTATGCATGCTTGTGCATGTGGACACACACACACACACACACACACACACACACACACACACACACACACACACACACACACACACACACAGAGGGAGAGAGAGACTGGCACACAAACACACCTACACAGTCTCCCTTCACTGACTCTCAATCTCTCATGTGTTTGTGCCTCATGATTTGGCTTTTTAGTTGCTTGGCAACAGGGTAAACACAGAAGGATGTGTGTGTGTGTGTGTGTGTGGTGTGTGTGTGTGACTGTCGAGAGGGTGACATAGAATAACAACAAGGGAACCACCACATAAACACACATTTTACCTGAAGAGATGACGTACTGTATGCATTCATCACTATCTTACTGACCCCTGGCACACACACACACACACACACACACACACACACACACACACACACACACACGGACACACACACACACACGCACACACACACACACACACACACACACACACACACACACACACACACACACACACACACACATACACACACACACAAACATATTAACACACTCTGGTCCCTCTTCTCTCTCCCCCTCGGCCATGCCCTCAGGTGCTGAGCCGGTGGTGTGTGGTTCTGGCGGTGCCGTGCAGGTGAGCTGGGAGAAGATGAGCAAGTCCAAACACAACGGGCTGGACCCGCAGGAGGTGGTGGAGCAGTACGGCATTGACACGGTGCGCCTCTTCATCCTCTACGCCGCCCCGCCCGAACAGGACATCCTCTGGGACGTCAAGAGTAAGAACTCCCCCTAACTCCTCTTTTTTTTTTTTTTTTTTTTTTTTTTATAAAGTTTTGCCTTTTATTTCATCCCTGTTTTATTTTCATTACTCACAACTATCTCTCCCCCTTCTTGTTTTCATGTTTTTTTTTTATTATTCATTATTTTTCCATTATTATTAGAAAAGCTTAAAAAAAAGAGGAAAAAATGCAATCCTGTAATGTTAAGAATACTTGCTGTACATAAAAAAAAAAAAAAGAGTATGTGGCCCACGGAGCCTTCCCAAAATAAAATAATTTCTCATTTAGTCATGGTGACTTAGGTTATAGGCCTTATTTATCAAATGTGTTGTATGATCATGAAAAGCAAATTCCACCCTTTTAAACCTGCAAATTAACATGTCCTCTGAAGAAAGTGAGGCTACTGGCTTGAGCCAATTTATCGACATCAGTTCGTTAACACCCGGCCCTTTAGTCAAAATCTGAAAGCCAATGTGGCCCCTTGGCCAAAATATCTGACTGTTGGCGTTAAAATGCTGTCTGACTGTTTCAAGAGAATCAAGGAATTAAGGATGTTTATTTGTCACATGTGAAATATCATTACTGGTGTACAAATGCAGTGAAATGATGCAGTGAAAAGAATGAGTTTCCCTTTAGTGATGCTTTCTGTAAAAAAAGTCTTTTTTATGCCATAACTAAAGCTAACTGTGTCTCTGTGTGTGTGTGTGTGTGTGTGTGTGTGTGTGTGTGTGTGTGTGTGTGTGTGTGTGTGTTTTCCCACCCCAGCTGATGCCCTCCCTGGAGTGTTACGTTGGCAGTCTCGTCTGTGGGCGCTGGTCACTAAGCTGCGAGAAGCCCGCCAGACTGGCGTGACCCCTGACCCCTCTGCCCTCAGTAAGCGAGACAAAGACGCCGCCCACAAAATCTGGGAGAACAAGAATTATGCCATCCAGGAGGTGAGCTTCCATCTAATCTAAATCTAAATTGCATGATTTTAGACATTTTATGCAGTGTAATGTATTCTTTGCCTTAACCCTTTTCTGTTTTTTTTATTCCTGTTTCTTTTGATAAACTGTTCCATGCTTTTATTTTTGTAAAGCACAATCATCTACCACTGTGTATTGAAGTAAGGGTTGCACTTGCAACTTGCAGTAGCACATCGATATCTGCACATATCAGCAATGCAAAGGTCACTTTGTGTTACAGTGTGAATGTTGAAACGCTTGTATATTGGATGTTTGTGAAGGATTTCTGCCTTCATTAAGAGGACATCATGAAGGTCTGTGTATCTAAACAGTCACAATAATGTGTATGTTTGCGTACACATATTACGCAAGCTCTCAGTGTCAAAACTGTAGCGTCTAAGCGATTGGCGCCTACATGCCCTGAATGCTCCCTTGGTGCCATAGCTGAGTACTATTAGCATTTGCTCAATGTTAGTTATTAGTGACACTTGAAGAGTCACCGCCCAGTCTTCTCTCAAACACAAAGCTTTCATTTCAATTAAAACCTTTCCTTTAATAGCTTCCTAATCCCTCCATTTGCTCTGTGACATTGATCAGGGGCTTGTGTTAAGTGTGTGTGTGTGTGTGTGTGTGTGTGTGTGTGTGTGTGTGTGTGTGTGTGTGTGTGTGTGTGTGTGGATGAGGCTGGTTGGTGTTTGATCTTACAGCTGGACAGTTAAGTCCATGCCCCTCCCCTAGGACACCAGTCAAGGCAACCTGAGTGAACTCCATGTCAGAAATAGCACTCTCCTTTTCATACACACACACACACACTCACACACTAATGTACACTGATTGATTTTGTGGTGTGGTGTGAGTGTGGAGTGTTTTACAGAAATGAAGAATAGATTTGGCCATTAGCATAGTATGTGACATCAATCACTTTCTCTGAACCTGATCAGCAAGTTATCATTTTCATTTTGTCCACTAGGGGTCACTAAAACAACTGCCCAATCTGTGTCCAGTGAAACCTTCTTGAAAGTGACTGGGACAACAAACAAAGTCACTTACTGAAAAGTTTCATGTTGATCCCTTTAATGGTAAATGTTAACATCCCTTTTAGTCTAAGCAAGTAAAAAAAAACCATCCAAATTTAAATTCAAACTCGTAAACTGGAAATCTATAGATGGTTTTGAAACGAATCAATATCTTAAGCTATTCATTCAATAGCTGCTTGCTGAATGTCGACAGCTTACGTTTTCTCTGCGATCAGCATTGTTATTTTTATCAGTGCAAGAGATGTTGTTCTGTAGACACTGACCTCATTGACCCATTGAGTTCTCTGAAAAGAAAGTGAAATGAAGTGCGTAAGCAGTGGCTGGTCAGAGATGTGTCTCGCTGACCTTGTCTTAGCAGAGGTCACTCATGTTTCTCTATCAGTTCCTCCAGCCCAGTGGCCAGTGTCCGGAAATCTCTGCGGAGCTCATTAGATAGGACTGGTCATGTGTGCGTGCGTGTGTGTGTGTGTGTGTGTGTGTGTGTGTGTGTGTGTGTGTGTGTGTGTGTGTGAGAGGGGGGAGGGGGGATTGTCCTCTCAGAGGTCAGAGTCAGGCCACCTCCACCTCCCCTGTGTGTTGTGTAATGATGCTCAGTCATATCCCACTCACACACACACACACACACACACACACACAAACTCACACACGCAGAGAAACTCACACAGACACATCGGCACTGGGCTTTCTGATCAAAGGAGATGTGCATTGTAACTCAAAACCTGTGGAGGGAATGTAGAGAGGCTTGGAATAACTGAGTCTGATTGATTGGAGGCGGTGTGTGTGTGCGTGTGTGCTTGTGGGTGTGGTGTGTGTGTGTGTGTGTGTGTGTGTGTGGGGGGGGTGCATGTGGAGGACAGCAGGGAAATAAGATTAGCACCATGGACTTTGCACATTATAAATATCACACACGCCAATACACCCCATTTCACACACTCACACCAACATGCATTTACTGCATATATTTCTTTTTATCTCTCACTCCCCTGCGCTCTCTTTCTCACTCACACACACACTCTCTCTCTCTCTCTCTCTCTCTCTCTCTCTCTCTCTCTCTCTCACACTCACACACACACACACACACACAGGTACACACACACACAGGTACACACATACATCTATCCCGTGCCTGTTCACATTCTTGTTGTGACTCTCACCCTGTCCAGAATGCGGAGCATCACAGGCCCATGGTTGGGGGGTAGATCACATAGGCCCTGCTGGCCTTTGCAGACATGTTCCAATCCCATGTGAGGGGAGGTGAGATGGGCCACCACCCTCAGCAGCACGGAGGCCTCCTTACCCAGCAGGCTTAGCTGCTGGAATGTTAGCATAGCTCAGAGGACATTTGTATCGGGGAGGGGGTCTATGGGGGGGTGGGGGGGTGGTGGTGATGGGGGGTTGGTTGGGGTTGGGGGTGGAGGTGTGAGAAGATGGAGGGGAGTGGAGGGGAGTGGTCTTGTTCATCACAAGCACTGTGATTGATGTGTTGGGAGACTAAGTTTTCCTTAACTTTTTTCCATGTTTAAATGCCCTACTGCAACATTAATAGTTATGACATTAATATTCGTAATTGTTGTAGACACCAGAGAGAAGTTGACAGGTAACTCTATAGAAAATGTGATGGAAGAGAGAAGAGATGGTATTGAGTAGGTTTGTGTGTGTGTGTGTGTGTGTGTGTGTGTGTGTGTGTGAGAGAGAGAGAGAGAGAGAGAGAGAGAGAGAGAGAGAGAGAGAGAGAGAGAGAGAGAGAGAGAGAGCCCTTTCCCATTGCAACGCGGTATAACGGCGGGTCGTAATACCGTGTCCAACCCCGCGTCAAGCAATGGGAACGCAATTCTAACCCCTGCCCAAAGCCGTGTCGCTGGACTGTTCTGGGGGTTTGACCTAGAGGCACAAAGCGTAATACGTAACACGCAAAGTCGGGCGGGTTTAATGACGTAACCTATGCGCTGCTCTTTTTTCATCTGAACCACGTGAACTTGAGAATGTAAACAATCCATACGGAGATCTAACTAGCAATTAAGCTAGGTTACAGGCAGCAATAGGCAGCTAACTGGTAACTCAAGGCATAGCAAAAACAGTCATACAAACAGAAAGCAAACCCATGGAGAATAAACAACACTTGGCTTGATCAACCATAAATCACATTATGACCGTCCCTAAGCCTATGCGCTGCTCTTTTTTCATCTGAACCACGTGAACTTGAGAATGTAAACAATCCATACGGAGATCTAACTAGCAATTAAGCTAGGTTACAGGCAGCAATAGGCAGCTAACTGGTAACTCAAGGCATAGCAAAAACAGTCATACAAACAGAAAGCAAACCCATGGAGAATAAACAACACTTGGCTTGATCAACCATAAATCACATTATGACCGTCCCTAAGCCTATGCGCTGCTCTTTTTTCATCTGAACCACGGAAACTTGAGAATGTAAACAACAAATCCATACGGTGGTCTAACTAGCAATTAAGCTACAGGCAGCAACAGGCAGCTAACCAGTCACGAAAAGCATAGCAAAACCGGTCATACAATCAGAAAGCAAACCCATGGAGAATGAACAACACTTGGCTTGATCAAATCACATTATGAAGCAGCTACTTTGACAACTACTGTCACCGCAAGCTCACAATCTCGCACCACCACCAGCCTACTGTCATGACATGACCATCTCACAAACAAGCTCACAATCTAGTCAAAACCCACCAATTTAGCTTTAAAAATCCTCAATGGTAGCAGCATTTATAGAAGTAGAAATCCACAAACCTACCTGTCCTTGTAAACTGCTCAAAAGGACCATGCTTTTTAATCCACAGAACCTGCTTGGATAACGTAGCCAGTCTTGCAGTTACCTGTCTGAAACGGTAGCCTAGCAATTTTCTTTTTCTTTTATTAGCCCAAGTGTTTAAATGTCAATGCCTGAACTCTAATGCTGCTGTTGCTCTGTTGCTGTCAGTCACGCCCACTTCAGACGCGGGTCGTTGTCCGTTCCCATTGAACTCGCTTCGGCAAAAAGACTACCCCCCGAGGTGGGTCGAAAAGCCGAGCCGAGTTGATGCGGCAATACGGCTCCTCAATGGGAACGGAACAGCGGGAGCGCGCTTGAGGCGTGTTTAACCCGCTATATTCCTCAATGGGAAAGGGGCTAGAGAGAGAGAGAGAGACTGGGAAATAGTGGGCAATAATGGTAGTGATTTGTAAGAGCATTGAACGTTTTTTTTTTTTTCAATTTCCAGGTCACAGGTCACTTCACAGAGGACTTCCTGCTGAACGCTGCCATCTCTCGCCTAATGGGCCTGAGTAATACACTTGCTGTGAGTCTCTGTGTGTGTAAATGTGTGTGTGTGTGTGTGTGTGTGTGAGAGTGAGTGTGTGTGTGTGTGTGTGTGTGTGTGCACACGCCTGTGTTATGTGTGTGTTCACATCTTTGCAAACATACTACAGGTGTCATATTTGTAGAAACAAACATTTTATTATGATTTATCTTTCTCAACTCTATCTCTTCACTCTTCTATCTCTCAGCAAGCGAATGCTGCTGTGGTTCTACACAGTGTGGAGTTTGAGGAGGCGTTGGCTGCCCTGTGTGTGATGACCGCACCTATGGCCCCTCACCTGGCCTCTGAACTCTGGACAGGTGAGACTCACCAGTGTGTGTGTGTGTGTGTGTGTGTGTGTGTGTGTGTGTGTGTGTGTGTGTGTGTGACCTGTGGACAGGTGTGACAAATCCAAATCCAGGGTGTCTGAGTCAGAAACCAGAAGGAGAAGGACCAAGCCGTGAGAAACTCTTGGAATAATGGGAGACAAACACATAAAAAAGAAAAAAAAGAAGATTGGAGCACCACTGGAGCGTGTGTGTGTGTGTGTGTGTGTGTGTGTGTGTGTGTGTGTGTGTGTGTGTGTATGTATTTGTGATTTTGTCTGAGTGTGTGTTTTCATTGGCACTGCTGTCTGCAGTCTCTTCACATTCAAACACGTTTTTCAGCAGTAAGGGTTTCCTTTCAAAATGCTTTACTTGGCCAGATGAGCCTGTACTATTGCGTAACACTAATGGGGGGGGAGAGGGAGAGAGAGAGAGAGAGAGAGAGAGAGAGAGACTGGTGGAAGGGTAGAGAGACTAATTTAGTTGGGGCACTGATGGGCACCATAACCCCCAACTCACCCCTCTGAGAGTGACCTTTGACCTTTGAGTGCTGAGTCCATGTTGTCACCGCCAGACTGTCAAACAGTGCAGAGAGCACTTCAGTGAAGTAAGAATAGCGGTCCAGCTTCAGAACATCAGTGTGTGTGAGTGTGTGTGAGTGTGAAAGAGAGAGGGAGAGGGAGAGAAAGAGGGAGAGGGAGAGAGAGAGAGAGAGAGAGAGAGAGAGAGAGAGAGAGAGAAGGAGACTTGTGGACAGGATAAGAGCACTTATGCTTACATAAATTTCTCAAACTCTGTACACATTTGTCAGGTATCGGTATAGTTTGGGGCATTTTTACATTTATAGCACATAATGTGTGTCTGTCTATGGCTGCCATGTCTGATTCTGCACCACCCCTCCCCCCTCCATGTCCCAGAATCCTCTTCTCCAACACATACCCCCTGTAAAGGAAAGCTCATCTCCAAAGCTCTATATCCTAACCAGCCCTCCACTCCAATCAGCCCTAGTGGACTAGACTCCCACCGTGGGCTCTGTCCTGCTCCCCTCCTCCCTGACCAGTGTTAGCCATCGCCACTGATCTGCCCTCACCCTTCTATTAGCCGCAGCACATTCACCACTGATTCACCAGACTGTCATAAACCCTAACAGATGCCAAGGGCTAACTCTTAGCTTACAGACACGTTCAGAATGATGATCCTCTAGATAAACATTAGGCATTTTAAGCCTTGATGCCCAATGCACCTCCACCAGGCTTGCCCAGCAGGGGTGAGGCTGCTCTGGGAGGACTGCTGATTTGAGTGAGGGATTCTGGTAGTCTCCATCATCCATCGCTTGATGTGGTGTGTGTGTGTGTAGTACTCGGATCAGTCCTCTGCTACGCTCTGGATCCGATGTCCATGGCTTGCTGTGGAGGGGCGTGGAGGAGGGGGTGGGATGAAGTGAAGTGGCCAAGGGTGAGACCCAGCTAAAAGTGGAAGCATGCAGCTACCCCCCCGATCACATCCAGCTATTGTCAGAGAGCCACAAAAACAAGCCCCCCACTGGACACACACAAATACGCACGCACACACACACACACACACACACACGCACGCACATCCATATGGACACACACTCAGGGCGAACTCGGTTATACCCTGTGACCTGAGCCAACATCCTGGCTGATAACCAAGCTTCAAAACTGTGAGGATTTTGGGGCGTGTGTGTGCGCGTGAAAGAGAGAGTGTTTGCTTGTTGTGTTCTTGGTTGTGGTTGTGTGTATATTCTGTATATGCTCTCATATCTTTGTGTGTATGGCAATGCAGATTGGATATAGATGTATGGATTTGTTTACATGTGTTATGTTGTTATGGTTACATTATGTTATTGTATTATGTTCACATGCAGATGCAACTACTGAATGCGTAAGGTTGTGTGTATATGCTGTGTGTTTGTATACATGTACTGTATGTGTGTGTGTGTGTGTGTGTGTGTGTGTGTGTGTGTGTGTGTGTGTGTGTGTGCGCACTAGAATAGACTTACACAAGCTCCTAAAAATGCAGGATCATGTAGAATTACACCTCAGGGATTCTTACGCCTAGAAAGAGTTTGTGTGTGTGTGTGTGTGTGTGTGTGTGTGTGTGTGTGTGTGTGTGTGTGTGTGTGTGTGTGTGTGTGTGTGTGTGTGTGTGTGTGTCATGTGAGTTTGGCAGGCCAGGAATGCTTTGCAGGCATAGAAAACCTTTCCACTCTATCTCTCATACACACACTTGAGGTTGAGGGAAGCACACATCCTTCCTGAGGGGCTCAGTGTAGGACACACACACATACCCACACACACACAGGGTTGTTTTATGGATTCTATTGGTCTGAGCCTGGGTATTTGTGTCCTCTGCAGTTGAAGAAAACAAAAGTTGTGGTCTATACTTAGAACTCTCTCTTCCATCCTTCTCTCTCTCTCTCTCTCTCTCTCTCTCTCTCTCTCTCTCTCTCTCTCTCTCTCTCTCTCTCATTCTTGCTCTGTGTTTCTGTCCTTTATTATGTGTATTTTACTCGGCACCCCACAGATTGATATGTGAGGATTGTTGTAGATCAGTGATTGATGAATGCAGGCATGTCTGAATCGTGAACCAGCTGCTAACTCAAAGAATTTCTTTTTAGTTAGTTTAGAGGTCGAAATTCTAAATGAATTATTTTTCCATCATCGTGAGTGTATACAGTGGCATCTCCCTTGCTGTAGTTTGAACATGGTCGAATAAAATTGATATAAGTTGCTTTGGAGTAACTTTGAAGTCGAATAACTAGCCAGACAGGTAAAAACAGTGTGATTTGGTATTGTACATTTTATCCTTGTTTTTCCTGCCAACAGCATTCTGCAGCAAAAGATGGAAATTTTCCAGAATAAACAAACCCTCTCCTCTCTGCTCTGTCACATTTTTCTGTTCATCTTTTTTCTGTATTTTTGTCTATTGTCCCTCCCCTATCACACACACACACACACACACACACACACACACACACACACACACACACACACACACTCACACTCACACACACACAGTCTTCTCTGCTCTATGATTGCTAATAGCAGAGGAGAGTGAAGTGGTTTCTAAGTGGATTTAGAACATTGATTTAGAACAGATCAACCCTTCATCTGTCTTCTGTTCTCTTCCTCTTGCTTTCTTACTTCCTCTAAGGCTCAGATTAAACTGCATTCTGGTGACAAATAAACCATTTTCTATCATCAGTCTATGTGTATATTTTGCATTAATTCTCTCTCTCTCTCTCTCTCTCTCTCTCTCTCTCTCTCTCTCTCTCTCTCTCTCTCTCTCTCTCAGGTCTGTGTGGTGTGAGGAATCCTCAGTGTGTGTTGCTGTGTGAGGGTAATGATGTGTTTGAGCAGGCTTGGCCCACCGTGGACCCCAAGTACATGGAGACTCCTGACACTCTGGACATGACAGTGAGGGTGAGAGACAGACACACACACACACACACACACACACACACACACACACACACACACACACACACAGATACACATCATACAACCCTTGCTCTCCACCACACACAGTCAGACACACTCGTGCTTTATCACACATAGAAAAGACAACATTATCTCTGTGCTGTGTGGGATCAGCCCTGATGTGACAGCTGTGGACCAGGTCAGCCCAGCTCATACTTATTCACTGTCTGACCTGTGTGTGTGTGTGTGTGTGTGTGTGTGTGTGTGTGTGTGTGTGTGTGTGTGTGTGTGTGTGTGTGTGTGTGTGTGTGTGTGTGTCAGTGTGTCAGTGTCTGTAAGGTAACCCCTTCATCAACTGATCACCTTCAGCAGGGCGTGACTCATTGGCAGAGTTCTCACAACCCTCTCATATCTCTCTCTCTCTCTCTCTCTCTCTCCCTCTCTGTCTCTCTCACTCACTCACTCACTCTCACACACACACACTCGCACACTCGCACAAACACAGACAGAGAAACCACAGCACATTCCTGCACATCAGCCTGACACACGACCAGCTTTAATCACCCATCTCGTGTTGCCAAGCGGAAGAATGCAGTGTTAGGCGCTTTATAAATACCAGCCCCCCTGCCTGATATTGACCTTGTTTACTGCTTTGGTTATTGGTTAAGTCCATTTGCTATGTTTCCACAATTCTACATTAACTCAATGTTAACTGACAGAAATGGTCCTTTCATTCATTTATATTGAATGTTTTTCTCTCACTAAAGGATTGTGTTAAGAGCCAAAGTGAAGCACCTTAAGGGGCTGAAGTGTTCATGTTAAGGATTGAGTTGTGTGCCCTTATGAGGCAGCTGGAATGTAGAGAATAACCCATCCCCTGTAATAAGGCCTCTGCAAAGGTCATCCTTAACGAAACTGTGTGTGTGTGTGTGTGTGTGTGTGTGTGTGTGTGCATGTGCGTGTGCGTGTGCGTGTGCGTGTGTGTGTGTGTCAAGGCCAGGGCTTCTGATTCTTCAGGACCACTGGCTACACATTAATTAAAGCTCCATCCTGAACACATTGCAATAGTGAGGAATTCCCGGCATGAGTCTCCAGGCATTAAGGAATTTGTGTGTGTGTGTGTGTGTGTGTGTGTGTGTGTGTGTCCAGCTGTGGTGGGTGTGTTGGAGGCTGTCAGCTGCACAGGATCAAAGCCTGTAAAAGAGCCCCGGTGGGGGGATCAGAATGTACTGGAGCGTGACCCTCCCACCCCTCACTTACACTTTCACTCACATATTATGGGCTGGATTTGGCTCTACCTTACATGTGGAGCCAGATTAGAAATCTAGACGTGCCTTAGTGACAACATTGCTGTAGATGGTGTGTGTGATACACTGTGGTCCACGCAGGGTAGTTTTGTCTCTGGATCTCCAGGATCTTCAGAAGATTGAGAAGAGTTGTTGATGATGTTGATGTTGAAGGCTGGAGCAGGTGAACAGTGGTGGTGTGATGGAGCACCTCCTCCACCTCCATGTTAGTTTAGTGTCTGCTCTGGATCTGGTCACTCTGATGGGACACCAAACCCCTGCCCTGTGCCTGTCCATCCAACATCAAGTTCACCAACAAACATGCTCTGGCTAGTTCCCACATGCACAAGACCTTAGCGTGTGGAGCAGGTGGGATTGGATAAGCCCATGTGCCATTAGGAACACACACACACACACACACACACACACACACACACACACACACACACACACAGACACACAAATTTACAGACACTGTGTATAAGTTTTTAAAAAACGTAAACATTTGCCCTGTGCAAACAGATACATCTGAATCCTCAGATGCCCAAAACCTGCTATTTTTGTCCCAGTGTCAGACATGTCTCTCAACAACACACGTCACTCAACTCCCTCAGTAACAGTGTTTCAAACTAGAAAAGCTCTCAGAGTGCAGACCTCCGCCAAAGCAATATGATCACTGACAAAATATAAATTTTAGATTGCATTCCAGACCTGTTTATGTACGATTGGACACCCTACAGTTCCGGTATTTACTTGACGGACGTGTCAATCTGAATGTGTGAATAGTAGTTTAAGGAATCCTTTTCCTGAGTCCATATCCTAATCCAGATCATCACCAAAATGTAACAGGTCCTTCCTTTGGCAAAGACACACCTCTGGTAAAAAATCTCATAAGAATCCTTCCACAACTTTTGCCCTGAAGTTGCAAACAAACAAACAAACAAACAAACAAACAGACAGACAGACAAACATTCTGAAAAATCCCAATGAAAACATAACCTCTTTGGCTGAGGTAATAATAATACTTCCAAGACAGTTTTTATACACTAAAATGTTCTCTGCTCTTTCATAGGCATTTAGTCCCTCAGCTATGATTTGCTGAAGCATGACATAAACAACAATCTCATTTTCATTAGAGGATCGCAGTAGTGTCATTTCCACAGAACTAATGTGCTAGCAAATTAGCTTGAAGGTTTGCCTGGAAGTGATTTTGCATAGAAGTGTCTACTGAATGAATAAGGAGTGTGAGTAAGTAGTGCTCTCACACCAACAGTTCTGTGTCTGTTAATATTAAAAGATGATGTTGCTCAACTTACTGCCAACCTGCTACATGTAGTTCCCTGTTATACGTGCTATATTAATGTGTGTGTGTGTGAGAGAGAGAGAGAGAGAGAGAGAGAGAGAGAGAGAGAGAGAGAGAGAGAGAGAGAGAGAGAGAGAGAGAGAGAGAGAGAGAGAGAGAGAGAGAGAGAGAGAGAGAGAGTGAGTGACTCCATGTCCTGTGGTTGGGCTTCACGTGTTTCATCTCTGACCCCCCACTCTGACGTAGCCCAGAGATGACGTTCATCAAAGGCAGCACCTTGACATAGCAGGCCTCTCTTCCCTGTTATTATCCTTTGTATTCATTAGCATCATCTCCTCATTTCCCCTCTACCTCAGAGTGCTCACGCTAACACACACACACACACACACACACACACCATTATCTCTCACACATCTGCACATACACACATATAAAGGCACACACACATTTACACATACACAAATATAAAGGCGCACATGTATACATTATGCATACACATACATACACTATTCATAACACAAATCACTCTCCCACACAGTAACCAAGTGTTTACACACACACATACACAAACACACACACGTGCGCACACACACACACATAGATCACAGTAATAGGGTAAGCCAAGCCATACACAGTGTAGACCACAAGATCCAGACCAATGCCCTCTGCTCTCATGCAGCCTAACTCCGTGGCGTGGGATGGTATTGCATGATGGGTGTGGTGTGTGTGTGTGTGTGTGTGTGTGTGTGTGTGTGTGTGTGTGTGTGTGTGTGTGTGTGTGTGGGAACACCCTATACAGGGGTATCATCTGCATGGGTATGGGCATGCTTCAGGCCCTCTAATGACAGGGTGGAGAGATCCCTCAGAGTAAAGCAGCCCAGCCTGATAGGGAGAGTGAGACCTCCACACACACACACACACACACACACACACACACTCAGGACCACAGAAACACACACATGCGCACATGCACATGCTCACAAACACACACACACACACACACACACACAAATGGACATAATCACACAGTACAGACTTTCTCATATAAATAATCGCTAAATTGGTAAGATCTTTCCTCTTCTCTCTCACACACATGAACACACACACACCACTGCCCAGAGTTTTTATATGAATACTGAAACTGGGTGTGTTTCTCTTCATTTCTCCTTTTCATTTTACATGGATGAACAGCTCTCAACTCTCTCTCTCTCTCTCACACACACACACACACACACACACACACACACACACACACACACACACACACACACTCATGCATATACTGAAACTTTGGGTGTTGTAAGCACAAGTCTTAAATGACACACGCCCATTGTTTCACCAGCCATGTTGAGACAGATGACTCTATCTACAACAACCAAAACCCTCCCACCCTGACCACTAAACAATACACAAGAGAGAGAGAGAGAGAGAGAGAGAGAGAGGACAGGGGCAGCTGAGTCTTTGAGTTGGGGAATGTGAAAGTGTGTGTGTGTGTGTGTGTGTGTGTGTGTGTGTGTGTGTGTGTGTGTGTGTGTGTGTGTGTGTGTGTGTGTGTGTGTGTGTGTGTGTGTGTGTGTGTGTGTGTGTGTGTGTTTGGCAGCTTGGCAATCCAGAAAAGTTTGAGTTGAGTGTGGGAGTGTGTGTGTGGATAGAGAGGGTGAGAAACAGGAGGGGGAATGTGTGTGAATGCTGAGTGAAACAACTATTGTCTGTGGGAGGATGATCAGCCATATTTAGTTTGAGGTCAAGTTTGGCTCTCTACACAATCACTCATCATCCCTCCCTTACTCCTTTCTTCCCTCTCTCCCGTTTTCTCTCTCTATCTGTTTTCCTCCTCTTCTCCCCACCTGCGTATGAGTGTTGAATTGCTCCAAATGGTGGATTCTTTTCACAGTGCTCTGTTATCTGTGCAAATGTTGCCTGTTTGTTTTGGAGCAGCAAAACTTGGACACCCCCCAACACACACACACACAGACACCCACACACACACACACCTACACCCTAAAGGCCACTGGCAGTGGGCACTGCACTCACACCTGACTGTGCCAAGCTTTGTTGGCTCAGCCACCTGTTGATTTCTATTCGGTTCTATTTTGTCAAAGCCATTAAATGAAATCCATTGATGATTCCACAGACTACTACAGTATGCTACGTTCACTGCCTACAGGGCCCCTGGTGTGCAGAGGGAGGCACGTGAACTTGACGAGATTGTGTTGTCGTTAGAATAGCACTTTGTTTCTAAAGCAATGTTTGTTTTTTGTTTTCATCAAACCACCCATAGCAATCTGAAGCACTAAGATATAATAAGCAAGCATAGCAATCAGAAATCTAGCCATACACCTCGAAGAATCGTGATGCCAATCAGAGCGAGATTTGATTATCAAAATAAAAGCATGGCTGGAAAGTCATTCATCCAGTATTGTTTGTTTTTCAGATCATACTAACTTAGAACATCTTCAGCATAGTAAGCTTGCAGAAAATACTGTATCTCTCTGGGAATGTTATCAACTACATCAGTAGTGTATTGTATGGCATGCCTCCTGTAAACAACATTGGTTGAGTAAACAAATGTCTCTCTCCCTCCTTCTATTCCTGTCCCCAGATCAACAATAAGGTGTGTGGGAGTGTGAGCGTGCCTCGCCAGGTGGCCCAGGATGCCCAGCAGGTGAGGGAGTTGGTGTTGGCCAGCCCCCTGGGCCTCCGTCTCCTTGGCGACCGCATCATCAAGAAAGCCATCCTCTCTCCCCGCACAGCACTCATCAACTTCCTGGTAGAGGAATGAGGCGGGGCTGAAAATACACGCAAGATGCCTGATTGACTTATTCTTCTGTCACTCAAATGGACTCTGAATGGACTCTGAATGCGAGGCGGGCGTGCTTTGGCTGTCCTGTTTTTCTCCATCTCCAAAGAGAGAACAAAGATGCACTGAACACAGTTGTCCTTTCTTTTTAACTGAAGACACAAAGACTTTTATTTTTTATATTTTCTGTGTTGTGTGTGATCCTACAAGATGCGTCTGAGCTGTGTGCTGGACTATGGGCCTGTGTCTTACGGCTGAGTGTTGGTTATGAAATTAAAATGCCAGCCTGAGGTGATGTTCAGCTGTGTGTTTGTGTGTTTATGGCATTGTGTGTGTGTGTGTGTGTGTGTGTGTGTGTGTGTGTGTGTGTGTGTGTGTGTGTGTGACTTTATTTTCCAATAAGCTCAACACCCTAACACACCAGCACCATTGCTCCCTGGGTCACTTCCCTCTCTTGACACCCCCCCCCTTAAAGACACACAGGGCTATATCTGACTGTGTGCTGTGTGAAGGTGATCACCTTAGAGGTACTTAGAGACACACAGAGCTATATCTGTGTGACGGTGGGCACCTTAGGGTTACTTCGACACACAGGGCTATATCTGATTGTGTGCTGTGTGACGGTGGGCACCTTAGAGGTACTTAGAGACACACAGAGCTATATCTGTGTGACGGTGGGCACCTTAGGGTTACTTCGACACACAGGGCTATATCTGATTGTGTGCTGTGTGACGGTGGGCACCTTAGAGGTACTTTGAAACACACAGGACTATATCTGACTGTGTGCTGTGTGACGGTGGGCAGTGCACTTTAGGAATACTTAGAGACCCACAGGCTATATCTGACAGTGTGCTGTGTGACGGGCAGCAGGGGTCTATAAAAGGCTGTTTGGTAAGTGAGGCTTGAGTTGTTATGATTCCTGTGTTGACACAGTCTCTCGCTCATAAACACACACACACTCAGAGAGAGATTCCCACACATAAGTGTGAATGCACTCCTATTAATATCGTTCAGAAATACCACCCCCATCACACTCACACACATATACACCTTATCATACGCATACACACAAGACATGCTCAGGTTAAATCTACACACACACACTGCGCACACACATTCAAAAAGAGAGGTGAGCACTCAGTCTCCTGGGATCAAATTATCAGTTTAATAGACACACACTCAGGGAGAGATATCTATCCCTGCGATATAAGCTCCAGGCCTGTTGGCCTGATTGGTCATAGTGGTGTGTGTGTGTGTGTGTGTGTGTTGGAATTCATCTCACTCTTCCTGTTCCAGTGTGACTCAGCAGCTTAGCTCAGCTCGACTTCTCTCCCCTGCCAGCACCAGATTGGACTGGATCGGACCAGATCAAACCCGGCTCAGTCAGGAACACTCCACTCTCCCGAGTCCAGAACTCTCGCCTCAAGCACCCCGCCATCCAGAACCACTTCAACACTGCAGAACTTCTCCCCACTCCCAGAGCTCCATGCACTGAGCGGATCAAAGTCCAGCTTTGAACACCTTTGATCCCGGTCCAGACATTTCCTCAGCCTGTTGGCTCTGGTACTGACCCACATCTCTCTGAGCTCCTTGAGTCCCACGTGTGCTGTGCTGTGCTGTGCTGTGCTGTGCTGTGCTGTGCTCTTGTCCCTTGTGTCTTCAGAGCTGCCCAATACAGCCACTGTATCCAATCCACTTGGCCTCTTTGAGTGTTCCTTTAGCAAGGCTTTAGATCTTTAAAGGTCCCATATTGTGTTTTTTTAAAGGTAAGTTTTTTTAGCTCTAATGTTCAGAACAAGCTGTTTCTCATGGGGGTGTGCACCAGGTAACTAGACACCTGCAGCCAACGCATTTCTCCTGTAGCCTATGACGAGCCATCCCCAATAAGTCAATTCATCATTATTTCCATTGTTGCCAGCTGCAAAGTGGCTGCTAACTTGCCTCTCTTTATTTTTGCAATTATCCATTCTCATTGCCCTCAGCTGCTTAAGTGGCTGCCAATGTTGTGGGACCCCAGCCACCTTACCCTGTGACATATACGAAGTTAGGGAAATTCTAAACCGGTGCTTTAAGCACACAGCAGCTGAACAGTTACTAACTGTGTAAATTGTCTATTTTAACAATTGAGGCTTTTTATCCAACTTAAAGTGTGTGCAGACCCAAGAAACACATTCTAAAGTCATAAAAAGTGATTTTTCATAACATGGGACCTTTAAAATGGACTTACTGATGCTGAGACAAAATATCAAGTCAGTGACCGCGACTTTGTTTTTCACCTGGTGCGTAACCTCCAAAATACATGCCGTTATCCGAAAACAACAACAAAAAAAGAGGAGGCACACTCAAAGGCTGATGCTTATATATCTTGTCTTACTGCATTTAAAGAGGAAGGCCAGTATGGTCTGTTTACATTTAGCTCACACCATTCTGAGTAATGGGGTCAGTTTTTCTTGTTCTTTAGAAAAGCTGTTAAAAAACTAGTTGATTTGTGCTTTGAAGTTATGCAGACTCCAGGCAGTGTTGATGTGTATCAAGCTGATCAGTGGCAGTGGAGCTCTAGTGTCAGCCCTGAGGAGTCCACAGCTATGTGGAGTGTGTTTGTGATGGGAGAGAAAACACATTTAATAGCCCTCAGTTATCATCATCTCAGCCAAACACCTCATGACTCTCATGCACACCAGATGCGTGCGTGTGTGTGTGTGTGTGATTGCAGTCAGGAGT
>JAODXP020000023.1:21303713-21313713 GCA_027497455.2 Sardinella longiceps
GCTTTCTACTTTGAAGAACTAAAGGCTGAATACAAAAAGAATCAAACCTCTGCCATTTAGATGTTGTTCCAGGGGTAGGTAATGTAGCCTATTCTCAGATGAGGTTAGGTAGCCTTTAACCTCAAGAAAATCTGATAGTGATCATACTAGGACAAATTTGCGTCGAATCAATGCGGATTGTGATCATCCCTATCCTGTTAGCTACTTTTGCCTCAGTCCGGTCAATCAGAGGTGACACGGTGGACTTTTGGGTAAAATAGGTTTACTGTGCCTTTAAATTCAACTTGAGCGCTCTCAGGCTCACGGTCAACAAAGTCCCGTGGACCAGGCTACTATTCGTTCGCTGTCCGTCCGCTCCTCATAGATTTATTTGTCCAGGGTTGGAGTGTCTCTTTTAGTCGGACATATCCTGACATTTGTTGCCTGTTGGTGAACTGTCGTACTGATAACCCTTCTCCCGAGTCAAAAACAGAATTTCCCAGAAGTCTTGAAACCGCTTCCGCGCAGCGCCATACTCCTGGATTGGAGACGAGGCAGGCGGGACGAAATTCAACTGTGATTTGAAGCGGACAGCAGCATCGCGACTGGCATTCTGGTGAAAGCACGCCGTAGGTACAACGTCGCTTGAACGAATTTTTAACAACCTCGGGCGGTGTGACTACCAAGGAATAACCTCTTGCTGCTATTCGCATACGAAATCTCGGTCAAAACTGCCTCCCGCTTGTTTCAGTTCTTGGAGCTTATTTGAACTTCGGTACTCAAGCTAGTTATTGATCTCTCAAGAAAACTTTGTGTGGAAACTTTTTTTCTGTCTTTTTCAGATACGCTCGTCTTCACCTCTACTTAGCCTTCAAGAAGATTTGATTCCTTCATCGTGTTGTTCTGGAATTACCCTTGGAATTGTGCAGCTGCTCAGGCGCTCATAAAACTGTTATCGCAGGATAGGCATGAAGTAACCGCTTGGTTGTAACTCTAAGCGCGTTGTAATTGGTGTAAATGACGATCTCGTAAATTCTCTAAAGTGGACAATCTACAGTTTTAGTGGTCAGTATTTTGCATTTTAATCATGGATAAGTACGATGATCTGGGACTTGAAGCGAGCAAATTTATTGAGGACCTCAATATGTATGAGGCGTCAAAGGACGGATTGTTCCGAATGAAGAGAGATTCCAGCAACAATCCAGACTTCGAAGAAACTAGGAGAGTGTTTGCCTCAAAAATGACTAAAATACACATGCAAAAACAACAGGAGGAATTAGCCCGCACTAATCTGACAGCGCGAATGAACGGGGGATACGTTCGAGCGCCAGACAACATGTTTTATACCAAAGACCGTCCGCCCATCAACAGTTCCCGACTGGCAGCAGAGGCGGCAGCCAAGCCCCCCATTCTGTCCGGTCCCGTAGTGGCGGCTCCGGTCGGGGGAAGTCCTTATGAGCCCTACGAAGCCCAGAAGCACCACTCGGTCCCTCACCACGATGTTGCCAGCAGCAGAGCTTATGGCCACGGGAATAATTATGACAACAAGGAGCCACATTCTTACCCATACCACACACCAGTTGCTTCAACCCCGAGCCCCGGGGGATCTTGGGGCTCCTCTCGGGGGTCTCCCAGTCCCGGGACTCCCCCCTCCTTCTCCCAGCCACAGCCGCCTCAGCGACAAACCTCGTCCCCCACCTTTTCCAACAGCCTGCCCTCTCCTGGCTCCCCAGGTATGGGCCTGAACCGGGCTGGGACACCCCCAGGTCGGCAGACTTCACCCTCCTTCTTCCCTCAGTCCAACCAGGACTGGGCCAGGACCGCCGGGTCGAGCAGACCTGACGTGACCCAGCACTCCCCCACTGGATCCCTCCGAAGGGATACAGAGGCAGCCTACGTCCAGCCCTCTCCGAGTGCCCCCATCTCACATGCCCACCCTGGCACTACGCAGCAGCCAGTCCATGGAGACCTCCGACCCAACGGGATCCACCGCCCAGTACCCGGGTCTTCTCCACTGGCCCCAGTGGGGCTCGACTCGTCATCTGCAACTGTGCCCGAACCAGTCCATCCCAGTCCGCCTGGCACCACCACCACCGCGGGCTCTCAAGGCTTCGCCCATGGGAAACTTCCCTCTGACCGGGGTCTCCAGCCCCCGGGGACAGAGGGCCAGGTGTCCAGCGGTGACTCTGCCCGGCCTGCGGCCCCCAGCCCCCCCAGAGCAACGGGAGCGGTGCCCCTGCCCTGCCAGACGCTCCATAAACAGCCTGAGCAGAGGCCCTCTGCGGCTGAAATAAAATTAGAAGCTCTCACTGAACGCTTGGAAAAGGAGATGGACGCCCAGCACAAAGCCGACTACTTCGGTAAGCACGACCCCGGCTGTGCTGTGCCATTGCCCACTCGCCTGCCTGCAACTTTATGTGTGTGTGTGTGTGTTTGTGTGTGTGTGTGAGAGAGAGAGAGAGTGTGTGTGTGTGTGTGTGTGTGTGTGTGTGTGTGTGTGCTTTTGCCATGTCGACAGCGGTCAATCGAAATTTTGTGGTGCTTAGGCTGTCTACTTTGCAAGGAAAACCTTTGAACAAAAATTTGGTTTCATATGTCCATACGACCTTCAGTGTGTGTGTTAGTGTGTGTATGTGTGTGTGTGTGTGTGTGTGTGTGTGTTTGCTTGAGTCACTGATATAACATGGCTGGCTTTCCCAAAGTCAGGAGTATTACAGAGTTTCCTTTGGTGCCCCCTTCTCATAGTAGCCTGCATACACACACACACACACACACACACACACACACACACACACACACACACACACACACACACACACACACACACACAGACAGTCAGCCAGCCCCCCTCGCCTTTGCCTAGCATGGGGGAGAGACAGGGCAGTCCAGTCCATTGCAGAATCTGTTCATCATTGTCCAATTTGTTTCATTTCGTCACACATAAATCTCCACCTCGTCTGCTGGCCTGAGAGCAACTCTAAATCCTCTCTGGGAGAAGCAGCTGTGTGCCACCGGGAATGCCATTGCATTCACTGGGAATTTCAACCCAAGTGGATTAAGACCGTATAGGTCAACTAGGGCAGGGAGGCGGTGTGTGTGTGTGTGTATGTGTGTGTGTGTGTGTGTGTGTGTGTGAGGGAGGGGGGGTGTTGATTTTTTTTTTCCACTCACAACTTTTTAATCACGCAGTCCTCAAGTGCTTCCTCATTGAGTTTGACTTTAAAAAAAAATAACGATAAAAAAACAATCCCCACTGCCAACCGGCGTCGAGAAGCGAGAGGTGGGACTTGAGATCCGGGAGGATCACATGCTAGTATTTATATATCAGGTGGGCACAGCAAGTCTAATGGGAAGCACGTGTGGGACTGAGTGGCTGACTGGTGTGATAATTTTAGCCCCTAGCTGGCGCAGCACAGCGGCACACTGGCTGACTGGATTGGCCGGCGGGCGAGAGCTCTGAGCACTGAGTCATGCCCGCTGACTGTGCCCGTTGACTGTGCCCGCTCCTCAGTGCCAAGCCGTGGAGACACTCGCTGAGACTTGGCTGCTTTACGTGGGCCTGTCTCACATTCACTGGGGCACAAAGGAAACTTTCAGCATGGGGATGAAGTTCTTGAGGTGTGTGTAGGTGTGTGTGTGTGTGTGTGTGAGTGTGTGTGAGAGAGAGAGAGAGAGACGGGGGCTGGATGTAGTATGAACAAAGTGAAAGTTGAGATGTGTAAACACACATCACTCTTCATGACAAGCACACACACACACACACACACACACACTCAGCGTTGTGGAAGTAGGTGGAGGAGTGTTGGAATGCCACTCGTCAGCACAAGTTGGAGTGTGAAAAGTCCCAATAGCTTCACTCTCTGTTCCTACTGTCAGTTTGCCATGAGAGCGTGTGTCATGTGTTTCTCGTTTGGGAAAGAGATAGGAGCTGCCTAGGGCATGGACCTCCCACTGGTGATCACACACAGCTCAGTGTGTGTGTGTGTGTGTGTGTGTGAGTGAAGGAGATTGAGCAAGCAAACGTGTGAAGTTCCAGATATCTAGTTAGTGAGTGAGTGAGTGAGTGAGTGAATGAATGAATGAATGAGATGGTTGTGAGACAGAATACCTGAATGTAAATCCCTGTGGACAGAGAGGCAAGGAGTGAATGAGGATGGCTCACTTAAAGGCACACTAAGTGAGTCAGTGAGTCAGTGAGAGAGTGAATAAGGATGTTTGTGAAGAGATGCCGATGAAAGGGAGTGACTGAATGGACCAAACCTTGAGTGAACTGAATGAAAGAATGAATTTTGAAGAGTGAGTGATTGAGTGTGTTAGTGAAGGTATAATTACAGGTGAATAGGTGTTGGAAGTAGGAAGTCTATGAGGACAGGATGGTGACCTGAGGGGAAAGTCTGTCCTCAACTCTTGAACTGCACTTCACAGCTCTCCAGTGGTTGCCAAGTACCTCTCTGCCCCCTTGTAAAGAGAACTTCTTTATGGAATGTCAAGGTTGAGTGTGAGGGCTTTTGGGGGAGGGGGGGAAGGGGGGGGGGTTACAGACGCCTCTGGTGTTTGTACCCGTCGTGCTGACATGATCCAGACATTTACTGCATGGAAGTCCCCACGTAAAGCCCGCTAATCACACACGTACCTTTAGACAGACCGTAAACATCGTTTCAAACATACCTGCAACAGTTTCATTTTGTTTGCATAGTTCACATAGTTTCACCCTTAGAGTGGTCAAAGGGTTGTTCTTGTTCATTGACCCAGAAGGTTGGGTTGTTCATGGACTCTGTTCTTCCAGACTTCACATTCAGCTCTTCAGTAGCCAAAGGCTGAACCTTCCATTCACATTATATTTGTCCAACACAGAAAATGATCTCACTGGAAGTCTTCTTAATGTTGTCTGTGTTACTGGAAGATAGCTTTATCAGAAAACAATTTCATTGGCTCTCACCATAAACTGGTGTCACTGACTGTCTGTGGTATCCGAAGCTGGTGTCATTGGATAGCCGTGTTACCAAAAGCCTGTCATTGGGTTTCTCTGTGTTACCAGAAGCCTGTGTCATTGGCTGTGCATGTGAGCTTGAGTCATTGCCTATGTTACATCAGCTCAGTGTCATTGGTGTTCCGACCGGGACCTGTGTCATATGATAGCCTGTGTTGCTAGCGCTGTGTGTCACTGGTATGCTTGTGTTATTTGGCAGTCTGTGTGTGTGTGTTTGCCCGCTTATCTGTACCCTTGCCCATAAGAGGAGAAGCTGTGGTACCATAGGGCAGATGACCAGGGGCAGGCTGGACAATGCCATGAGAGGTGCAGTCTGCCAATCTGTGGTCGGCTGTTTCAAGGCCACTGGGCAACACTCTACTGTTAAGTCAGTGTGCTTTATTCAGACGTTAAACTAAGTGCTTGAGCTTCACTTCCACCCAGTCAGACATTACTAATAAGAAGAGTGGTAGGACTCGGCTGGATTGGCTGAATGTAATGATGAACCACTATAAACAAGTAGAATAGTACTATAAGCAACAGAGTTTGCTGAGTTTACAGCCCAGGTCAGTGGTGTGTGCGGGATAAAGGTCTTAGTTTCTTTCTCTTGGTGAGAGCATTTGGTTTCATCTCATTATTCTTTTCTCCAGTGGATCCAAAATTGAGTTTTAAAATAGCATTTTTTAAAACTCTCTCCTGATGGCCACCAACACTGAATATAGAACAGCCTCCAGTCCTGAGTCAGAAGCACCCAGCAGCACTCAGTCTGTCTGAGTCAAGCTCTGTCACGCCAACTGAAAGTGCGGAGGATCTGGCCTTGAGCGTGTCTAAAGGCGCTCTCTGTGCAGGAGTAGTTAAAAGCTCTCTCTCTCTCTCTCTCTCTCTCTCTCTCTCTCTCTCTCTCTCTCTCTCTCTCTCTCTCTCTTTCTCTCTCTCTCGCCACACACACAACACTGACAAAGCTTCTCGCTACTCGGAGGAGAGAATTATGAATACACTAGCATGATGTGCTTCATGAATGCCAACCTGAGCCTCTTCCTCCTCCTCCTCCTCTTCCTCCTCCTCACTGTCCCTGTAATAAAAGACGTCTTAGATCAACGCAGGCTGAGCATTCACGCTTCCTGTCCTGCTGTGTGGCCTTTTATGATGGAGTTCGGAGAAGTGAGTGTAGGCCTACAGTCACGATGTCCAGGCGTCCTACTTAAAAATGGAAGATACGGAATAAAAACACACATACCATCCAGTTGAAGTTGTGTTACTCATGACACCTGCTGTTTGCATTTTTAAAAAGAAAATAAAATGAACTGTAGATGGAGTTCTCATGAGTGTGTGTGTGGTAGGTATGTAGACAGGAAGTGATGTTTCTGAGACTGGTGTGAGTCTGTGATTGGTTGGCATGTTGGATTCTTATTGGCCAAGGGGCTGCCCTGGGAAAATGAATCTGGAGCCAATAGAAGTGCGCCAGGGGATCGTGGAGGAATGTCTGGAAAACTGGCTCCTGGAGTTTGCACTGAGCCGGGAACGCGACAGGCCCTGAGAGCCAGCGCATGATTTATAAAGGGGCTTCTTGGCCACAGATACAGCCACTACTGGGAGGGAGAGGAACTGTGTGTGTGTGTGTGAGAGTAGGGGCATCGGACACACAGACTGCAGGATAGTCAGTATAGCCAACTCAACCAATGGCCAACACACACACACACACACACACCATATGCAACCCTTTTATCCTAAGGAAAATTGCCAGGGTGAGCTATCAGAGTATTTGTGTGGGGTTTCTGGGGGTCTGATATGCACAAACACACAGATTTCAGATGGTCAGTCATTTGGATGCTGTGTTTTGGGCGTGTCTGATAGGCTACGCATGCCTCACAGATTGCTTGCGTTGACAACTCTATCCAGCCTTGGCTTCTTCTCCTTCTCTGCCCCACTCTCACAGACAAGTACACAAGTTCACATAAATATGCTATTGTAATCAAAGTGTTTTTTTTTATTGTCATTTTTAATCACACTGTGAATGTTTTTAAATCCTGGAAATATAAAGGTGGTGATGAAGGCAAGCAATTTTCCACGGAAGAAAGAGAGAGAAAAACACAAAGTGTGTTTGTGTTTGGTTTGCCTTCTGTTGCCTGAGGGCCTTCAATTCATGCCTCTTATTTTCACAGCTGTGGTGCATTTTAGGGTGACAGGGGTGGGGGTGAGATCGTGAGGGCATCAGAATAATAGCTGTTTATTGTGCCCCTGCCAGGTCCCCTGGTATTGAGGGCTGAGTGCATATAATTTAGCCAGGGAAGCTCAAACCAAGAAAGACAGTAGATACTTAGTGATTGATTCATGACTGTGTAATAAAGCTCACTTGGATGAATTACATGAATTACCTCCTACCAGTTTATGAAACGTTAGCACTAAATTACATTAGGCCATGGGAGGGCATCTTATACAGGTGACACTTTGCTATCAGTGAACCTCAAGTCTACGGCGGGCAAACTGCTCCTTAAATTCTATTACCTGAAATGACTGCTTATAGTCTCATAGAAATGATCTCAACTGGATGAGATATGGTCTTAATATACAGAGCTATGGGGGTGGGATATGGTTTATATGTACCACCAGGGAGGACAAAACAGTGTATGGCTTTTTTCATACTGAATTTAATGAAGCCCATAGCAAGCTAGCTTGCTAGTAGACTAGGTTTTTTTTTTCCCTCCCAGATCAAAGATCCTAGATTACTAACCGCTCCAAGCGTCTCTGGTGGAGATGTTCCCGCGTGGGGCTGGGCTGTGGCGGGTTCTAAAATAGAGTGCTGTGGAATGCTAGGCTAGTGTCAGAGTTCTCTGGCCCTCTTTGAATGGTAAAGCCTCTCCACAGGGACTTCATTATGGGAAAGCCACAAATTCTCTTTTGGGCTCACACACGTGTGTGTGTGTGTGTGTGTGTGTGTGGGTTGGGGACACATGGTACCCTCAAGTGGCCTCTACGCTGTGTGTGTCCATGTGTGTGTGCATGTGTGTGTGTGTATGTGTGTGTGGGTGGAAAGCTTTGTGAGTTAAGATGGGAGGGATGGGTCTGAGAACAACACAGTACCTCTCTCTCTCTCTCTCTCTCTCTCTCTCTCTCTCTCTCTCTCTCTCTCTCTCTACACACACACACACACACGCACACACGCGCACACACACACGCACACACACACTAGTTCCACTTTTCTAGTCCCTTAGGAGTTGGTTCCAGGTATGTGGAGAGCCGCTGCCCTTTGAAATGTGTAGAGCTATTGATCCACTTTTCCAGAAAACAGAAGCTAAATTTACCAGAATAGTCCATCAGGTCAAGGTCAGGACCTCAGAACACACACACACACACACACAGAGAGAGAGAGAGAGAGAGAGAGAAACACACCCCAGAGACTAGGCATGTTTATGGGAATGGTGAGGTCATTACTATAGTAACACAGAGTGCAAACAATCACACCAAGACGTAGTTTCTCTCTCAAGTCATCACTCATATTGTCAGCCATTAACTTCATTTTAATACACCTGGAGAAACCTATCTGACAAATGACCAAATATGGGAAAGTATTATCATTAGATGCAGCCCACATTCCCCCACAATACAGACATGTTTTCAACCTATTAGCGCCTCTACTAATAAAACCACACCACAGAGTGACAACAGGTAGCAATTCTGGCACATTGCAGAGCAGAAACAACTGAAGACAATTATGTACTGAGAATATCCTCATTTGTGCACTGAGCCGCTAGTGTTTGCACGCAGGTGTGTTTTTATGCTATTGAATTAGCAAGCTAGGCTATTTGTATTATGTCAAGTGATTGAATCAGTGTTTGTTAGCTAGCTAGCTACTTAGCTTTTATGAGCTGTTTTCAGTTGAGATCTGATCCCTTGATGGTGCCCTGTTTCCTTCAGTGCCTCAGAGGGCTGCTGGGTTATCCGAGATGGCATGTGCCCTATGCAGACATTTCCTGTAGACAGGAGATACAGTACGTGAGATTCCTACAGACAGGAAGTGGAGTGCTCATTCCAGAGATAGCCAGTCATTTAGCCTCTGGTCTCCTCATGGCCTTCATGGGTCTGCTGCTGCTGCTAGCCACTGGATGTGCTCTAGTATCAGGGAAACCAAAACCAAAAAGAGACATTTGGTACTTAGTGATTGATTCATGACTGTGATAATAAAGCTCATTTGGATGAATCCCATGAATTATCTTCTACCATTTTCTAGTAGCCTATCAGTGTGTTAAAGAGAGGCTAATATACACAGAGGAAATTGGTCTTCAGGCATGCATGCAGAGGAGACATGGTCAGTAAACAGAAACAACAGCAACAGGACTGCCCATGACCTCATCATGTGTGCCCTCACATCTTGGGTGTGGTGGAGCTGAGCAGTGGTGCTGCTGTCACTATCTGAGGAAATCGTTGGCCTGGATTCAAAACCAACAGTTGCTGTTGAACTTAAACTTCAAATTCGCTTATTTACAACTTAAAAGAACTTAAAGTGACTTTGTATTACCATACATTTGATTTGCTTGTCTGGAAGATCTGAATCAACTGTAGGCAAGGCCTGAGACAGCTGTCCAAACTTGCACGGTTAAAAGATTAATAGCCAGTCCATGAGTCAGTCAGTGGGGTTAATAACATATTAATAATCAGTGGATAGCAGACTAGCGTTAATAACAGGTTAATAATCACCCTATCCATGTCATCCAGATGAGACCGTCCTTCTACAGCAGCAGAAGCTCTTATGCATGCAGTGCTGTGTCAGGCCTGCTGCTGCCAGCCTGCTGGTGCACACATGGCCGCTCCTTAGCTACAGCTGGAGCCCCAGTTTAAGACTGAAGTGGCTCTCTGAAGCACAGAGCAGCGTCTGTCCACACCGCTGAAGTCAGTTGATCTCTATCGACGGAGAGGGAGAAGACTGGTTTCTTTTAGGGAAGAGAGAGAGGGAAAGAGTGTGGCTGTGTAGAGAGGGAGGAGGGAGGGAGAGGGAAATGAGAGAGAGAAAATTCAGCAGTAGTGGGCAGGGATTGGCTATAGTTGGCTAGATCT
>JAODXP020000023.1:21323713-21326213 GCA_027497455.2 Sardinella longiceps
ACACGTGTGCACATGCACACACATCATCACACCATCACACACACACACACACACACACCGTAGACTTACAGCCGTGTGTGTGTGTGTGTGTGTGTGTGTGTGTGTGTTGATAAGTGGATTATGTGTGGGTTGTTGAGTGTTTCTTCCCCTCATCATCGTTGCCTGAGACTCATTTTCCCTCTTCATGTGATTGGCTCCTCAGCTCAGCTTATCTAGTCTCACTGAAGGACAGTATGTGCTCAGAGACACAATAGACACACGCCAAGGACAAATACTCTATGTTACACTTGTGTGGTCTGTGTGTATGTGTGCGTGTGTGTGTGTGTATTTATATATGTTTATATAGTCTTGTTTAGTTGTTGATGCATGTTGTAGAGTTGTGTATCCACGATGTGTGTGTGCGAGATTGAAGAATGTTTTCAAATTCTCTCTCTCTCTCTCTCTCTCTCTCTCTCTCTCTCTCTCTCTCTCTCTCTCTCTCTCTCTCTCTCTCTCTCCCACACACAGGCCGCAGACTGAGGGGAAAGGCCTTCTACTTTGTCTGTGGGAAAGTGTTCTGTGAAGAGGACTTCCTGGTAGGTCCTCCATTTGTGTGTGTGTGTAGTCCAGCTGTTCTAAATGCGCATCTGCCCCTCCTCTCCCATCTGTGTGCTGTGTGTGTTTATGTGGAGGAGGCGTCTCACTGCATCTGTACTTTTAGATGAAGTCTCTAATGGTGCTGGAGCGCCAAACCAAAAGACTAATTGGTTCTTTTAGTTAAATGGCAAAGGGTGTGTGTGTGTGTGTGTGTGTGTGTGTGTGTGTGTGTGTGTGTGTGTGTGTGTGTGTGTGTGTGTGTGTGTGTGTGTGTGTGTGTGTGTGTGTGCATGTGCATATATTCTAACTCATTCTTGAGTGGTTTTCACTGTGATAAAAGTGAAAACACACACACACACACTCACACACACACACACACACACACACACACACACTCCTCCCACTCTCCTTCACACCCGGCAGTCTGTTTAGACATGCTATATTGAGCGTAGGACAGCACTAACAAGCAATTAAAGTACACACACACACACACTTACACACACACACACACAGGAGCCCAGTGCGTTGGTGTAGCCCATCAGCAAACAGCATGTGTGTGGGTTGCACCCAGAATAAGCAGCAGGCAGCTATCTCTTCCACACTGCTGCTCTCTCTCATTACGAGTGCTGCTCCACTGGCCCCTGTTTGATCTCCACTCATTCGGACTACAGCAGCAGTTATATTCACCTTTAGCACCCCCCCCCTCTCTCTCTCTCTCTTTCTTTCGCTCTCTCTCTCTTCCTTTCGCTCTCTCTCTCTTCCTTTCTCTCTCTCTCTCTCTCTCTCTCTCTCTCTTTCTCTCTCACTCTCTCTATCACTATCTCTGAAAGAACATTGAGTTTCATACAATTCATTAAACACATGAAAGACGTCACGTCAGTGAGGTTATTTTTAACGACAAAGTCAGAGAGTGTAATTATAATGTTGGTTACCCCTCATGCCCCTATAATGCGTCATTACCACCATGCATTGCCTTTTTCCTCTTCTCTCTCCCTCTCCCTCTGTCTCTCTCTCTCTCCCTCCCCCACCCCTCTCTCTTTTGCTCTCTTTCCCCCAAATCCAAGTCAAGGATGAAGTGAGTTGTTCTGTTGGATGGTGAAGATCAGACTCTTATTTTACAGCAATTTAAACTTGTTTAGTTTGACTGGTGACTGGACACACCGTGGGCGTCTCACGCACAGAGCTGGGAAAGAGTCACTGTGTTATTGTTGTTTCGGTTGCCTTGTCCACCATATGGAAAGCCAGTGTCAGGCTCTTAAAGACCTGCTAAGGCGAAGAGAGAGGGAGAGAGAGAACGAGGGAGAGAGAGAGAGAGAGAGAGAGAGAGAGAGAGAGAGAACGAGGGAGGGAGAGAGAGAGTCTTAGCATCGGAAGGAATAATAACTCTGATTAGGGGAAAATCTGAGACTGAGAGAAAGAAAGAGAGAGGGGGGGAGGTGAAGAATGAGTCAACTGCAGTGTGATTTATGGCTCAGCATAGACACTGTGCATAGCCTCCACTTTAGCAAAGTAAGAGTTTTAGTTTAACTCCAGTAGTCAGTCCTCCCTCTTCTCATCCTGTCTTTCTCCACTTCTTCCTCTTATCTTTCCATCCCCCTCCCTCTTTCTCCTAATCCTACTTTCATCATCTGTATCTTTCCTCTCAAATCTTCTGTATCCTGCCATCCCCTCCCTCTCCCTCCCTCTCCCTCTCTCTCCATCTCTCTCTCTCTCTCTCTCTCTCTCTCTCTCTCTCTCTCTCTCTCTCTCTCTCTCTCTGTCTCTTGATTCCAAGTCTGTGAGTGACTGTGCATTTCTCTGGTCCTGAGCCCTCAGTCTGTTTCTCTCCTTCAGTACTCCGGCTTCCAGCAGTCTGCAGACAAGTGTAACGCCTGCGGCCATCTCATCATGGATATGGTAAGCCAGCCACGTGTGTGTGTGTGTG
>JAODXP020000023.1:21336213-21358713 GCA_027497455.2 Sardinella longiceps
TATTGTTTTGTAATAGCTTACTGGCACCAGTGTACTCAGCCTTTGCTACATTGTGTGTAAGCATTGTTTACCTACCATTTACCTTTCTAGAGAAAAGGATACAAGTCAAAACCAAAGCAGACCGTTAAACAGTTGGGTCTGTCAGGGAGTAGGGGGGGCAGGAGGACAATCCTTTTGCTTTATTTCTTTTTCACATTATTCCATGAAACTGCTGGCCAGCTCAAGAGGTTTCACTAGTTTGGCAACTTTGCACATCAAGAATACCCAGGTTAAGAAGTCGTATCTTTATATATATATATGTGTGTGTGTGTGTGTGTGTGTTACCATTTGGGTGTTGTACCTGTCTGCTGACTGGAGAGTCAACACTGAGGCTAAATCCCAAAACAGCCCTCTTGCCATGATCATCGACCCTTTATAGACTTCACCGGCACCAATCAGGCAATCATGAAGCCAATTCACGCCAGTGAAGTCTTTAAGGGTTCAGTCATTAGGCATTAGGGGGTTACTGGGATTCAGTCTCTGATTCTGTGATAGTCGTGACAAGCACTCAGTGTGTGACCTAGTACATCATGGAATCATAGTCCACACCTCTGGTCCCAAAATCTGAATATGACCAAATACATCTTTGAAAGCGAGTTGTATTTCACTCAACAGCTTATTAGACTGAGTGCAATCATCATCATCATGTTTAAGACCTACGCTGTTTGAGTGGCTCTAGGCTGGCTGATGCCTACAGGGCAAGTTGCTGATATAAAGGACGCCAATAGAGCCCCGCAGTACCTATCTTAGCCCAACAGAGGGAACCAGAGGCACAACTCACTAGTTCTAGTTCTAATTTACAGACAGCACTTCAATGCCTGTAAACACGTTATGCTATTCCTCTACTAACTGAACGCAACAACTCATAAAGTGCAGTAAACATAACTTAAAGTCCCAAATCCATCTAAATTGGAGTCCAAATAGATTACACTAATGCAAACAGTTATACTTACGGGGAGGCATTTTTTGTCAAGCAAAACTGTATGACACGGCCCTTTTTACGGAGGCATGAATACGGTTAGTGTCATTGTTTCTTCTTACTGGTTATTGTTTCATAGTTAAGAGAGCCATTAGTGATTCGTGTTTACGACTTTTGTAAGAGCTCTTCTACAGAATATTATAAATGTCTAAAATTCAATGAGGACTTTCTTCCTCTTATTTTTTAGGTGAATTATTTGTAACTTTTAAAAATGTCAAATGAGTTCTCAAACTTGAAGCCAATTTCTGTTGACCGACTTAAGCACGGATCACTAATGCTTCTACATATACCCATTACTAACATTACAAAACTCATCCCTATGGAAGATGCTTTGATTTACTTCAACATGCATCCCTAACTCATTTTATATATAAATATAAAAAACGACAAATAAAACAATAAATTAAACCTCTCTATGATGTAAAATAAAACATTCTAAAAAGGTTCTATGTACAACAAAACGTCAATAAAACAAAACCAAAATTCAAAACATATTGAAGCTGCCACTGATGCGTCGTCTTCAAGCCCCCCAGTGTAATGTCTGGACGGGCTTTTTTAAGGGCTCAACTTAAACATGAGGAGGGTTAGCAGGCAAACCAGGAGTCGTGAGAGAAGGAAATGCTGGGCCACATCTGGCACTGAACTGGCCCAGATCTGGCTCTATGTGGGAGACCCACAGCAGGATTTGGGGGGGGTAGGCGGGTGCTGCTCAGGGTTAGCAGAGTTCCACAAAGGACTTCCCACAACTGGACCATGACTAAACAGGCCAGTGTTCCGTGTTCCGCATTCTGTTTGTGTTCTGTTTTTGGTTGGTTCAGACCAGAGAATGTGGAGGGGGGTTGGGAGTGGGGGGGGCACTGAGTGCCTCCTTTTGTTTGTTCTGCCCTTGCCGCACTCATGGAAAAATGTCTATTCAAAGAGTTGTCATCGGATCGCTATCGCACCGCACCGCCACTGATTTCCTGTTATTTCAAACAGGAAGTGAGGTCACTGGAATGCCGTTTGATCCTTCGCAAAACTAAAATGTTTTTGGCAGGGTGCGTTCCCAACCCCCTCTTTACCTCTATTCTGAGCTACAATGGAAACAAACTCCCATTTGCAGCCGTGATACCAACCAAAAAAGAAAATCCCCCCTTCAGATTTATTTCTAGACACTCCAAAATTAAACTGTGGCTTCATAGGGGGGGATGGAGGGCTGGGGGCATTTAAACTTCCGCCCTACCCCGCCGGAGTTTTAGTCTCTGGTGGAATTCTAATGTCCCCCCCTAACCCCTAAAAGACTCCACTGGCATAGATCAACCAATCACAAAGTTCATTCATGCCACTGAAGTCTTTGAGGGTTCAGGGTTTAGCTGGGATGGGGCACTGGGATTCAGTCTGACTATGTCCACACAGTGTAGCAGCCCCTTTAAAAAAAAAGCCTTGCTGACGTCTCCTGGCCCCCCTGCTACCACTGTAAAGCTAACAGAGTACCTTTAATGCCAGGAGGGACAGAGGAAGTGGAGGACGGGCAGAGAAAGTTACAGCAGTCAGATATGAACAGCATGTGAGCGTAGTGTGAGCGTATGTGAGCGTAGTGTGAGCGTAAATGGTTCCTCCTGCAGTTAATACACCGTGTAAAAAGGAGGTGGTGGTAGTAGTAGTAGTAATAGTACAGTAATAGTAGTAGTAGTGTTTGGAAGAGGCCATCTCAGCTAGTGTTGGGGGGGTGGGGGGCGATAGCCGTAAGAGAGTAGCTTATGTGAGTAGTGAACGTGAAGTAGTTAGCATATACGAGATTGGTGAAGTCTAGTGTGTGTGTGTGTAAAGGCTGTGTAGGATGGAGATGATGGTAGTGTGTAGTGTATGTTTGGGCTAATGCTGAATTAGTCGAAGGAGAAAGGGTCGAGTCCAAGCAGCAGTCGTCAGATTGACGACGAGTAGAGGAGGAGGTGCTGTATGTGTGTGTGTGGAATGATAGAATGATTGAATGAATGAGACGGGTCCCAAAACTACTGGAAAGGACACAGAATGGAGCTGAACCTGATTCTGAGTCGGCGGCAGTCTGTGTTGAGTGTTTGTGTGTGTGTGTGTGTAGGTGTGTGGACCTTCAGGAAGCAAAGAGGCCGTGCAAAGGGCAAACACCCTAACCTGGTCCCCTCCTGAGAGGACTCAGGAGAAGCCCCGAGGGTGGCATGGGCGGAGGAGGATGAGGCGATGGCTGGATGGAATGGATGGAGTCTTTTAGAGCGTGCTGGAATGGATGGGGGGATTGGGCGGGGGGGCCTCTAAGGCTGCTCTTCTTTCTTCTTTAAAGAGATGCGTTTCTTTCTGGCAGCGAGCATCTCATAGAAGGGATCCACACTCACGGCCGAGCTGAGAGTGAGAGCGAGAGAGAGAGAGAGAGAGGGCGGGAGAAAGAGTGACAGAAATAATAAGAGAGAGTTACACAGGAAAAAATATACCCCACATAAATAGACAGAATGTCTTCTCTCAGACTCTGCATTCCTCTCCTCCACCCACTGAGTCTCTCCTCCTCCCTCCCTTCTGAGTCCTTTCTCTTTCTAGTCATCCCTCTCTCCTACCCTACTTCTTTCAATTATATTCCTCTCTCCTCTTACTCTACACACCTGTGTCTTTCTCTACTGCTCTATCCACCCATCATCTCATGCCTCCTTCCCTCCATCTCCCTCTCTCCCTCTTTCCATCCCTTTTTCCATCCTCCTTTCCCCTCTCTTCCTTACTTGATGGCGTGTATCCACTCGTCTTTCTCTTCTGGCGTGGGGGCGGAGATTCGGTAGACCATGTGATTTCCTTCCACCACTCGGCCGTCTGCCTCTGTCTTACACGCCTTGATCAGCTGCCCCCGGTTGTTGGGGATGTAGAGCTCAAAACAGTTCTACACACACACACACACACACACACACACACACACACACACACACACACACACAGCGTTAGTGTTTAGATGGGTAGAAGAGAGACACATATTTTTATACAACATCAAATATTATATTTTTTGCCTTTAAGTTTTGACTGTAAGTAGGGCAGTCCAAAGTGCGGGGTGATTTTTTTTTTTACGTTAACACAGATGCATCAGCCAACCCCATAGTGTTCAAAAGCCAATCAATGAAAGAGAGAGACCAATAGAGAGAGAGAGATAGAGAGAGAGAGAGAGAGAGAGAGAGAGAGAGAGAGAGAGAGAGAGAGAGAGAGAGAGAGAGAGAGAGAGAGAGAGAGAGATAGATACTCAAACAGAAGAACAATACAGCAATGACACTTACAGGTTTTCTGGGGTCCTCCACCTCCCGAATACTCAGGTTCTCCAGGGGGATGATACCTCTAGGCTCTTTGTCCTGAGGACACACACACACACACACACACACACACACAGTATTATCAGTGGCACCATCGACTGCACCATGTTGATGAGCTGTGCAGACAAGTCTTATCGCCTTACCGTTGTGTACTCAAAGTAATAGAGGCAGTTATCGGTCAGGATAAACCATCGTCTCTTCCAAGTCTTCACTCGTCCACCTATAATAGCACAGCAGAGGAGTGAGGACTCAAGGTCAACGCGCTGGATCACGTCCAATTCAAACACAAAGTGCTGTCCTGACGCTCTTGTCACCCGCTTAGTCTATATAGCTATTGATTTACTAATGGGACCAGCTCTGGTCAAACTCCCAATCTACTGTACAGTGACTGACTCCCATTAAAGGAGAGTACCGGAGTGAATTCAAACATAGCCCTGTTGAAAGAGCTTGCTAAATGCGCTAGTTAGCGAGTGGAACAAAATCATTTGGTACAGCACAGACCGAACGCAAACGCAGAAGCGAACAGGCACTTTACACTGAATCAATGAGACCTGTCTGTTGGAAACCGACAGTAAGATCTGAGGTTACATTGACTCAATGTAAAGTGTTTTGCGTTCGCGTTAGGTCTATGCTGTTCGAAATTCTTTCATTTCATGCGAAATGTCTTGCTGTTAGAAGGCTCGTGCAGCAGGGCTATGCTTAAACTTACTCCGGTATATTGCTTTAAGAGCTCTTAACAGCACTCTCAGGTCAACTCTTAATGTGGCAGTTGGAAGTTACTTCTGAAGCAGGCTAACTAGGCTACTCTACTCACTGCAAGGGAAAGTTTAGTCTCTACAAACACTATCAATCCCAAACAGCATAACTGGCGTTAGAATGAAGCTGCTAGCTAACTAGTGCCTTTGGTGAAACTAGCGGCAGATATGCTAACAGTCAAAGCAAAGATTATGGAAATACTAAGATATGGCAAGCTCCGCTTGAATCCTCTCTGGTCAAAGCTTTCCTTGCTTCCCTACACAGTTTCCTTACTTCCTTACACGGTCCATTAGTCTGACAGACCATTATGGGACCACTGTTTAAATGAATTGGAAGATGTTGCCTCGCCTATGAAAATGGCCGTTAAAACGTCCCACTCTGGCTTTAAAAGCTCCTCTGAGGGTAGACAACAGGAAGTGTGGAAAACCTCTCTAACCTCTAACCTCAGCCCCAGTCCCAGCCCCACCTCTACTTCACACTGCAGGGATGTCTTAAAGCAATATACCGGAGTAAGTTTAAGCATAGCCCTGCTGCACAAGCCTTCTAACAGTAATATATTTCGCATGAAATGAAAGATTTTCGAACAGCACAGACCTAACGCGAACGCAAAACACTTTACATTGAGTCAATGTAACCTCAGATCTTACTTTCGGTTTCCAACCAAATTATTTTGTTCCACTCGCTAACTAGCGCATTTAGCAAGCTCTTTCAACAGGGCTATGTTTGAATTCACTCCGGTACTCTCCTTTAAGGTGGGGGAGGTCAGGAGGATGTCAAGGGCCCTGCTCAGACAGGTGAGGGCCCTCAGGCCAGCTAGATGATGAGTAATGAGGGGATAGTATATTCCTACGATATTCCTTTACAGGGCAAACAAAAGTAAAGGTCAGGATTTCAGCAACATGGGGCACTAACACTGAGCTTGAGTCACCTGACTTTCAGTTGCTGAAATTCCTGCTGCTAAACCACCACACCCACCACATGTCCTGTCCATTCCCAGGTGAGTGAGTGAGCGAGTACCTACCTCCTGGATCGGCAGAGGGTTGGAGGGAGGGAGGGGGGAGAGGCCCCCACCGAGAGAAAGCCCCCAGGAGAAGCAGAACACAGCCACAGAGCAGGAGCCACAGGCAGCAGCGCAGAAGGACAGACGGATGGACAGAACCAGAGAGAAAGAGAGCAGAGAGAGAGAGAGAGAGAGAGAGGGAGATTAGTGTCGGATAGATCATAGACCCAACCATGCAAAAAGATAAAGACCACGCAACGCAGGCTGCCACCATGCTGAACAGTAAGGAGAGATGATAATAATAGGCTCTGTGTGTGTGTGTGTGTGTGTGTGTGTGTGTGTGTGTGTGTGTGTGTGTGTGTGTGTGTGTGTGTGTGTTGAATGAGTTGTGCTGAATGTGACACTGATGTTGGACAGACAATGTGTGTTTTATCATTATTACAATTACAGTGGTGTGTGTGTGTGTGTGTGTGTGTGTGTGTGTGTGTGTGTGTGTGTAAAGAATGTGCATGTTTAAGAAAAAAAGCAATTCAGCGCTGTACAGGAGTTCACACTATCATGCACAGACAGCCTTGACTTCTTCATCCAAGATGCACAAAGACAGACAGAGAGGAGAGAGAAAACGGCCCAGACAGAACACAAAGCACTAGGAGATAGAGCTGTTTTATGTCTGTTATGTCACAATCAGCTCTGCAATCAACCCACATCAAGCTCCTCTATTTCCCCCTCTCCAGGTCTGAGACGTGATGAAACTGCTTATGTGTTCAAAAATAGCCCATCAGAATAGTATAGATTCCAGAAGGGGGGGGGGGGTCACAGACTGAGCACAGGAAGAAATGAACACAAAGACAGACACAGACAGAAACCCAATCCACGAGAATCTCAGAGCTCTTGTTTTCTTGGAGACGTGTAAGCGTACTCCTTAACAGCCGTTCAAAAATTCGACACCACCCCACCCCGACCCTGATGTCCATCCCCATCATCACTCCCCAAGCCAAGCTCTAAAGCAGTCTCTTACCCAGTTTGAGGAGCCAGCCCTCTCTGTCGGGGTTGAAGAAGGTGTGCGTCAGGTCGTTGCCGTCGTCCTCGGGGATCTTGAAGGGCTCGTTCTTGATGCTCTCATAGAGGTTCTGAGGAAGGAAAAGGAGACACAGAGGAAGGATTAAATTGATCTCCGACCTCTTGGCTTGGGAGTTGATTATACGCACGGGGGCACGATGTTTTGACTAATGTTGCTCAGCAACCACAATACAGGGTCTGCATGTTCATACTGGATCACCATGATAATTTGCCTGCTGCTGATCAAAGTTCAAAAGTAGCCCAGTGTTTCTTCCTAAACAAAATCAACAGCTGATAACAGACACCCCTCCCTCCAAAAACAATCTAAGTGCTGTGAATATACGTTAGCGTTGACTAACTTTATGGATATGTGGCTGTGATCTTTTCAACATCCCTCTGATGTTCAATGGCTATGGTAACAGATGCGGGCATATGAAAAGCAAACCTAATAATTTTCATATGCCCGCATCTGTTAGCGTTGGCTGCCGTTTCGCTACTTGGTCTGCAATTTGATTCACTCCGGATAATTCTTTTAAGTCAAAACTGCATCTGCCCTAGCAATTAGCTTCCACTATAATCAATGCAACTGCCTACATCAGACACTCCAGAAAAATAGACTATACAAGTCTTTTAGTTTTTGGAAGTGGCTTGACATGACACTTCCGTAAGGCATCCAGTGTAGCCCTCGGGTGAGAGTGCGCGATTAACAATACTGTTATCATCAGAGGGAGACGGAGGAGCTTTGGCCTTGTTTTCCTGCTCGGAGGTGGCAGCACATTCCATTCCTGTCCTGTCCACTCAAGAACACTTCAAGATAACCGTGATGGTAAACAGAAAATATTATTCTCCTCAAGCGTCCGGCAGCACACAAACACTGCTACTGTTCCTGCCCTTTCATTCGCAAACCCACACCAACACCCACACACACACACACACACACACACACACACACACACACACTTACCCGTAGCAGCTCCTCGGGCAGGTCTCCTCCCTCGTTGATGCCGCGGTTCATGGAGATGAAGCGCTCCACAGTGGGCTTGTCTCGCACGTTGGGGTTGTGCAGACTGGTGTTCAGCATGATGATGGCGAAGGACAGAACGTAGCACGTGTCTGCAAGAGGCAGGAGAGAGTGGGGGCACCCAGGGGTGAGAGAGGGTGTGTGTGTGTGTGTGTGTGTGTGTGTGTTGATGCTAGCTTGATACAGCTGTGTTATAACAAGTCTATGATGGTCAGTCAAGGTCCAATGTGTCTGTGTCTGTCTTTGTGTGTGTGTGTGTGTGTGTGTGTGTGTGTGTGTGTTTGAGAGAGAGAGTGTATGAGTGCGAGGGCACAGAGGTTGGCCAACGTACCTGTGCTCTGGAACACTCCTGGATTGCAGTGACAGTATCTCTGAGCAAAGGCCTCCATCATTCTGTCAATCTTCTGGGCCTCTCCAGGCAAGCGGAAACTCCACAGGAATTGTCTGAGAGAGGATAACCCAACCCATACATTAGTGACTGCAGAGATGCAAACACACACACTTAACACAGGGTTTGGAGGGGTAAAATACACACAAACATGTTCTTTCCAGCATTACCAAACAACTTACTAGACACTCACAGTACATAGCATCGCTTACTAGAATCATTGGTGGTCCTCTATAAATGGTTATTGAATAGCTTATTAACAGCAGTAAGTTAATTGGAAAGTTGGTCGCTAAATTCCATCAGGTTTTTCCATTATCATTTAGCCATAACAAACTAAATTGTTAACTAACTCACTAACTAACCATTCAGTGAAATACTGTTTCATTTCTGTTAATTACGGTTTTCTAACTGTTGACTTTCATCTAAGTACTTACTGGAGTAAATAAAATATTTAATAACCATTTATAGAGGACCGTAATTATGAAGTGCTACAGAATTATTTGTTTGAGAAATAATGACATACTGATAGACAGACGGACCCCAAGGAAGAGAGAGACAGACATATGAGAGAAGAGAAGGGAATGACTGTGGTGACAGTACAAAACTAAGGAATCAAATTCAGAGGGTTACCTGAGAGCTTGTACCAGGTTAAGATCAGTGAACTCATGGAGATCAACAAACGCCTGCAGTACTTTAATGTTGAAGTCATCTCTGTGGAGGGGAGGGGGATACAATAGACACTGTGAGAAAGCAGCACCTCCAGAAAAATGTAAAACCAAGACTAACCTATCTGTGAGTAAAAATCAGTCCATCTCATCAGTAATGTATGGACAAGGAATAACTTCACATATGCACACATACATTAGTTACTCATAACCTATGAACTCTTTGTTGCAGGTATCTCACCTTTCCCCCAGGTAGTCTCCAATGGCGGTTTTGTTTAAGCCTTCGCCTTTGTACAGGAACTGAGCAATGTCTTCTGGTGTGTGTCTTAGCAGCTCATTTTCCACCAGGAACACAATGCCCTGCCAAACACACACACACACACATTAAATGGACATGCACTAACAAACAATACTGGCATTCATTGTCTAATGAGGTAAAAAAACACACACACACACACACACACACATTATACGGAGACGCACTAACAAATACTACTGGCATTCATTGCCTAACAAGGTAAAAATACAGAGAGAATAGTAAGAGATCAAATTGGGTGAGAGAAGACAGGAGAGAGACAAATAAAATGGCAGAAATCCAGAGGAAATTAAACAGTGCTAAAGCTCTTCAAACTCACTGGCAGTAAAGGAGTTTGAAATTGGATGCCTGACTAACAATCACTAGAGCATGGTTTGCTTCTCCGTGGTTTGAGTCTGGCTTGTTTGGTCTAGTCTCTCAGAAAAGTTGGCCTATGCACGCCAATGTTTACTTACTTTCTTAGGGTCCATGTTGAACTTCTTCCGACCCATAGCCACATGCCGACTCTTCTGTAGCGTTTTGCTGAAAAACAAAGACAGACTTCAGTTAGAATTCATCCTTTTGATACACAACAGACACATTGAGAGGGGATGGAAAGGAAAAACACTATTTACTTAATTACTTTTTTTCACATTCCTCTGGTAATTCATTGACAACAAAACATATCTTACCAAAAATAGCAAGAGTGACAGAGTGAAAGAAGTCGAGAAAGAAAGTGGAAGATAAAAGACAGACAGCAAGAAAGAGTTAGAGAGATAGATAGAGAGAGGGGAAAAAGAAAGAAAGAAAGAAAGAAAGAAAGAAAGAGAGAGAGAGAGAGAGAGAGAGAGAGAGAGAGAGAGAGAGAGAGAGAGAGAGAGAGATTAAAAAGTAAAAGATATACAATATAGAGTTGGAGACACAAGGGCCTGAAGAGAAAGGTGTAGAAAGAAGCAGAGCGTGCATTTAAGTAGTCAGAAAGCAAGTCGTGTGGACATGTGTCTGACCTGCCCTCTGTGCTAGCCTCCAGCCCTTCCACCTCAATGATGGCTTCCCTCAGTTCCTCCCGCAGCCTCTGGATCTCCTGCAGCAGGGCACCCTTCCTGCGGCGGATCTCCTCCAGCTCCGAGCGCTCCTCCGGGCTAAGGTCTGCTGGGACTGGGGGGGAGGGGTACATGAGCCAGAGACACGGGTGGGCAGGGGATGGAAAGGGGTGCAGTTAGAGACAGAAAAGAGCAATGGTGAAGTTTTCAATAATATGAATACAAACAATGTGTCCTCAATGTCAAAAAAAAAATCCCCTGTGTGAGTAAGAAATGTTAATAGGTTGTTTTTCTCGCTGGGAGTTGTTTCTTTTGACATTTTCATTTCCTTTTGCTTTGAGGTATGAATACAGAGCTGGCCTACAGTGGGGGGATACAGGACGCACAGAGGCGCTTTGTTTGCCAAGAGGGACAGCGAAAGCAAGCTGGCAAAGTCTGCATTCCGGGAATGGTCATCTCCATGGCGCACTAAGGAAACGAACCCCCTTTTCATGTGCGCATCTTTGCATGGCCTCTGATCATGCCCACATTTCTTTCAGTTTTCTCATTTTTCCCACTGCTCGCGTTCACATTCGCTGACCCGTAGTAAATCAATGCATTCTTTTCAGGAGCTGAGACGGAAAACATGCTAGCCGCACATTGGGCTCCTGTGTTGTGGCCACAGAATGCTTATGTCCCGTAACCATTAACCGTAACCACAATAATTTCCTTAACTGTTAGCCGTGTTTTTTCCATTCAGGATTAAACAAGAATGTCAGGTAAAAATATGTTGGCGTGAAGGGGCCTAAGGTAAAATAACATTGCTTATGTCAAACACAGGCACCGATACGCCCTCAAGGCTCAAGCAAACTCAGGAATCCGGATATTGTAGAGTGACAGGGGAATGCTCATCACTGTGACACTCACGTGTACACTATCAGCACTCAATAACCTACTGTTATGGAAACAGATCAATTTGATGGTATATCTGAATGTTTGGGTGAATACCATCGTTTTCTAGATCTTTCCAGAAACATCTTCATAGCATACAGCATTGAGGAGGCGTTACATCTGCTAATGTCAGTAATTGTCAGATGCACAAAAATGTAAACATGCTGTGTGACAGCTAGCCTATTCACAACCGATCAACACCGAGAAACAGTAGCATTTACTATAGATAAAACGACATTTGATTTACTATAATCAGAAGCGTATTTTACGATGGAGCCAAGCTGTTTAGCGCCTGCAAATGTGACACGTTTCAATGGACTGCTTTTACGATGATGTTAAGACAGCAGTATGGACAGAGCAGGACTTTTAATGATGGGTGAATACCCATTTGGTCAGTGGCAGATGGGGGGACAAGCAAAACGGCGTAGCAACCCCGCCCCCGATTCATCAGCATCGCCAGCTGTCTTCATACACAATGTTTGCCTTCTGGAAACAATGGGCTATTTGTGCAGAACAGCGCGACGTGAGCCTGTTACAGATACTCTGAAGTATTAAATAAATGTAGAAAAACATGAAGCAACATAAAAATCAAATGATGAAGGCTGAGTGCATAACATTAGCACTGACAGCAATAAAGGCAGCGCTTACGAAAACTGAGCAACAGCTAGCATAGCCAAACACCGATGAGCTAAACCTCCGATACATTCCGACCGATTGAACAAAATGCCAATTATCTCTATGCACAACAAAAAGACAAGTGACATAGGTTACACCTTGCAAGATTTGACTATCAAGCACATCAGAAAAATCTTGACAGTTAGCTATGTGTCTGACTTTTGGTGACGTTTTCTCCAAGCGAAACGAACAGGCTACTTTTCTACCCAGTTAGCTAGCCATCTGGCTAATAACGAGATATATTGGTTCTACTTACTGTAGTCCAGGTCATCCATTTTTGGCGTTTTGCTTTTAGGCATATATGTATCAGAGCCGACTGTCATTCAACAAGCAAATAAAATGATGGATATATAAAAATATATCCACAAAACGACAAGGAAATAAATAAATAACCAGCAGGCAGACCGAAACCTGGGGGTAAAGACAAAGGAAGAGTTGATACCGGAAATGACGACGGCTATAGTAAAAATAAAGAAAATGCCCATCCAGTCTGCCATATGTATAAGGACTATCAATTCGCCATTTTGGACATTGGGCCCATTTAGAGCCAAAATGGCTGAAATCAATTAATTTATTCTATAGGTGACCAAATCAGCCACAAAACGGTTACACATTCCCTCCTTCATTCTGGCTGGTTTTTGAAAGGAAAGGGCTATGCAGAGCACACAGGGAAGGGCTGGTGTGCTGCCATAGGAGCCATTGCAGAGTTTGGCTATGGAATTAGGCCTCTTCTTTTGCCCCTTCTACAAGGATTTAATCAGATGGGACAAATAATGCAATTATTTCCCTCTGAGCTTGACTGAAAGAACTTGCACAAGGGAGAACTGGCCACTTGCCACTATCTCTATTCAGGCAAGAGGGACTAGTGTTCCAGGCTTAAAGTAGGAAATTCCTCAGTCATAAGGATGAAAGTCTCATGAACTTAGTCTGAGTATGGCGATAGCAGGAGCATGTGCCTAAAGGAGAGGTTTTAGTAAAACTGATGGTTTATGGAAGGGCTGGGTTGGCCTATAGTCAACCTCTTATTTATTCCTACTGTGATAGCCTAGTTTACTTTAACCTAGAAGGTTAAGGAAAGAGGGTCAGCCTCTTGGGAGGTTATCAAGAAAGAGAGAGACAGGCAGCAAACAAGAAGACTATAGGCTCGCTATCTGAAGGACAACAGGGATCCCATGGGAAGATGATATGGGCATGAAGCTATCAGGAGAAAAACAAGAACTACATCATGGTGAAGGGGGGACTCCAGGGAGAGGCAGATAAGGCAAGAGTTTCAGTGACAGATTAGTTAAGGAGAGGACAAAAGGAGGAGCTGAGAAGGAGAGGAAAAGGAAGGGACTCCACACTCTTAACTTCCTTGTTCACTCTTCAGCATGCCACAGATAACTACAAAAAAATTTTACGCTTGAAACTCATACACAAACTTTGAATCAAGTTTTTTTGTTTAAGTACGCTGCAACTTCCATGTAGTAATACATAAAAAACTGTGTCAGATTTTCACTTCACTGTCCTTCCGTATGCATACATACTGTATAATCAAATACCTTTTTCATATCAGTCTGATTTTAAGACTGGCATAAAGCAAGGCGTCTCAAACTTTATTGGTCCAGGGTCCCCTCATGGAGCTGAAAAATATCAAAGGACCCCTCATTGGCCCACAAATTTGACTACACATTTATTCTGTTGACTGCCCATTTATTATTATCTCCGCCAAGGAGGTTATGTTTTCGGTCATGTTGGTTTGTTTGTCTGTTTGTCAGCAGGATAACTCAAAAAGTACTGCACAGATTTGGATGAAATTTTCGGACAATGTGTATATTGGGACAAGCAAGGGCTGATTCGATTTTGGTGGTGATCGGTGATCCACAACATGATCTAGAATGTATATTGTGTCTGTGACCACATTGCCTTGGCGGAGGTCTGTGCTCTCTGAGCGCTTTTCTAGTTCTGTTATGCGTTACTCACCATAGGTTCTGAAAGTGCAGCCCGGGGGCCAATGGCAGCCTGCGAAAACATTTCCTGGCGGCCCGCGATGACATAATAATATCTGTAAAACTGGTCATTGCTTTGAAAGAATTAATCTCCATTTAGTGGTGTTTAGTGGCATTACAGGCATTCATTTATTGCAATAAAGTAACCTAAACTCTCAATATGCAACCTGGTCATTACAGTGATTACACATTTTTTCTCCCCCTGCCCCTTTGGTGGCCCTCAGTTCAATGTTGGGTCCCTAAATTGGCCCTCACATATCAGAACTTTGAGAAACCCCGGTTCAGACAGATTGATGTAATGAATCAGCAGAGCGTCATATGATTGTGTTGATATCTATAGCATTTTTCTCTGCATAAGACCAGTTCATATTTTGTAGCAAACTTTCTCACGGATGCCCTGGGAAAGTGCTGCAGTTGGCCCTATTATGAAGACCAATGGCCTAAAGAGACCCCAATGAATGTCCAACAGCCATACTCGGCCAAGGTCCAAACACACCGGCTAAGAGCCTAACGCATGGGTGGGCAATTATTTTGGCCAAAGGGCCACATTGGGTTTTAGATTTTGACTAACAGGCCAGGTGGTTGATGCCGATAAATTGGCAAGTCTCAAACCAGAAGCCCGACTTTCTTCAGAGGACATGTTAATATGCAGGATTAAAAGGGTGGATTTGAATGTTCAACAAATCTATAATCTAAGTCACCTTGGCTAAATGAGAAATCATTCTATTTTGGGAAGGCTCCGCGGTCTGTATTAAATAGCTCAACGGGCCACATGTGGCCCCCGGGCCTTAGTATGCCCAGGTCTGGCCTAAAGGGTGTAAGTAACATTCACCAACTTCAAAGGAGAGTCAAATAGAAGTTTGCTCTTATGCTACTCTCTGTACTTATTTATTACTTACTTATTATTTCACCTATCTAAAGCACATTTATGGACACAAATGGATGACACAATACTTAATGAATTATACTACATCTTCAGTCAAATACAGTTGCACCCCTCGACTCTCTGTGTGTTCACAGTCAAGACTTTTGTTTTTGTTTTATAATTCTATTAATAGTTTACTTATGTAATTTTGGTAAGTGGAAATTTTGACCAAAATGTTACTTACGTACTCGAGGTTCTCAGCCCTCAAACTATTCTGGGTGGGAGATGGTAATATCATCAGTGTTAGCAATTTCATTGAGGTGACACATTTTTTTTTTTTATAAGAAACCTTAGTTACAAATACAAACTTCTTTAAAAAATTCAAGGCTTTTTGTCAAACTGTGGCACAAGACTATGAGACTAGACAAATATTTCACAGTTAAATTTATTCTTAATGAAGAGAACCATTTTAAACAATATAACTATGTACTGTACATTATATATTTATTTATATAATATTTTAGTAATAATTACACTTTTTATTACAGGCATAATCAACTATTAACAAGACATCTTCACCGGCAAAGCCTGATATTGTTCTTATTAAATTGCTCTAAAATAGATGGTCCAACATTCAAAACCCAGCTACATCAATTGACTGGCCAACTGATACAAACTAAATCACACGTTTAAGAGCAAAACGGAGCTAAGAATCATGGACCTACTGGCAGAAATTGTTTAGGCATGGACTCAACCATGATATACAAAATTCAACAAGCCCAAGTTCTGTTTGCTACTGTGGCAACATTGGCTGTAATGATTTGTGACAAGAGACAAAAAACAAAGAAAAGTAAATGGACAGCTCCAGACATGACGCTATGGAAATTTGACAATTTCTCTTTTTTTCCAGCAGAGAAAGAGATCATAAAAGTGCATAGGCCAAACTGACCACAGATAAAATTTCTTACATTATTACATGCCAGTACGGATGATTAAGATTAAGAAAGGACGACTGTATTTTAGCAGATTAAAAAAAACAAAATTGAAATGAATTCCTCGACTCAAATTGCATTCTGAGAATGATAACACCGTCACGGCATTTAGCAATCAATTTTCTTGGAATAATTGGTTGGGATGCCATTAGATGGTCTATTCAGAAATGTACAAAATACATTAAACAAAATTCAGATGTTCCCTCTTATAATATTAAACTACAAACCTGCCTTTTAAATTAAAACACATAGTTTGTCAGTAATGTTTGTTAGTGTCATAATGTATCCTAGAGATTGTTTCTTTCACAGACTTAATGTGACTGGCCTATCAGCTGTGAAGAAGACTTGTGCGTCATGATCTGCTGTGATCATTCAAGGGCATCCTCTACCTTCTGCTAGAGAGCAAAGCACTGAGCTTACGTTCACAAAAGAACAGGCATCCACAAAACAGATCAGGCTGCAGAGCAAATGCTAATAAAGGCATATCGAAATTGTTTACAGTTCTACTATGGACCATTTCCTGTGATGTCATGTTTTTTTCCCCTAACAAACACAATTCAGGCATCTCTGACCAAGCAATCCTCCATCTTTTCAAGAATAGGCAGGGGCAAATGAGCATCAGAGAGAAGGGATTATGCCATCCAACCACCATAGTAACAACGGCACTCTCTAAAGCATCCAGCAGAGTTGCATCTGTCACATCCATCACAGGCTTCCTCCATCACACATGCTTTTCAAGGGCAGGCAAATGCAATTTACACACAGAACAATTTTCCATTGATCAGTCTCCTCTCGCGACAAAGTTGTTTCTTTCCATAAGATGCACAGACAAACATAAAGAAAAACATTTAAATGGAGTCATTCAAACAGATTTCAAGTTAATCCTACAACTGTATCAGTTTGGCTGTGAGCTTGGTCTGTCTGTTACTTAGTGAGAGAAGTTAAGTGTCTTATTGTTTGTGGCAATGAAAAACAAAAAAACCCAAAAAAACAGAGTAATCTATCCTACAGATGTGGACGGATGGATCCTGTCCTTTGGACCGAGTTCAAGACTGAGGTCTGTTTAATAGGAGAAGGTGTATTAACAAGGGTGAGATTGCATTTTCTGATTCGGAGCTGGATAAGGCATTGCACGGACGGCCATTACACAATGCAGAGTATGACACAGAGTCCAGGGTGGACCGGGGTGGACTGTGGAGGGGTGGGGTGGTAGGGTCTGTGCGTGAGGGAGTGGCTTCCCTTGAGCTGGTTCTGGAACAGTGGGAGATCTTTGCAACCTTTGTTTTGATTTCCTTTCTCTGAATAAGGCAAGGTCTGGTGGTCCATGGTATGCATGTGTGTACTGTACACTGTAAGATGCAGACATTCAGCCATTCTGGTTGTCTTTGTTGCCAAACTTGTTTATGTCTGAGTTTTTTCCCGCCCCATGGGGATTTGTGTTTTTCATGCGTCAGTCGATGGTGGAGGGTAATCCTGGCGTAATCCAGCAGCTATGGAACGGCTCACTGTTTTTTTTTCTCTCCCTTCGCTAAATTCGCTATTAATCCGCTCGCGTGCGGGCCGATTAGGCAATCCCTTTTAGTAAATCCCAGGCGGAGCCACTATACCAGTGGTCTGCGATTTCAATATATATATATTCTTTTTTTTCCAATCTCCTTCTTTCTAAATCTGAAGTGTTACATAATCCACAGAGAGCGGGAAGGAGAGACACAGACATGTGGGGGAAGAAATAAAACCAAAATGGGCCCAAATCCCTGTGCCATCTTTCCCCCTCGCTGCTCAGAATCTGGTGATCCTGACTCCTGAGTCTCCCACAATCAGACGGGCCATGGAGGGATGGACCTGGACAGGAGAGGGACAACAAACTGGTCAGACATCACAGGAGAGGAGAGGACTTGCTGTGTGTGGACCCCACAAGATCATACATTGCGATTACAGTCCTGGAAAAGTCAATCTGGATACAGTTCTGACAAACAAAATGCATTACACAGCATACCAAAAGCTTTAGTAGTTTCACATTGACCAAATTCTCCCTCCCACAATGAAAGTACACACCCACCCATCCACACACACACACACACACACACACACACACACACACACACACAATCAGGTAGTTGTGGCATTCCCTTACCTGGGCCTGTAGGGGTCCGTAGGGCACCAGCTCCCCGTCCACGGTGAGGGTGCCCCTCGATGACAGGGGCTGCAGGCGGAAGGCCTTGGCCGTCACGTGGCTCACGTACGGTGAGCTGAGCGAGAGGTGCGCCCCTCTCTCCATGGCCAGGAAAAGGCGTAGCAGCGTGGCCCGTGAGATTCCTGCCCGCACGAACGTCAGGTGGATGAGGCCGTCGTCGAAGCAAGCGTGCGGCGCCGCGTGCAGGTCGGCGCCCAGGTGAGACTGGTAGATAGCCAGAACTAGAACAAAGTCCCCCTCGATGGTCACCCAATCACGTGTGGGCAACGGCTGGTCCAATGGGGGCAAAAGGTCATCGCGGGGCGGGATGTAGGGTCCACATACGTTTGGACGGTTTTTGAGGGGTCCCGCGGGCTCGGCGATGTCGAAGGTGAACGACGGGGAGGGGGAACGAAGCGAGGGGGAGGGGGAGGAGGAGCCGGGGGTGTTGGGGCGTGGGGCCAGGTAGGCGGAGGCGTGCGGCGAAGCACAGCTGGGCGAGGAGGGTGGCGTGGGGGAGAGCGAGAGCGACAGGGAGGGCAGCTTGGGCGGCAGCGAGTTGGAGTGCGAGTGGTGGTGCAGTAGCGAGAGCGGCCGCGGGCGAGCCGAGTTCTGGTTCTGGTCCAGAGTTTTGGGCTTGTAGGAGAACGGCGAGTGGCGGAACGGCGAGGAGATGGTCAGCGAGCGCTCACGAGTGTCCAGAGGCGGGAACGCCTCGCGCTGGAAGTAGGTGCCGTTCACGTCCTCGTCCTGTTCGCCATACGCCGTGGGCTCCATCTCGGCGTCCGAGTCGGCACTGGCGCTGATGGGCTGACTGAAGAAGGCTTTGGCGATCTGGCTGGACGGTGCAGAGTTCTTGCGCACAGCCATGCGCGGTTCGGGCGGCTCCTCCAAGTCCGGGTCAGTGTCGGGGCACTCCTGAGCCTCCCGTCCCATCACTACTCCGTATCCTTCGCTCACCTCCCTCGCCTCCACCACCCCTTCTTCCCCTTCTACACCTTCACCGCTCTCTCTCCGTCCCTCGCTCCTGCTCTCCTCTCTGCTACTCCTGCTGTCGTTCTCGCTCCCTCTGTCCTCGCTCCCTCTATCGTCCGTCTCGTCTTCCCTCTCTGCCTCGATCCCTTCCATCCTTTCATTCCCCAACCTCCCCTCCGCTTCCAGTTCCCTTTCTCGATCCTCCGCCAGGCTGCTGGCTCGGACCACCCCGACCCCTCTCGCCCTCTCCCTTCTTCTTTCCCGTTCCCTCTCTCTCTCCTCCCTCTCTTTCTCTCTCTCCCTCTCTCTCTCCCCATCCCCCTTGCGGAGGCTCCTCTGTTCGCTGAGGCCCATGTCGGAGACGGTGCGGTGGATGGGCGTGCGGCAGAACGCCTCCAGCCCCTCTGTGATGCTGCGGGACAGGGGTCGCCGCTGGGGCGGGGGGGTGACGTCGGGGGACGGTCCAACAGCATTCGGGGGCAGGTAAGACAGGCGGCCCTTGTAGGAGCGTAACGAGGCCAACCGCACTAACGTGCCCAGCGTAAAACGGGCCGAGCCCAGGCCGCGGTACCGCTCGCTCTCGATGTCAACGTCCGACACAAAGCCCCACGCCACAGACAGGAAGGAGAAGAGGCGCCTTGGCGCAGCCGGGCGACCATTTTGATTGGAGGAGGAGGAGGAGGACATGGGGCTGGTCGTCACAGAGACCAGGTCCATCGGTCTCACCCCGCCTCGGCAGAGTAAGAAGCAGCAGTTAAGGAGGAGGGGCTCTCGAAGGCACATGTCATACCTGAGAGAGAGAGAGAGAGAGAGAGAGAGAGAGAGAGAGAGAGAGAGAGAGAGAGAGAGAGAGAGAGAGAGAGAGAGAGAGAGAGAGAGAGAGAGAGAGGGAGAGTGTGAGAGAGCGGCAAAGAAAGGAGGGGGTGTAGAGAAAGAAAGAACAGGACATGCATCATGAAACAACTGATAGCAAAGAGATATTGAATTGATAAGAGAAGAAAAAAAACAGTCATCAATCAGAAGGGGCAGAGTTTAAAGATCTGTCCATCTTTTGCTCTTAGGTCAAAGTTCTGTGATAAAGTCGCTCTTGCAAGACTGCAGCAGATAACAGTAGAGGGCTGGTCCGAGCCGGAGTCTTACCCCGCGTAGTGGTTAATAGATCCTGCCAGGGCATTGCCAGAGCCGCACGGCAGAATGCCCACCGGAGTCTTTATGGCCGTCTCCCAGTCTGGCCTTTCCATGAGACCGTTAATCACCTGGGGTTAATGAGACAAGGTACAAAAATTAATTAATTGCTTGACTTCATTGTGATATGAAGTAATGCCATCTCTGCTAATGACCTGTGGTTGAGACAGGCTCTCTGACTACAGTCAGCTCTGGCTGAGGTTAAAGTCCAGGGCCGAAACTGCCCATCGCATCCTAGAGCCAGCCACATTACACAACCTCAGATTACACTTAGTATGAGCAACAGGCGCTCAAGCGATGACAGTGCAGAAACAGCAGCAGGAGCCGTCTGGGTGCTCCTGCATGGGGCAGGGAAACAGAGCAATATTTCAGCTAACGTGGCCATTTCAGCTAACGTGTGATGGGAACGTCTGCTTTATTCTTCCCTAAAAATCTCACAAAAGTGAAATACTCTGGAAATGTATTTGGTTTCCTTAAAGGAGAAATCCAGTGTGATTCAGTCAGTCAATATCCCTGTCGTTCCAGGTACCTGAATGCTGTCTTTAAGAAAAAGAACAAAAAAATTTGATGCTACATAGACCGAATAACAAACCGATTACTAAATGGGGCATAATGAAATAAAACTGAAAGGAAGTTGTTATGCCCCATTCACTTATTGCTAGTTGTCGGTTCACTGCTCAGTCTATGCTGTATCAAATTTTCTTATTGTTCTTCCTGCCTACAGCACTTAATGAGTTTGCACAACAAGGCTATGGATTGATTTACACTGGATTTCTTCTTTAAGTATGTGTCCTTCAATGAATCCCAATGTAGAGAATGTCACTCTAAAGAACATCTCTACAGTAGCTGTACTCTATTCCATTCAGCACAATAACTGAATGAAATGGAAACGAAAGGCTGTGCTAAACTCTCCAAACCATCAGCTGCATGAGCTTAGCAGATGTGCGCTTCCATCCCTTTGGATGTCAAACTATGTGGGTCTAGAGGAAAACAATGCAGAACAAATCAGACATGGCCCTCCCACATGTCTTCAGAGCTTTAGATTTAGACACAGCTTTCTGACGCTGATGGTATCCCAAGGGTGGTGGGTCAACATTAACAAAATAAAACATAAGTGCCATACAAAGACTAAGGTTTGGTGGATTTGGGTGGCTACTTTGAGTACATGGCAGAGATGGCATTGACAGGGCTTGTGGTGAAGGATTTGAAGTCAAAATTTGACAGAAAGAATTGAATGGTTATTGTTGACTATGGTTGCCAGCAGCGACTGCTGGTAATGATGGTTGATGATGGTGATTGCCCAAGATTATGTTTTATCTACATAAGAATGATGTTAAGTATTCTATGCCAATACTGTACTTTTCATAGAAATGGGAGCAGTTACAAAAACGACACAAATTAACTGATTCTCAATATAGTTGGTATAGAAAATCCAAATTGAGTAACTGATTAACTGTTGCAGTCCCAGTAGTATTTTCTGAGGTATTGTTGTTGCTCATTTCAAATCAGACAGAAATGGCATAAGGCAGCATTTGTGATGACGCACTTGATGCAATGGCATTGGTAGGACTAGTTGTCTGAGCGTTTGTTAGGCAAGGCTGAAATGTGATTGGTGGTTACTGTCCCACAAACCTCATGGAGGAGTCCATCACCAGACACAATGATGATGCCATCCCACTCCGGTAAGGAGATCTCCCTAATGAGCTCTCGTGCATGGTTCTGACGCTCTGTGGCACACACACACACACACACACACACACACACACACGCACACACACGACACAAACAAATCAGATAATCATCTTATGTGTTGACTTGTTGGCATGTGACACATGATCCATGCATGGTATAACACTGACAATCAACTAAGATTAGAAAAATAACAGCACAAGCCAGTAGGCAGTGCTCAATAACAATCTGCAATGGGTACCTTATCAGTTGTGTCAATTTGAAGGCCTCTAGGCAATGCAGATTATATGATGGGATAAGCGATTACATATACAATAGATATACAACATACATATACATTATACATTATCTTCATCCTGGATGACATTGCTCCTGATGTATGACAATACTGATGCCTTGTGTATAAGTTTAATAATGTTTACGTAAACATCTCTAGACAGTAACTGGGAGTTGTAACTGACATAATGGTGCACTCTGGTCAGTCATG
>JAODXP020000023.1:21361213-21491213 GCA_027497455.2 Sardinella longiceps
AATAATGTCATGTAGGTCAGCACAGCTGCTGATATTGATGACAGTCATACTGACAAATATCCTCCACAGCTGTTGCGACATAAACCAATTTCACATCACTAGAAACACTACAACTACAGGGAATCAATTCCTGTTGTATTACATGACATTACATGAGATACTAAGACTGTATAATAAAATCAAATCACAGGCTATCTTACCTAACCTATTTTTAAAAGACTGCATTGAAAATAAAGACCATATACCCTAACAAAGACACAGGCACTGTGACAGAAAAAGAGACTGACAAACAAACACACACACACACACACACCTGTGGTGGAACTGACGATCACTCCTCTCAGCAGGCACTGGACAGCAGCGTACCACTTCTCGGCTTCAGCTCTGCTCTCGGCCAGGTAAGCCCTTACCTGCCTGCGTCGGGACACCCCCTTCCTGCGTCGGCCCGGCGGGTACCAGTACAGCACCAGGAGAGGAGGGGCAGGGGCACGGGGGCAACTACATCCTGCCAACTCCACTAGGGGCAGGAGCAGCCGGGACTCTTTGCCTGGCCGCGGAGACAGTCTTTGCACGTGGATATGTGTGTGTGTGAGCGTCAGAGCGTAGCTGGCCACCGGGCTACTGGCCTGCAGAGACGATGGACCACCAGGACTGTTGGGACAGCTGTTATTGCCCCCACTGTTGCCACCTCCTCCTCCCCCTCCTCCCCCACCACTACCACTACCTCCAGGGCCACCTGTGCTCCAGCCTCCAAACTGGCCGTGGAGCAGGGCTTCAGACGGAGAGGGAATCTGCGGTTCTGGTGAGCGCATCCTTACAGATGCAGAGGGCTTCGAGGGAGATAGGTACACAAGACGCTACCTGTGCAATGGTCCAACACAGGGAGGCGGCAGCTGGCCGGTCATGAGAGGTTCTGGAACAATCTGAGCAGTACAATCTTTCACTACTTACTGGATGAAACTTCTTAAGTGTATATTCCGTTGCTTTTTTTGTTTCGAGTGTTTAGACATATGTTCTATGGATGGTCCATCTGGGTCATGGCCTTCAGCTCAGGGTGGACAAAAGCCAAGAACAGTTTAAAAAAAAAAAAACGATGTTCCCAAATGACTTGATTTTCCTTTCCAAATCCAATTTTAGCGTTTTATATTTGGAACTCCAGTGTCCAATCCTCTGTGAAGTGCACAATCCAAAAACTAAAATCTTAAAATGCCTAACTTAAAAGTTGATCTGACTTGAAACACAGTCAATTTTTAAAGTTTACAACTCAGCAATTATACAGTTATAACAACAGTTATAAAAGCAAATAACAAAACAATGATTAAAGTGCTTCTGATGACTGAGATTGCTCTTCGTCAATTATCTGATAATGGATGGCAAATTCATACATCTACATACATAAAAATATGTATATATATTTCAACAAATATAATTAAAGTATCAATTCTTTAAAGTCCTTCTTTAAAAGTGGACTAAAAACAGTTGCCTCAGAGCACCGATGGAAGCAAATGATATGTAAAATATCTAATCAGTGTGATACTGGCAACTTTGTGGCAGCTTTGTAGTGCGAAGCTGACCAGGCAGCTACAGATGGTGTCATTCAGGTAAAGAGGTCAGAGATGAGAGTGAAATAACTAGTCATCCAGAGGTCAGCTGAATTAACTTGACGTCAGTCATAGGGAGAAGTAAGTCTACAAACGTCCAGCTGGAGTAGGGAAAAGGGCTTCTGTCTCCTTGGCCTACACTGTGTTGTTGTGAGAGACGGCGGAACTGAAGGCATGCCAAGCTGGGGGGAGCTTCGGGGGAAGTGAGGAAGTGAGGTGGCTGGGTAAGACTTTCACTTCCTGTCTTGGACTTGCTGGGGCGCAGGTGGGATGGAAGTTCATCCAATGGAAAAATGCCACAAATTCCAGCCTTTGTAATCCATGAAAGAATAAATGTTTGTCTTCAGTGTTGGCTGATCCACAGCTAAAAACAGGCATTAAGAAAAAAAATAAAGAAAAACTCATACACCAAAAGTGTAAAAGTCAGTTTTGTTCATTGGCTTTCTTTTACGTCATAGTGTTCCATTTATGTGGTCTCCCCCGAGTGACAGTTTAGGTCCATTTTAAAACAGGTGTCTATAGAACAAAGAGACAAAACAAACAGACAAAAACATGTTAGAAGCTACACTCTGTTCGACACACTGAAAGACCACCTAACTTCAACTATTTGGCTAATAGGCTAAATAAAATGTAGCAATATGTTAAATAATCTCTAACATGAAGAGGATATCCACCACCACCACCATATCACAGGTAGACTACACAACAGTTAGGTGTTTCTTGTGTTGACAGGAAAGACCCTCCCGACCTTTCCCTGACATCCTGCTTGCTTTGCCTCTAACTGATTGGGTGACTAGCTGTTCCAGGAGAACAACAGGCTGTGGAACATAATCTAGGTGAACATATCAATGTCAATTGTGACCCTTTTGCACAAAGTTCAACCTCACTATTGACTCAAGAACACAATTCTGCTGTTTTCCAGTACCTGTCTGCTGCCGACCAATCAACCCATTTTTTAAACAATGGACAAATATGCCATTGAGTCACTGGCTTTTCTTCCTGGAGAAAGGTGAAGTTGAGAAACTCACAGGGAGAAGTGAAAAATGGTTATATGTCAAAAAATGTTGTGGTAAAGACCCACTGCGGCTGACCAAGGACAACCTCTGCACGTCACTTTGAACATGGAGGACACGAGACAACTTCTGACTCAAAATCACACCCGTCTGACAGCCGTCCGCAATGACGCCATCCCTCTTTTTGTCAAATTTAGCGATTACGCTTGAGAGAGGCACTCTGGGCAGGCCACAGTCGGGGTGATGGACGCCGGCCAGACTTCCGATCTAATCTATTTCACAACTTGTACTAGGCTAAGCATCTGACTTAATGAGAGAGAGAGAGAGAGAGAGAGAGAGAGAGAGAGAGAGAGAGAGAGAGAGAGAGAGAGATCAAGTAGGCTACTAAAGATAAATATATGAATTTCCTAGGGAAGTCTCTCTGTCCACTACCGAGTAGGCCTAAAGTCTTGAGCATGTCAGGCTGAAAGTCACTCCATACAGAATGTGATGAGAAATAATGTGACAGCCGAATGTGAGCAGGCCATGTACTTACTTGTCCGATGTCATGTAGCCTAAGCTCTATGATCCAAACTCCAAAAATCAAGAATTGGAATCAACAATGGATTACTTATCTAATGCTTGGATTTCAAAGTAACCCAAGTACAGTGAAAAATAAGAATTTCTGAACATTATCAGACAGACCGCCTCTGATAATACAGTGTTTGCAAGGCTACTTTTACACATTGTGATACTTTTTTGTGAAGCTGACACACACACACACACACACACACACACACACACACACACACACACACACACACACAATCGCACCAAATCTGTGTGCCTTGCTCTCCAGTCCATTGTTATGCCTATTTGTGTCCTTGAAATTATGGGAGGGGGCATATTACAACAATTTATGATCAGACCTTTTTTTAATGTTCTCATTAAACAATGTGCTGTGGTTTACACATTTCAGAACTCTACAAACTATGAGAAATAATACAGTAAAAACAGTTTTTCTTTTGTTTTGTTTTGTTACTTTTAACAATTTCATTCACAGGCAAAGCTGAGGGGGTACAATTAGACTTTAGCCAGTTTTTGCCGTAACATCCTAAACCTACCTTAAAGTATAACAATACAAAGTGTATCCATGCGCACGATGGTTACACAATAAGGCATAATACCAGGATCACCTTTGAACACCCTGGCAATGAACATAACACTAGATGGTGTGTGACGTTATAACCTGTGCAAAAACAAACTGCGGCTATCGTGATTTCAACCTAAGCAACAACTTGTCAAGAGACATTTAAAAAAAAATCTCTACAATTTGATCAACGTCTAAATAACATTGATTTAAAGTCAAGATGCAATCCATCGACAACTGTCAATGTTTATCAAACTGTTACATGCGTCTAGCAACTGCAAATCCCACACACATTCGTTTCTGTCCATTATCTTACACCACCGAGAAAACTATCACTGAAATAAAGAAACAGTTGAGGTAAAAGCGATGGTTATCAAACAGGTGATTGCCAGCAATATCCTGATGATAACTCATACTGTAACTTCACTTAGCTTACCTTTGATCGCTATCGAGCCAGATTAGAGCTAACACAGTTGCTGAGGATGTGATCACGCACTGGCTAGGCAACTGACAACTTTTCCCTTCATCTAGATGTTATCATTGATAACATAACAGAGGCTGCAACGCTGCATTAACATCACTCATTACAGCTCAAAGACATTCATTCTGATAACTTGATGTCTGGTTAGAACCCACTTCAATCAGCTAGCTGGCTGCCCAGTTAGCCCCGGGATGGCCAGCTAACACGTCAACATTGAGAAACTGCAAAACAGATATCGCTGGTGCTATATACTAAACTTACATACTGACATCAAACGCCAATGCCTGTTTGTTGTGCCTTGATACAGTAAGCTAGGTTAAGGGCATCATCATTGTTAACGTTTTGCCATCACTGTCTGTAAAGCTAGGTGGCAATAATGTTCACTGAACTGGGCGACTTCTCTGCATTAGCTAGCGTTACGTTACTTCTGTTACTAATGTTAACGTTATAGCTAAATGCTTCTTGAGTTTTTACCAGAATTATGAGCTTGAACCACAAAGCTAAGACAAACATAGCCAAATCACTTGGATAATCATGTACACAAAGAACGGAAAACTCACACCTATTACCTCATTACAGTTCCCCCACGGCGAGGTAAAGTCGCGATCCTTCACTGAAAACCTCTGTACTTGTTCAGGAAGTCTACTCGAGACAGAGGAGCCTGCGACTATTTGAACGGCAGAAAGAAAATCCAATGGTGAGAAGGTACGTAGGGTGCCATACGGACCACCCACTGTCATCCTCTTGTGGTATCATAAAATAAAGGTAGGTGCCAAACTTGAGAAACTTGAGAATAGAGCGAAAGCTAAATAAAATAATTGAACAGATGAGCATGCCCTTTTGCTACACTGTCCACAACATTAAAAGAAAATAAATACTATGATGAGAGTTTTTTTATTTTTTTTTCCGTAAATATAACCTTTCACCTTGGCATCTCAACCAATCTCGACAAAGATTGTGCGGAAGCTGTCAAAATGCATAGAATGAATGACAGATCATTTGGGCCAATAATCGCTTTTACTGAGAATTAGGGGCGGGAACATATTTTGGAGGTGGGGCTTAGCGTCCATCTTTAATGTACTGTATTGAAGAGATTGACGAGAAGAAAACATTGAAATTTGAAGTAAAGAAGGCTCGATAATCGCGGACGTGGCTACCAAAACAAAAAGATATACCAATTTATTATAACTTACAGAAGGTATAGAGCATGTATACATTAAACTGGATCCACTATTGAACTCATCATCCGTAATTTTGGAGGAAGTAGCCAGTTAGCTTGACTGTGCAGCAACGTTAGCCAGCGAGCTAGCTAACTGTTAGCTCGCTCTTCTACCTTCTCAGTATTAGCTTGTAATATTCACATTTCATTAACCTTTTAGTTTCAGCATTGTCTTAGACTTTGCCTCTACTACTGCTTTCAACAGTGTCTGCACAAGATAAATATGCATTATTAATGGCTATAATAGTATGTGTTTCCTTGCATTCCCACTGTTAAACGTCAGCTTAGCTAACGTTAACGTTACTTATTTGCTTACGACAAGACATCATGCTATTTAGCCAACAAGCTAGCTGCTTTTAATAGGCACTCGTGTATAACGATATTTAATCAGCGCATCTAACGTTGCCCTATTGTCTGACGGGATGGCGATAGTTGGACTTGACCTATTAATTGAGATGGGAGTTATATTGCTTGACCTATACTGACGTTTTGCTAGTGCTGTCCAGTCTTTTGTAGCTCTGCCTGTTCCAATGTGTAACTATAGGTTGGTCGGGAAAATGTGATAGTTTAGGTAGCAAGCTAACATGCATTTACTGTACTTGCAGTTACTGTACTTATTTAGCAGGTGTTCACCACCTGTCGTTCATATAGCCTTTGTCTTTTTCGTGTAGGACGGACTGAAGTTGTTAGTGTTAACATGTTCTGCCGATCTGTGTAGTTGTGCTATTAGTAGAGTTCATGTCATGTGTCATTTTGTTTGCAGTGATAGGCGGTATGAAGACAGTATCATAGCGAAGCCATGGCTGATAAAAGAAAACTCCAAGGTGAGCTATTTGTCTGCGTGTGTGATTACATGATCTCTGCAGCATCTTTCATGAGCGGGCGTAGAGTTCCGTTATTGTCCCTTGTTCAAGTTGCAGTCTCTTACATGTGAACCTCTTTTTTCATGACTTCTTACACAGGTGAAATAGATCGATGTTTGAAAAAAGTCGCGGAAGGTGTCGAGCAGTTTGAAGACATCTGGCAAAAGGTGAGTGGGGTTGAATTTGTGGTATGAATCAAAAGAATAAAATATGCCCAGGACAAAAATATGTTAACAAACCTTGTGATCTTGCAGTTACACAATGCAGCCAACGCCAACCAGAAGGAAAAATATGAGGCTGACCTCAAAAAAGAGATTAAGAAGCTCCAGGTGAGAACGCTTATTCACTCTCCCCATTAACATCCACCTCTAGCATCTTCATAATGTCAAGGTAACCACCCTCCAGATGAAGTCCATCAATAAATGTGAGATAATTAGTGATTCTCTCTGATGCCTTTACAGCGACTACGAGACCAGATTAAGACATGGGTGGCATCCAACGAGATCAAGGATAAGAGGCAGTTAGTGGAAAACCGCAAATTGATAGAGACGGTAAAACCCTACATCATGCACTGATTTGAAAATGTATCATGGTGTTTGTTTGCAAAGTCTTCTCTGAGGATGAAATCCATCTTAACTGCACTATATTTGTCACTCAGTTGTTACTTATTACTTACTTCTTATTACTAACTAGAAATGAATAGTACTAGTGGCATTAGATTTTCCATGACCAGAAAACAGCTTTAACTAACTCTGTGATCTGTGTTCAGCAAATGGAGCGGTTCAAGGTAGTGGAGAGGGAGACGAAGACAAAAGCTTACTCCAAGGAAGGGCTGGGTTTGGCCCAAAAGGTTGACCCTGCTCAGAAGGAGAAAGAAGAAACGGAACAGTGGCTAACGGTAACCTTAGGCTAATGCTACTACTAGTTAACACAAGCCATAAAGCAAGACAAACATTAATAAAGCACAACCATAGTTTAACACAAAGTGTGAACAGTTGAGCACTGCTAGATTTAGTGGAGAATATTTTTCTTCTTTAATTAGGGGCATGAAGGCTTGTTGCATGTTGCCAACAATAACTAGAAAGAACATACAGGAAATGGTCAAGAAATAATACTGATCTTGTTGAAAATAAGCATGAATATATGATTGACCTTTACATGTGTTTGTTTCTCAGAATACGATAGACACACTAAACATGCAGGTGGACCAGTTTGAGAGTGAAGTGGAGTCGCTCTCAGTCCAGACAAGGAAAAAGAAGGGAGACAAAGACGTGAGTCTCACTGACCAGCCACCTTAGACACAGCACAATTTTCAATTTAGCTTGACACTGAACATGACGTCCTTCACCACTTTTCTCTTTATCCTCACATCTCTCTCCACTGCAACTGTTCTATCTCTTATTTTTTCCACCATATTTCTCTCTCTCTCTCTGCTGTTCTCTTGTATTTCCTCCTCTTCTCTCCTGCGTAGAAACAAGACCGCATAGAGGAGCTGAAGCGGCTGATCGAGCGGCACCGGTACCATATCCGCATGCTGGAGACCATCCTGCGAATGCTTGACAACGACTCCATACAGGTGGATGCCATCCATAAGATCAAAGATGACGTGGAGTACTACATCGACTCCTCGCAGGACCCCGACTTTGAGGAGAATGAATTCCTCTACGACGACCTGGACCTGGAGGATATCCGTAAGTGCGATCGTTCCCGGGGGATCATTGAAAGTCAACAATTATGATTTATATTTTTATGCCATTGTGAGTTAGTCAATATAAAGAGTTAACCTCACTCACGTCAGATGATTAACTGCAAGCATCTACTACATCTGAAATCCGTTCATAAGAGTTGCTTTAGAAGACTGGACGTCATCAAAAATTCTGTCATCTTACTTCAACCACTCACATCAAACACACTCACCTCAAACACTCCCATGATGCAACACGATTTCTAGTTTCTCAACTATTCCAAAGAAACTTAAACACCCGTATCTGTGGCACAATTGCCACAATAATCGATTTAACTCGCATAACATAGATGTCTCTTTCATATAAAACTTTTGTGTTTTGTAAATTCGTAAGAGATGAGCTTCTGTACGTCTCAAATTTCGCTCTGTGATTCCTACTGGCTCCTGACTGATCCGTCCATTCCATCTCTGAAATCCCTCTCAATGGGCGCGATATTCGATGCTTGCGCTCCAGAGCACAGCATTTGACATGAGTGAGGTTAATAAAGAGTATGTTGCACCTTGGTACTCTGTACTCTTCACATGTCTTCTAGCCATTTATTTTTAAAATCAGAACCAGAAGATTTGGATTTTTGGTTCGGGAATTTTCGAAGGAATTTTCTCCAACTGTCTCACGAGTGTCTATCAAAACGACACTGGGGGAAACCTGTAGACATGGACCTCACCATGTGGTCCGTAGGTGTCCAGTCCTTTTGTCTATCTTATTGTTTGCGTCTTATGCCCCCGGGCAGCGGCGTCGCTGATGGCTACCTCTCCTCAAGGCCATTCCAACATGGAGGATGAAATGGGTTTGCCGTCCAGCAGCACGCCCACCTCCACCACCTCCTCTTCGCCCATCCCTCCATCGCCAGCCACCGGCACAACGGTAACTTGATCGCACTGCCAACATGACTCTTCCTCCTCTTCCACCAATCAAAGTCCATAATAGTAGAGTTTTCTGGCTAGCCTGGATACATTTAGGAAGAAGCACTGATCTCTAAAACACTATCACACAGAGTGGTTGTTTCTGAAGTGGCGTAGAGTTTAGAGATCATTGATTAATGTTGAAGCTACCTGAGTAAACTAGTAACCTAGTTTTATAGTACACCACTCAGTTCCCCCTGGTCTTCGCTCTGTCCTCTGCTCTGGCATGGCTGTTGTGTGAAGGGTCATTGCTATTGTTTGGGGGAGAGTGTGTGTGTGTGTGTGTGTGTGTGTGTGTGTGTGTGTGTGTGTGTGTGTGTGTGTGTGTGTGTGTGTGTGTGTGTGTGTGTGTGTGTGTGTGTGTGTGTGTGTGTGTGTGTGTGTGTGTGTGTGTGTATGTGTGAGTGTGTGTGTGTTTGTGAGCACGTTTACTAAGAGATTGTATATTTCAGGAGAACTCAGAAGAAGACAAGAAACGAGGCCGCTCCACCGACAGTGAAGTTAGTCAGGTGAGGATGCAGTCCATTCCAGCCCGTGATGTGATGTGATTGGCTGAATCGTCCCCCGAATCGTGTTCTTTTGCTCTGACTGTCACTGACTTCTCGTCTATCATTTTTCTTCACCCTAGTCACCTGTGAAGAATGGGAATCCATTGCACTTGTCGTTCTCCTCCTCCTCCTCTTCCTCTGGATCCACGCCCTCTTCAGTCTCCATGGCTACGGTAGTCGGAACGGGGCCGGTGGTGTCGAGCGGCGGCAGCAGCCTATTGGCCAGCTTCAGCAGCGCCGTGCAGCAGCATCCTGCCCAGTCGCAATCTCAGCAGGCTCAGCAGCAGCAGCAAGCACAGGCGCAGCAACAACAGCAACAACAACAGCAGCAGCAGCCCAAGACCCCCTCCACCCCTGTGCCACCCCCCACCAACAGCACGCCAAGCCCCCCCAGCCACCCCACACTCCCCATCTCAAGCACCACGTCCCAGCCCAGCTCCAGCACCCCTGCTCCGGTCACACCAAACTCCCAGCCCCAGGTGTCGTCGGTGGGGCCCAGCGTGGCAGTGGCGGCCTCCAGTCTGGGGCTGGGGCTGGGCTTGGGCCTGGGGAAGGGCGGCGTGACTGTGACCAGCAGCACTGCGGCGCAGATGCCCGGCAGCCTGGGCCTCTCGGGGCTCCAGCCTGGCTCCATCAGCACCATGGCGAGCCTCATCTCCACCGCCACGGCCACGCCCTATGCCCAGGCGGCCGCCGGCGGAGTGAGCAGCGCCCCAGGTGGTCCGTTATTGAGCAGCGGCGGCAGCAGCAGCAGCAGCAGCGCACTCCCGATAGGTGGTTCAGCTATCGTCGGCGGAGGAGGAGGCGTCAGCAGCGTGGGGGCGACCAGCAACGGCACCGGCTCGTCTCTGGGGCTTCTGGGGTCCAGCCCGGGGCACGGGGTGCTCGGCGGGGGCATCCTGGGCCTGGGGCAGGGACAGACGGGCCTACAGGGGGCACCTCAGGTGCCTCTCAGCCCTGTGGGTGCTCCCCCGGGGTCAGGCAGCGGCGTGGGTGTCCTAGGAGGCAACGGAGGAAGCGCAGGGCCTGTTGGAGCAGGAGTCGGGGGGAACGGTGCGCCCGCAAGACCACCCAGTGTTCTCAAGCAGAATGGAGGCACAAGTGAGGGCCAGTGTTCTTTTGCAATCTGTTTGTGATGCCTAGTCAGAGTGCTTAATATTGTATCTTTATAGAACTATACCAGAGTTATAGTTCTATAGTTAATAGCTAAAAGGGATGCTGGATGATTATAACCTCAAAACAAAATGATTTGACATCATTAGAGTAGAGTCAGCCTAAGTACTCTGGCTTGTGTTCTGGTTTTTAATCTCTAAAACTGTGTTAAAATAGTGTAATTATCTGCCAGGAGACACCTCAGGGGCCATAGTATCTTCCTAGACTGTGTGCAGCATCCCTGACCTAAAATGTGCTCCTGCGTGCATGATGCAAGTTTCTCGGTCATTTAAATAACTGAAATAATTGACATGGAATTTGAAAGTAGCCTACTTGTTGTGATTGTTGCCATCAATTCTTTTTCAATTAATTGCTCAGCCTTAGAGCGCAGACATAAAAAAACATGCTAAAATCCTTTAACATAATCATTGCTAGTCCATGTGGACATAAAGTAAATGTAATGTAGTGTATTGGTCAGGTTATTATGCAAGCCCCAAAACTGTCATAACTGTGTCATTCAAATAGGACTCATCCCCTTCTATTCTTTGTGTCGTCCAGGTTACAGCGCCGTTGTCGCCGACAACACGCCTGACTCCACCCTCACCAGCGGTAGCCAATCCCAAAGCAGCCAGCCGTCATCTCTGAGCTCCTCGGGCAATCCACCGTGAGAGAACACTTGAATAATTGATGTTGTAATGAAACCGCTCTGACAAGTAACTGTTTCCTTTGCGAGGAAGTATCTGTCCTCCTGTAGGGCTCTAGTGGAAGCCTCAGGATTAAAAGCACTCAATGAACTAGATGGATTGCGATGCTAGAATATGGAGCGGTTTCGTGGACTGAATTATAGATTCTGGCTCTCTCGAGCTTTATCAATCATTGTTCTCTCAATCTCTCTGTCTGTCTGTCTCCCTCTCTCTCTCTCTATCCCCTCGCTCTCTCTCTCTCTCTCTTCCCCAGGTTGGATAACGGCCCCAGTCTCCTAAGCTCCATCACCCTTCCGCCCTCCTCGCCGTCTCCCTCGTTCACAGACACCACCCCTGGTGGCGGGAGTCTGCTCAATGGCCCGCACTCCTACACACCAAACTCTGAGGTCATCAAGGTGCGCCACAAGTTGACTACACACACACACCCACACACACACACACACACACACACACACACACACACACACACACACACACACACACACACACACATGAGGTATTGACCCACATCAGGCTCGGCCTCAGCTTCAGCCTCTGTGTATTTTGTTTTGGTACTGGGCATGTTCGTTGAGGAGCCAGTGGAGATCTAGTGTGTGTGCTCTTGTCACCACCAATGAGCTTGTTCCTGTGAGCGAGGAGTGAGTGCTGTACACAGCAGCTTGGGCCCCCACAGAGAGACTGTATTTCTATGCCATCTGAAAGATTGAAAAGAGTTGCGTAATAGTGGAATGTTTTAGATGTGACATGAGGGTTGGATGACCCAGGGAGACGCACTCAATAAATGTACAGGCACAGTCTTGTCACTCTCGCTCTTTGGTTGGAGTTCAGCGAAGTGCAGCTGGTCTAACGTCTTTTTCCAAGCATACAAGAAAGTTAAAGGAATTATTCTGAGTGAATGAACCTGTAGCACTGTTTTTTCACATTGCTAAGTTCTGTCGATACGTATGAGAATGACAGAAATTTGTGCAAAGTTGAAAAAATGGTGAAACGGTAGCCAATGCTAAGTTCCGTTTTCATATGCCCGCATCTGTTAGCCCATATGCGATGTAAGGTAAGGTAGTTTATTTATAGAGCGCATTTTTAATGCACAGAGTGCAACAAAGTGCTTAAAAAGACACACAATAAAATAGCGTAAAGACAAAAAATAAAACAAAACAACAACATGGCAAGTAGCCAATGTTTATGTGAATATTTGGTCTAGGTTTGGTCTATATTTGGTCTAGGTCTGACTGAGTCTCTTTCTTTCTTTCTTTCCCCCTCTCTCCCAGGCCCCTGAGCCGTTGAGTTCTCTGGCTGCCATGGCGAAGAGAGCAGCTCTGGAGACAGGACTGGATGGAGAGATTTCCTCCCTACATATTAGCAGAGGTACACCACACACATGCCTGCTAAAAAAATAGACTTTTCTCCTTTAAAGAGGTGAAAGAAGCACATATACACAGATTCTCTTTTGCAAATAGAAATGCACATGTGATTCTAACTTCTCACCTGTTACTCACAACAGGTGTACCCTCACTAGAAAAAAAACAACATTGCATAGTTTCAACCAATAGATAATATTTATGTCTTGTTATGTAGTAGTAGTAGTAGCAGCAGCAGCAGCAGCAGCAGCAGCAGCAGTCTACCCACATACTGGTGAAGTGTTGTGCTTTGTCTTGCAATCTTTTTGGGAGCAAATAAAGCGTTAACCTGTAGTTGACTCTGTGCTCCCCTCAGACATCTTCACAAGCTCCTCAGCCCCCAGCGGCCCTCCTGTGGCCCCCCAGCCGGCCGTCTCCGAGGTGAATCTGCCCCCGTCGTTAGGGGTGTGTCCTCTGGGCCCCACGCCCCTGTCCAAAGAGCAGCTCTACCAGCAGGCAATGCAGGAGGCAGCCTGGACACACATGCCTCACCCGTCCGACTCTGAGAGAATCAGGTACACACACACACACACACACACACACACACACACACACGTCTCGCTCTTCTGAATCAGAGAAAAGTGTGTGGCTGATGCCTTAGTATTATGGTTAGTGAAGTTCAAACTATAGCATGACAAGGCAAGTCTCCCAAGACCCTGACTGTACGGCAACCTCAAACTGGGATTAGTCCTCTCTTGTCTTTAAGGGTTTAGGTCTCCATTCAGAAGATTCACCAATAACCCCTCTCCCCCCCCCACAGGCAGTACCTGATGAGGAACCCTTGTCCCACGCTGCCCTTCCACCATCAGGTGCCCCCCCACCACTCAGACTCCATTGAGTTCTACCAGAGACTCTCCACAGAGACCCTCTTCTTCATTTTCTACTACCTGGAGGTATCTCGTCCTGGGCACACACACATACAAATTTGTGTACACACACACACACACACACAGAGCGAGTTCTACCAGATACACTCTCTCCTTTTTTTTTTCTATTACCTGGCGACTGACAATTTGCTCTTACGTTTTTTACACACACACACACACACACACACACATACACACTATGTTCTACCTAGGGCTAGTCTTTACGGACACACTCATCATTTTCTACTACCTTGAGGTATCTCGCCCGGAGTTTGCTTTCTCTTTCTCTCTTACACTCACACACACCTGCAAACCTTCCAGTGTATACACCAGGGATTAGCGTGCTGATTCTGTCATTTTTGTCAATACAGGCTATGCAGGTGTCCTGTCTCCAAATTACACGCACGCACGCACACACATACACGCATTCACAAACACAAAGTGTTTTTTTTTCCTCTTTATCTTTTTCTTCTTTCTTTATCTATTACCAGATAGCTTAGTGTAGTGTGCTAAGTGAGTGCTATGGCTTTGCGTTTGTGTTTGTGTTTGAGTGATTAACCCTACTGCACTGTGTTCTGCTAGGGCACAAAGGCTCAGTATTTGTCTGCTAAAGCTCTGAAGAAGCAATCCTGGAGGTTCCACACCAAGTACATGATGTGGTTCCAGCGGCACGAGGAGCCCAAGACCATCACTGACGAGTTTGAACAGGTTGGTTTGCCCCCATTTGCCCTCATTCACATCATCTCACCTGGGATCTCTTAGGCCTTAAGGGCTCCGCACACCGCTTCCGACACAGTGCGGAGCACTCTGCTTCCAACATTCTATTCCATTGTTTTCAATGCAACCCCGCACACCAGCGGCGAAGTCTTCCGCCGTCGGTTGTGAATTACGATTGAAGTCTATTTTGTCGGAGCCGTCCATTGACATCCAATGTTAATTTCACCGGCTACTGTGCTAGGTGCTAGGCAAAATTGTCGGATTCGAAAGTGCTCTGCAATGCTGTCGGAACCGATGTGCGGCCGGCTTTAGGCTTCAACCTGCAAAATATGTGTAACAGTCACACTCATTTAGAATGTAGCGGTGTATTGTGTGTATACTGTATATGTGTTTTTTAACATATGTTGACATAGGACTAAGCATATTTTTGGTTAATATGACTTAGTTACCATAGCGACATTTAGTGACTGTGTGTGTGTCTTTGCGTGTGTCTGTGAATGTGTGTGTGTGTGTGTGTGTGTGCACGTGTGTGTGCGTTCTTTGCTCGCTCCCTCCCCCAGGGCACATACATCTACTTTGACTATGAGAAGTGGGGCCAGCGCAAGAAGGAGGGTTTCACGTTCGAGTACCGCTACCTGGAGGACCGAGACCTGCAGTGACCATCAGACGGGGGCGATGGGGCAGGGGTCGGAGACGCAGAGAGCGGACGGGGGGAGGGCAAGGGAAATGAGCTGGTCGCCATGGAGAATGTGCTGCTGTTGACATTCCGAGATTGAACTCCATGCCGTGATAATGTTTTTCTTTTTTTTTTGTTTTTTTTTTGTTTTTGTTTTTTTGTTTTTTTTTAAGAAAACATTGGTTGTAAAGTAGGCCTTTATCTTAAAGGGGGAGGAGCACGAGAGAGGAGGGGGTCGAGTGCCTGTTTACATGCAAACATTTGAACCTCTCTTAGCTGTCCTCTTGCCCGACACTTCTGTTTTATCTCAACCCCCCTCCCCAGCACCATCAGATGGCTTAACTACACAAAACTCCAATTGGGAAAAAGAACAAAAGAAAAAAAAACAGCAACAATATAACACCACCACCACCACCACCGCCAATGTAATTAGACTTTGAGTACTGCCTGAGTACTATACGAGTCTGTGGATGCTTTCTGAAAGCATCACTGTAGTTGGTCACGTAGGTCCCTCCACTGCCGGCACACCGCAGGGCCTGTCCTGTGTTGAAGAGGACGAGATGTCAATTAAATTGCTATGCAATTGAATTCTACTCTGCCTCCTCTCTCTGTCAAAGACATGTGGAATTACATTATCTATATATATCTATATATATATTATAAAAAAAAATTTCACCCTTGAGTCAACTCAGCGTTTTGTTCCATTGCTGCCTCAGTTCATTCCAACAAGAGCAGTCAGCATCCCACTCCAAAAAGAAAATATCAAATGCGTCAACGGATAATAAAAAAAAAAAAGGAAAATGAATCAGATTCAGGACGTTATCTTTTTTCTCACTAACAGTGTGTAGGTTGTTTGTGGTTAAAAGACGTATATCTATTTGTTTCGTTTTGTTTTTTGGTCATGTGGAAAGCTCGGACAGTTCTGGAATATGTAAAAAAAGAAAAAGAAAAAAAGGAAAAAAAAGAACCAATCTCTCTCCCCTGTATGCCACTCTTTCATTTTGGAAACCAACTTCACAGATTCCCTCTCATTTGTCCAGGTAGGAGCACACTCACTTTACAGAGAATCATTGTTTCCCTTTTACCCTGTGTCCGTATGCGTTTAAAGCCTCTTAGTTAAAAAACAAAAACAAACAAAAAAAAACGTGTCCTCAGTGAGTTTTCTTAACTGCATTTTCCTTCATTTTTTTGGAGGGAAAACCCACAATCTGTATTTCAAAAAAGAAAACGTTAAGAAACTGTGTAGAAATTTTAAAAAAGAGAAATTATTTTTGGCTTAAGGAAGGACAGGGCAGCTGACAGACAACATGTGAATTTCTCTCCAAAAAATAAGTACAAAAATTATGTATAGAGTTGATTTCTCATCTTTGCTTTTTTGACACTGTCAGGATAGCATGTGATATGGCATTCAGTAAGCCTGAAGTGGAAAAAAGAGGATTGTACAATTTCAATAAAATACTTTTGTGAACAGCTGTGTGTGTTGTCAATGAGCTCAAACCAGAGTTCAGATTCAGAACATTTTATCTTATTTTCAGAGATTAAGTTCAAAAATCATGTTTTAATAATTTCCAAGTTTTCTCTATTAGGCTGTAATAAATATTTTCAAGTAAAAATTATATAATTATTTCTGTGAATTCGCAAATGGACTTGGGGTTGGGAAATGGGTTTCATATCTGAGCTCCTGAAATGATACTAAAGCATTCCATTGAGGTAATTGATTTTTAATCTGAGATTGCGGCACAATCTCTAGTAAGCCCTGTGCAACTTGCAAATACCCTTACACAATGATGGCAATTTATTGGTTGTTGGTGTATTCTCAAATGCCTGCTCTGGCTAAAAAGCTATATTTTAGATCCATTCCTGATTGCTGGAGTGACAAACAACGGCCTCATTGTGAACCCAAACAGACTTCTGCTTAAAGACTAGTAATCAAGCCAGCCTGGAAAGGCAGTTGCTGAGCAGATAGAATCACCTGTAATCTGTCAGATACAGCGTGCATGCAAATCAGAGGGAAGCCCAACAGCATTGTGCGTCAGCCTGGCTGACCCCTGGAAGATTGACAGGGCTTTTATCAGATGGGGAAATCTGCAAGCCTTGAGAAAATCTTCCAACTGAAGTATGGTAGAATTTAAAACATGGCTGTATGTCTCATTAGTGGAAAAAGATGTGGTTGGTTTTCCGTCTCATCACGGATTTGTTTTTTTGTTTTTTTCCTTAATGGTTTGTTTAAACCCCAACTGTATTGGATACTTAATATAGAAGTCTCAGACATGTTCAGTGTCACTTCTACAGATTTTGGGAAAAAAAAAACTCAAATTGGTGCTGAGGTACAATATTTCTCTCCACTGTGTCCACAGCATTCATTAAACTGCATCACTAAAGTATTCACACAGGGAAAATGTGTCTAGGTAACAGGATTAACAAGCCATAATTGAGCAGCTCTCCATTAGGACACACACCAAACACGATTCTCCAAGGATTTCACAATCATAGAATTGGCTGATTTTATTAAAACGTAACTTACATGCAAGAAGTATGTACATTTAAAAAAAGCATAAAATAAAACACAAAAATAACAAAAAACGCATCAGCCTCTTCTCCCAACCAGCTTGGGGAGTCCAGGGGAAAGGGTTTGTTTGTCCACCTTACATGTCATCTCCTGCTTAAAGACCAATGACAGCACCAGCTGCACTGGAGGTCAAATCTGTTTGTGTTAATAACTTACACAATGCTGCCATACATCAACAGCCTGAATATGGATGTGTGCATATGGACAGGTGTGTGTGTGTGTGTGTGTGTGTGTGTGTGTGTGTGTGTGTGTGTGCGCGCGCGCATCCTCCTCATCCTCTTCTCAAGGCTTGGTGCTGGTTTCTCCCTCTCTCTTGACCTTGAGAAACTCGGCCATGTTGGAGAAATACTTCTGGTTGGCCTCGGCAACCTTCTTCTCTGCAGCCTGGGGGTTGACGATCTCCAGCCCCTGTGGGAGAGAAGGAGAGAGAGGGCATGGACATGTAAAAAGGAGACCCTCACAGCATCAGGCTTATTCACAGCTCAACTATGCACTTGTTGACTTTTCAACAGTTTCCTGGTGTGACTATAATGAACTAGAGTGTGTGTGTGTGTGTGTGTGTGTGTGTGTGCACACACATGATCTCTTGGGAGTAGGAGAGGCTGTTTGTATATCATTTGCATTCATCACAAGGGGCCACACACACAGGTGTCAGTAGTCATCCAACAGGCAGGTGTCATTAGTGAAGTGTGTGTCCTGTCCTTACCTGTAAAGGTGTGAAAGCCACACTGGAGCTGGTTCCAGAGGATCTGTCTCTGACTGTGGACTTCCCTCCATAGACCATACTCTGCTTCTGTAGGGTTCTCTGTAGGGAACACACACACACACACACACACACACACACACACACACACACACACACACACACACACGTTCAGTTTCATTTGCTTGGAACCAACAAAGTAAAGCAATAAAATGGCCTTACACTCTAGAGTGTCATGTTTTATGTTTTATTAAAGGATCCCCATTAGCTTATACATTCATACATTCAAGGTCAAAGAAACACTTTTGGGGAAAAAAAGGAACACACAGTATGCAAGCACAAGGCCCCATTTCAACAAAAGTAGTGGTAGACAACAATCCATGGCAACGGCTTAACAAATCACAGGTAACAGATCTACACTCCCCTCTAGTGAGAACATAGGTGAATAACACCGTCAGTTTGATTCCTTTATGTCCTTTTGGAATGCTAGGATAGGCAAATCTGTTACTTTTTAGCAGAAAAACTTTTGCTGCTCATGTCGCATTTCTTGGCTTGACTGAATGGAGGATCTTTTCGAATAGAATACAGACCCAATGTAGACATGGAACAGTCAATGCTATACAACGACCTGATGATCATTTGCAGTTAGGACACAGTGCAACAGATGTGTGTGTGTGTGTGTGTGTGTGTGTGTGTGTGTGTGTGTGTGTGTGTGTGTGTGTGTGTGTGTGTGTGTACGTGTGCGCATGAGAGTATGTTTACACTGCAAACTGCAGTTTGTAAGGACCTCTCCAAGAGTAGTGTTTGTGTATGTATGCGTGTATGTGAACTGTATGTGTATGTGTGTGTTTTTTTCTTCCTTACCTGCAGGGATTTGGAGATCCTGGCCTTGGTGGCATCGTTGACTTGAGCTGCTCTAACCCTCCCGCTGCCAGACTTGCCCAGCTGGCCCAAGCTGAAGCCCAGATCCTCCTGGTACGCGTCATCCTCAATCTGACCACCCGCACCAACACACACAGCAGCAACAACAGGAGACAGTCAGCAGGTCGCAGAGGAAATTAATGTAGTACTACATTGTTATGGTTTCAACAGAACTGTTTTGCAATCTCACCCACACACACACACACACACACACACACACACACACACACACCTCAGCAAATGTCATTCTGTTGGCATTCTTCCTGATCTCGGTCAGACCCAAACGCTCCTTCATCTTTCGGTACCTGAGAAGATAAATGATGAGATCACAAGAGTAGATAAAGACGGAAATCTGTGTACAATATGAGAACAGACAGGGACAGAGAATAGAAACACACAAGAAAGACACAGACAGACAGCTACAGAAAGAGAAAACGGAGCGAAAAAAGACGTACGTATGGAGAACAGACAGAAGACCAACACAGACAGATGGAAAGAGTAAGTAGGCGAGAGACACATGGCAGAGAAAGAAATGGAGGGAGAGAGAAAAGGGCAGACAGAATAAAAAAAGAGAGAGAGAGAGAGACTGTGTGAGTAGTAGTGGGCCCCACCTCCTGCCTCCCCTCTTCTTCCTCTGGCCGTCCAGAGGGGCTGGTAGCGGCTTCACCTGCTTGACTGGGGGAGGCTCCTGCCACTTATCAAACTTCCTCTCAATCTCCTCTTTCAGGTCATAACCCACCTGAACACACACACACACACACACACACACACACACACACACGACATAACGTGAACATAATGCATTTTCCTCCTCATGAATTATATCAGCAGTAAAAGGGGGATAAAGACACACACATCCAATTTTAAAGCTGGGAGCAGGTTTAAAAGGAATCAGTGCCAATGTACAAAAGAAGTCAGCTTCCTCAAGGTTGCTTCCCAAAAATGTATCTAAAATGCATGACGTTTCAGGCATTAGCCCTTCCTCAGACGTTACATGAGCAGTACAGTGACTCTTCTACACAGGCGGTTTGCTCTTGAAGCTCTTCTTCTCACCTTGCCATCTGCACTCTCATGAAAGCTGTCCACTCGCGCTGCCAGTGTGCACTTGGCCGACACCAGACGAGCTGCCTTCCTTCTCAGGTCCTACACACACACACACACACACACACAGATTACAAATGTATATGTATTTGCATTCAGCAATAGTTACTGTGCCAATAGTGGCCTACTGGTTAGGGCTTCGGGCTTGGAACCAAATGTTTGCTGGTTTGATTCCTGACTAGTGGACCACGGCTGAAGTGCCCTAGAGCACTATTATTCGAGTGACAGGACGGGTTCTGCCTCCACAGAATTCTACACTCCTTTTAGATGAGCTGTCATTTAGAAGTACACACACACACACACACACACAGCAAGACCAAATAGAAAAATGAGAGTGGGCTGTATGACTTTATGTGATGCCTGTGGCATGGGATTTAATGGATGCCTGATGAGTCTATCAGAAAGCTCATCAAATCCTACGTGGATTAACTGGGTTGTATAATTAATGCTGAGGGCCTGAGGTGTGTGTGTGTGTGTGCGCGCGCGTACTGACCGGCGGGAGTGACTGCACCACGTCGCAGTGGTAGATGTAGCCAGTGTGTGGGAGCAGAGAGGTGCTGCTGAATCCTGATAAGGTCCTCCTCTGTGCCCCCAACAGCATCAGGTTACACGCTGGCATCTTGGACAGGTTAGTCAGACCACCAGCAACGCCTGGAGAGGAGAGAGAGATTGTCCGACAGAGAGTGAGTGAGAGTGTGTATAGAATTCAGGCCTGAGTTTAGCCTCAGTGGTCCAAAAGCAACACAACTCGACTCACCCATGATTTTCGCTGCGGTTGACGCCCCGACAATGATGGACAGATTTGGGGCGATGAATGACATCCTGGACTCCACATACTCATAGATTCTGTGCTTTGATTGGTTCAGCTCCAGAGCCATGTCACAGGCCTCCTCCAATCTCTGCAGCTCATCGTCTCCAAGCATGGCCCTGGGGACAGCAGCACGTTTGTAAGCCAAGGATTCACACTTAAAAATAAACAGCCAGACACGCAGCCCTGGGAATAAAACTGGGCCACCCTCACTGCCAGAGCCTTGGCTTCACTTGCTTTTCTACAGGGGCGTTGCTAGAAATTTTGGGCCCTATGACAAAATAATTTTTTGGGTCCCTCAAATATTGATTTTAATATAAAAATTTTCTCTGGGCCCCCCCGTCTGTGCTGGGCCCTTAAAATCATCCTAACTTTTCCCCCCCTAGCGGCGCCCCTGCTTCTCCATCATTAAGTGTCAGCCTTTCGCCGCTTTACAGTCCCATGTGCATCCATGAGTAAGGGACATCAAGGGAGGAAAGCCTAGACCAAGGTCAAGACCAAGAGACCAAGGCCAGAAGGGTGGAAACTGTATCATTTTGTGCACTGGCCAAGTAGCCCATGTCTAGAGCTCCCTCCCCTCATCCACACAGAGCTTAACATTACAACAACGTTGAAATGCCCCATTCTGTTACCGTTAGCTGCTATTCTCTCCATCTCAGTCTGCGTTGCATGAAATTCAGTGATTGAGGTGGCTATCAATAACAATAACAACAACAACAACAACACATTAGATTTCTATAGCGTCTTTCTAGACACCCAAAGCGCTCCACAGTGGAGGAGGACCTCACTGACCACCACCAGTGTGTAGCACCCACCTACCAAGCCAATAGCGCTTGACACTATAAAACAGTAGGGCTACGTGTTGATTCACTCCGGATAATTCCTTCAATATGGGAAATTGCATTGCAACCAACAAAGTTACTAACTTAGTCAGCAACGATGCTTTTGGGAAATGAACCCCTGGTTCTGTAAAACCTTCTGCTTCCTGTGCTGAGCTATGAGTGCAAGAGCTGTGCTCACCCTTGTGTGGTGGATGCTGTGACACTGACAACCATGATGGTGGCGTTGGTGAGGATCTGTTGGAGGGTCTCGTTGTTCTTACACTTCTCCAGATTGTTGCCCAGTTCCTGAGGACAAGCAAACCGAAGCATGATCAGCAAACCATGCAACTCTGTCACATACCATCCACAGGGAACCATGACTTTTTGGTGTGGTTTTTAGGAGAGCCTCACCTTAACGGTCCTGATATAGTCCAGTGCATTTGGAACCAGAGATTCAAGCTCTGGGAATCGTTTGGAGTACTTGTCACGCACAAATTTATGAATGATATCTGTGTGAGAGGGGGGATATTAGAGGATGTCAGACAACGGTGAATCACTCAAGTTTCACTGTTAATTTAACTATGACGGGCTCGCTTTCCCTTCCACAAGTCCAGTCAACTTTGCTGTTACATTTCTCACACACACACTCGTACATTACTTAGCCAAAAACAAATATTGAAACTCACTCAGTTCATTGTCAATTTCTACTGTCAGGTTGTTGGCAGCAACAATTAGCCTGTACTCTGGGTCTGCTTCAACAGGTCCAGACACTGTAAAGAGGGAGATATCAAAGTATTGTAGTTGTAAAAACAATCAATGACTACTTTAAAAATTGCCCTGAGCAGGAAAATAACACTACTAACCTTCTGAATTCTTTCGCTGTTTGCCAACATACTCTGAGATTTTATCCATGATTTCTGAAAACTGGATAAAAATCACAATGGAGATCAAGCACCTGAGAGACCAGCAACCTATGGCAACTTTAGATAATTTACTACGACAGAATTGCGAGGATCTACAAACTCACTGGTTTGCTGTGTCGCAATTTGGCAATAGACGTGACGCTTTCTGTTCCACTATAATCAAGCTCCATCTCCTCAGGAATATCCTCCAGGCCGCCCGCAGTCTCCCTCTCACCGACCTCTCCATCGCTTCCTCCACCTTCCTCACCAGGATACAGTCCATCCTCCCCTTCATCACCGGCCTCTTCCAAGTCTGCAAGGAGTTCGTCAGCCAGAGACATCTACAAACAAATTACAGGTCCAATATATTGAAATTAAGGTATTTAAGCTTTATGCATGCCATTCAGAAATTCCTTTGGAGTAGGATCCACACTAGTTATATCTGAAACGTATACAATTTACTTAGTTGTGTTTAGTTAATCAACAAAAGTTTGCAGGTCTAGTTGCATGCAGTACAATAAAATTACGTGGCGGTGATGTTACTGAACCGGTGACAAAGAAGAAGAAAACGAACAGAAGGATCAAAAAACTCAGTTTGGCAGAACCTGGGTCTTGCCTCATTCATAAACAATGCTAACGTTAGCTAACTGTTTAGCTAACCAGGCAAAGTTTAGTGCCTTGCTTTTGTTTAAAAAAAAACAAATACAGATTCTCAGTAAGAGTCCTTACCCTTCTAGATTATGTCCAGTCAAGATTTTACAAAAACTGCTACAAAAGGTGCATGTATTTAACTGAATACTGAGTTATGTTTGCCGTGTCCAGCAAGTTATCCTAGACGTTCATGCGTCGTCGAGTCGCAGTAAATATACGTCATCGTCGAGGGGCGTGATGGGAAATAAGGTTTTCCCAGAGCCCGTTTATTAAATTTTGTCTGGTTTTCCTCTGCTAGGCCAGGGCCCGTTTTATTAAAATTTCTCTGTCTAAGCCTAAATCGAAATGTTTTTTGTTGTTGTTGTTGTTGTTGTTGTTGCTGTTGCTGTTTTTAGATCAGTTGCCTAGGCCATTAGTGTCTGCCCAGGTATACATTCCTGCAACATTCAGGCATACATTGCCTGAATGTTGCAGGAATACATAAATACAATCTGAATACAATGTCTTATAAAAAGGGCACTATCAAATTATGGGATCTCTATTTGTGGTCTGTAGATTTCAAGACATGAGTCTAGTTATTCCACCTATAGGCTAGCGGCCTAACCCACTGACGAAAATGTAGGCTATGTTCAATGTGCATTTAAAATATACATAGAATGCATTTAAAATATACATAGAATATGTAGGCCTGTATGGCTTTCATTCTGAACTCGTATAGACATGGGAAAATAATGGGACAATTGGTGGGAAATGTCCAAGGAAATGGTCTGTTAAAAAGTTTTCTTTCATAGTTTAATGAATGCAACATGTTTCTTAAATTAATGAATACCTATTAAGAATTACTTTTACCTTTTGAAAATGATTAATCATTTGCACTGATTTTTACACTGATCTTTACCAGTCTGCAGTGTTAAACAAATCTGATCATGATGTGGTTTTTAATGGTGATAAGTTTTGGAAGCCTATCTGCCTAACGTTACTCATAAGTAAAAACACACTGTAAACACTAAATTATAAGACAGTACAATTTATTGTCATCAAACAGATCCATAAATGTTTCACAGTTTTCATGTTGTTTTTTATTTCCCCAACTTTATACAGTGTCATGAGATTTGTTATTGAAACAATACAATATCAAACTGACGAAACAGACTCAACAAATGCTGGAACTAAACTACTAGATGGAGAGGTGTAGAAAATGAAGGAATAGATAAGCAAACTTATATTTATATTTGCAAATTTATTTTTTTTTTGTCATGCTAAGCTACATTACTTGAAAAAAGGGCAAAGAAATGGTTAGCATTACTAAAAAATAAATGGTAAACAGACACTGTAAGACACATACTGTACATAGCGACAGTTGACAACTACAAAAGGGCTACAACTAATGTAAAACATGTTAAAGCATTGAAAAGATATGGGGAAATATTTTACTGTAGTTTTCTTGAAGAGAATTACTAGACCAAAAACGGTCTTAATCGGCAAATGCAATATCCCAAAAATAATCATTCTACATCAGTATGCAATCCTTACATAGGAATAAGTCAACCAAAACAACTGACCAATCAAACAATCAAATTAATAAATAAGTAAATAAATAAATAAATAAATAAATGACAAATTAAATAGATAAATAAAACTTCATGGATCCATGTTTATTCTTTGCGTGCATTCTAAGAATTCATCTAAAATAAATAGCTCTAAAATGAGGTTGTATACACCAGAAGAAATCCCTATCATTAATTTATACAAATGGTCAGAGTACTGCACTTTGAATAGTCATGTTCCCTTTCAGCTGAAGCCAACACAGATGACCGACTGTTGCCGAGAACAAATTTACAAATGCAAGTTATATTAATTCAAGCTCACACGTAATGGGGAAAAGAAAGTGCCTTAAAATACAAAGGTTAGAAGCTCAAAAATACAAGCTGGTACACGAGAAGACTCCCATTGCATAGCTGTTAAGTCTATTAGATAATAGGCCAACTCAGACTCTTCAGCAATGTGAGTTAGTGACACACATGGTCATTGTTCCTCAAGCTTGGTGTTGAGGGATACTGAGACAAATCAACACGCTAACAATCCTGCCGACAGTAAATCCTGGAACGCTTCCAGTTTGAGTGACAGAAGTCTTTGTGTCCCTTTAATTCCCAACTAACATTAGAAAGTTGTGGCATCAGTAGAGGACTTAGTGGTGGTATAGTGCTGAATAACTTACAGTCCCCCCCACACTGTTGCCTGACAGTTGATATTAGAGACTATGGAGTCAGACTAGGTGAGGATCGTCAGCGGGACTAACGGTGAAACGAGATGATGTCACACGGGAGGAGCCGGTGGGAGATCTTGCTTTTGTGGAATGCTCTTTGCTCTTGCTCACCCTGCTGGAACCTGAGGCAAACAAAAGCAAAATAAACACTTTGGATATACAATTTATCAATGAACTTTCATGCTGAAATGTGTATACCAAAATGAACTCCAGATTTGTGTTTTACTAAATCAAAAAATTATGATTGCTGTATGTAACTAAATGCTTTATGTTTTGATAAAAAAAAAAAATTCTAAACCCCTAAACATAGCTGATCTCAATATAAAACTCTGTATTCATATCACCCAGTAAAATGCTGAAAGACAATCTGTAACATTTTCCAAGTTAAAAATAAAGGCAGTAAATAATTATATTAATCCCCTGTAAGGCTTTGAACAGTTTAAATTTGTATTTTTGAGTGGGTGGGTTGGAAGCAGAGCCTAATTTTAGCCAAAAAAGGACAAGAGTTCATCAGTCTTACAATAACAACAATGAATCTGTAAATTCTGTGTAGAAGAGGAGACTTCTGATGAAATACTAGGCAGATCCTATGCCACACAATGCACATTAGCATTTTCATGTATTACCACAAACAGAATTGGGCCCATTCTGTACAGAACTGTATTAATACTGACAGCTTTTGACAGACTGCAATCAATCAGACTCACCAAAGCCATCAAAATGAGACTTTCCTGGAGCACATGGACTTGTGGGTGTGGAGCAAGAGCTAAGCTCATTGGTTGGAGTTTCCTGAAAGAAATAAAGTAGCAAAATGGTTGCATTAAAAAACTCTTCATGGTATTTGACTAATATAAAACGAACTATGACTTGGAAATGTACCTGATCAAAGAGGTAGACTGTGACATCATCAAAAAAGGACACATTCCTTCCCCTGTCCCTGCTCTCTTTGTCTTGTTCCCGTGGTGACTTCAGTAAACTCCTCAACCCCACTCTCTTATCAACGTCGGTCTCCGTGACAACAATCACTCTCTTGGACGCCTCATCATCATGTTCTTCCTCTTCCTCGTCTTCATCAGGATCACCTCCTATTGGTAGACCCCTCCTTCTCCCACCTCTGTCTCTGCTCTCCCCCCCTTCCCAAAAGCCTACCTTAGGATTGGGGGAGAGAGGGAGGGAGAGAGCGAGTGGAGGCAAGGAAAGGGAGAGACGAGCCAGTTTAGCTGAAAGAGAGGATGGTATGATGACGATGCGAAAGACAGAGAAAACTGTGAGATTCTGCCGGAAGGGCAAACGATCAGACATCAACAGCTCTGCCCTGTCAGTCTGACAACAACATCAATAGCAGTACTAAGCCCAGAGGAGACGTGAAACATTTTGGGTCAAGTGAAAAACACAATTACTGTAGGCAGCTGTGAAATACTGGTCTTGAAAGGCAACATACTGTAATCCTCTGTTGCCAAGGCACTGAAGGCAGAGTACCCCTTTAAACTGTCCTTCACATCTGAATGGTCCTATTTGGTGTTCTGATTAATTAGTCTAAAAATGTCAACCATAAATCGTTCTAATGAGTCTATAGATGTGAAAGGTGAGTAAGTGATCTCTGAAGTCACTAAACAAAAATCAGTCTTTTTATGATACACAGGTTCTGAAAAACTGAAAACAAACAATTAGAAGGCAGCCCGCCCATTGCCCCCCAAACAATAACAGAATACCCCAAATCTACCTATCAACATTCCTACATTAATTTAAATTACTTTAACTAATTAACTAAATAAATGACCCCTTGTTATAAGATTTATAGACTGTCGACAAAGTAGCTCAATGCAAGGGCAGAATCAGCTTTGTTCTTCAAACTGCCTCTGCACACGATAGGATAGGATACGACAAATCAGAGCAACAAACAAGCCAATTTAAATGCCTGCTGAGCCAGCCCAACGAGTCCAACTACATACTCTACACACATACTGTAGAGCATTGGGATTGGTCACCACCGCTGGGTTCACTTCACCTTTAAGTCCTTACTTTTCTTACCCTTGCAATCGACAGCATCCAAGACATATGTATGCCAGTGATGGCTGACATCCCTGTGAATCAGCACAGCAAAGACCCCTAGTGGCTTTACCACAGTCTGGCACCTCCTGGCTAAAAATTCCCAACCTGGCTCATTCAATCTGCCCCCTAATCATCCCCCACTGTAACTGGCGCCTTCCTCCTAACCCACTCTCTCCACCTCAAGCTGGTGTTTGGTCAGCATTCTGGTGCATAATGGCTGCATGTATCATCCTGGTGGGTGCCACATATTGGTGTTGGTTGAGTGAGTTCCCCACTCCACTGTAAAGCACTTTGGATCAACGGTGTTGTGTTAACATGCCATATAAACACATACAGTATGACCTGACTTGACCTCAGCCCTCTCCCCTGTACCTTTCATTGCCTGGTTTGCGGCTGGTGGGGAAGGGGTCATCTCAGGCTGCTCGAGCACCGTTAGTGGCTCCAGGGAGGTCTCAGTAGCTTCCTTGTCTGGAAGAGACACGTCCTCTGCCTCAGGCTTGTCCTCACTGTGGGCATTAGATCAAGTCTTTCAGATGAGACTGTCAAAATCATATCATTACATTAAAGGGCATGTGGCATGTTGTGATGAATGTTGATTGTTCCATTCTTTCACTCAAAGTCAATGTACAAAGTAGGAGGATTAACATATTCTCTCCTAGGAGAACTGCATAAATAAATACTTCAATGAAATCAGGTGTTTTTGTGCATAAAAACTTGCATCTGGTGCATAGGCACCCCCCATTTGGATAGCATGAGACTGCATAGCCCTGATTTAAACAACCAGCCAGCAGCAAACTGATTCTATAAATAGTCTATTGTTGTCAGGCTGGACATCTCTCATACCTCTCTCTGTGGAAACACTGGGCCATGTACTCTGCATATCTCTCCATAGGGGCCACACAAAATCTGCTACTTGGTTATGACAGTAGCATTTGTCTAGTTCAAGTCCGGCACCACTGGTGGCAAATGGGGTCATCGCTCCCTCTGGTGGACTACCCCGCCCCCTTAACTAAAACTGTAGGACCATTTACTATACATAATATATCAAAGATAGGTCTAATTTGTTTTACTGGTACCTTGTTTTTTATCCTGGGGCTTACAGGCATTAAAACAACCAAATCTCTGTTTCATACTTCACAAAAAAGTGCAACCCCCGATAGATAGGTGGAACGATAGATAGATAGATTATCTTACATTACTCTCTGTGGTATGTCAATTGGAATACTGTAAATCAATAGTCTATTCCAAGATATTGCTTTAGTCAGAATATTGGCATTATTCCAAAAATTCTTAGCGGGCCTTAGCTTACAATGGTTACTACAGGAAGTGTATCAATCCCACCTCTTGATGGTTTGCTTATCTGTGGTGCTGTCTCTCTTCTCCTCCTCCTTCTCCTCAACATCAGTGTCACCCCAGCGTCTAAGAACGACACTGTCGCTAACTGTAGTGGGGCCCCAAAGAACGTTGGTTTTGACATTTTCACTGAGGGAGAACTGCAACCTCTCTTCACAAACCTAAAAGAGAAAGGAAAAAATCAAAGCAAAATGTTCACTGTCACAGATGACTGTTTATTTTTAAAACTGAAAAACAGACTCCATATGTCTCCTTGAAAGAGTACCTAGGGTTACTGTTTTGAATTGCTAATGTTATATCATGCTGTTCAAAAGAATCATGCTGGTTCTCTTGCCTGCATCATGAGGCCGTTTTTGGTGGGCATTTTTGAGAGTGACCGCTGATTCTTGGCATTGTCCCCAATATGACTTGGTGAGTGGTTAGATGGACCCAGGAGAGTCTTCCTCTCAGAGTCCGGTGAAAGATGATTGCCCCAGGAGGAATCAGAATTGTTCTTCTGATTAGAGCCATCATATCGTCCCTGGTCTTCGGACTTGGCTGCTAAAGTGTCTGAAAAACTGTCAAAATCCTTTTTAGTTTCTAATCTTCCAGAATCTTCTTCATCTGACGGTTTATCCCCCTCTGAGTGCCTCTCGTTCTCATTACTAGTCTCACTCCGGCTCTTAAGTCTTTGCTCTGGGGTCTTTTTCAGAGACTCCAGCAGTTCCAGGTTTCCCAGGAAGAGATCTCCGAGGGAATCCTCATCTCCGGAGATACAGCAGAGCTGCTCCAGTTTCTCAAAATCCTCCAAGGGCTCCTCTTCCAAGTCCTTCCACTCAGAGATTAGAAGTTCAGGGATGGCGCCGACGGAGCCAAGCGAGAGCTGTGGGTGGGAGGCCCTCTGGCACAGGCTGACGCTGTTGTTTAAGACAGCTTCGCTGGTGCTGCTTGCATCTTTATGGTTGTGCTCTGATCTCAGGTCAGATGACTCCAGTCTTTGCACAGGCTGGACACTAATGTTGGCCGAGATCCCTTTGCTAATGGTGCTGACCGCCGGAGGCGCCTGAGGGGAGACACTGGCGGGCAACTCGCAGCTCGGAGAAACTCTAAGTTCCTGTTCCCGGCTGGTGGCAAGGCTGGCACTGGTGCTGTCAAGGCTAAGATCACTATCTGAGCTCACCTTGATCTCTATGTGGTGCACCACATTGGGGAAACTGGTGGGACTTTGACATTTGTCATGTTGTGAGAGAGATGGGGGTCCGGCGTTAATGATGTCCTCAGATACCAGATCAGACATTAAACACTGTGTGTTACTGTTGTGCATCTTGCAGGGATCTGCAGTGTTTGTGAGGCTGGGACATGAAGGAGAATTTGACCTGCTTTCTTCCCTGACATTTTCAAAAACTCCATCCCCTGTCTTCTTTTTCTTAGTTGGTGGACAAGCATGGTCATGATCATCTATGCAAACACTGTGATTCTGGATCTCAGCCAGTGATTCGCTGTTATGATCCCGGTCAGGATAGGACAAGGTATTTGACTCTGTGTCCAACCCAGCAGCAGTGATGTCACTGGGGTGTGGCCTAAGAGGGCAAAGCTCATCCCTCCTGCCTACAGAGTCTGCTACATGATTTTCCTTCAATTTGTTAAAGTTTTGATTCTCTTCTGCTTCACAGTCTCCAAGAATGCTGCTGAATCCTGGGTATGTCTGGACTAAAGTACAGCTGTCTTCAGCACTGTCTTTGTGTCTGATCCTGACTGAGCCAGAAGGCTCCAGCCCTGGGTTCTCCACGTTTTCAATCTCAACTTCCATAGTTTCCCCTGTGGAATCAAAATTACTTCCCTGGTCTAGGATTTCAAGATTTTCTTCTTCTTGCTCTATGTCTGCTTGTTGGAGAGAGCTGTGCGTCTCTGCTGAACCTTCAAAGTCTTCACTCATTGCTGTCTGTACTGAGAGAGATCCTCCCTCCAGCTCTGCATTGTCAGCCTTTCCTTGTCTTTCGTCATTCAAATCCTCCTGACTTCTCTGGCGAGCCGTGGGGTGAGGCTCACTTTCTGCCATTTCATCGTTGCCTTCTGAATCCCAGAATTCTCGTCCCATGTCCAGACCATTCTTCTCTCCCCAAGCATTTTTGCAAAATCTTGGGAAAAATTCAGAGCCAAGCTCTGCTTCTGACCTACGGGTCTCTGCTGATGCCCACTGGTCATTCTCCGCAGGCCAAAGGTGCAGATCCTCCTGTTGGAAACGGTCGCAGTCCAGCTCTCCTTTAACAAAGCCTCCTGTTCCCTCATCCTCTTCAAGGGTGTTCCACAGCTCCTTCGTCTTCAGTTCCAGCTCTTTAGATTCTCCATTGCTGCTCACCTCAAATAATCCTGCTTGGCCTGAGGACTCTGAAGCCGGAGAGACTGGAACTTCTCTGTCACCTCGAGATACCTCTTTCATTGAAAAGCACAGCTCTCCAGCAGCCAACTGTCTCTCACTCTCTGACTTTGCCATGGCCTTTTCTTCATCAGCATCCTCTGAATAACTCAGGTTCCTCAGACCAAGCTCATTAGCATCGTCATTCTGCATTTCAAATGTGTGACTGTCCTCTCTTGTGGGTATGTTAGCACCTCTCTCAGGGAAGAAGGAACTGCTGGCATGTTCTTTCGAATCAGCCACAACCTCTGGAAGATTCTGATCTGTATTGCTACTGGAATCGGACTCATCTGTGTGAATATTGTAAAACCTTGACAGCCTAGATTCACTGCTGTCAGGATCTGTGCTTGTTGGTTTCCGCGTCTCTTCTTGGTCTGAACCACTGTTTAATTCCTTTAGTACTGAACAGGGACTGTTCACGTCTGACTTAATTTCACTGTCTTTTTGATCCAACAACTGTTGTAAATGATTCTCACTCATGGGCTCTGACAGATGGACTGTTTTAGATGGGACTGGCAATGGGTTCACCTCAGATATCTCATGGTGTTTGGTCTGAATTTGGGATATATCTGCTTTGTCCATCTGTGAGAATGCGTCATAGCTTAACTGGCTTTTGCAGCTGTATGGAAAGGCTTTGAAAGGTTCATCATCCAAGTTGGAGAACAATTTAGCGATAAACTCCTCATTAGCTTTACCTAAGCTGTCTTTTGATAAATGTCCATCATTGATTGATTCCTCTACCTCTTCTAGTCTATTATGGCAAGAGCTGATTAGATCCTTCTCAATGATATTCTCCTTATTAAATTCCATGTCTTCAGACCATCTGTTGTGTTCTTCCTCATCAGTTTCAATCTGATTTTTTTCCTCCATCGTGATGACAACAGCATCATCCTGTGTTTTGACATCATTTCCTCTCTCCTCTTCAATCTCCATTTTTTCCTCGATCCCTACCAGTGTCCCCCTGTCTCCTCCTCGGCTGTTGCTCGGACGGATCAAGCCCAGTCCGTCTCCGACCCTTCGAGCCAATCCCTCTCCTCCTGACTCCCAGTCGCTGTCAGAGAAATAAGCTGAGTCCCTGTGCGGTGTCTCTGTGCCCAGGGCTCTGGATCCACTGCTGGCTCCACTCATCATCACCAAGTCTCCATGTGCCAGGCAGTCTGTGGAGCTAGACGCAGAGGTCAAGGTGGAGAAAGCCGAGTCTGTTGGTGTCTGCTGAGTGGAAGTTAGTGGGGAGAAGCCGGAATCAGTTGGGGTCTGCTGCCTGGATGTCAGGGGAGAGACATTGGAGTCTGTAGGTGTCTGCTGGGTTGAAGTTAATGGGGAAAACGTGGAATCTAAGTGTGGTTGCTGGTTGGCTGTGGTCTGGTGTGTTGAGGTCAGTGGCAGAAAAGGGGAATCTGGTCTAATCTGTTGACTGGAGAGCTTTTGATCATAGTCTGCTTTCAAAGCCAAAGGCAGTCGGTTAGGTATGGGTGAAACTGAATTGCCAACACATTGATCATCAATTTCTTTCTGAGGAGATGCTGTGCTTACAGTATTTGTAGAATGAACTGAGGATGTCTTGGCTGCAGAATAAGATGAGTCACTCACAGATGTATTACTTGGCATATCTAGAAATGTGGCCTTGTTTATGTGTTGCGTTGAAGTGCCCATTACAGACACTGTGTGAATAGTTTGTGTGTTATTGCCCTCTTTGTTTTCCTCAGCTGCTTGAAATGCCACTTCTTCAATGTCATTGCCTCCCAGCATGCACTCTGGTGGAGGGCTGAGAGGAAATCCAGAACTAAAGACATCATCAATATATTCTCCAGTGGTCTCAAGAGGAAAACTTGAGTCATGTAAGCTTGTCTTCTGTTGATCCTCTTGTGGTGGCAGTACCTCACTGGTGGGTGTCATGTTGGTCTCTGAGAAATCTTTCTGTGAAAATGAATCTTCTTTTCCCCCGGGATGATTTTGGTGAGAAAGAAGACCATTTATCGGCCCAGGTAATTCCAGGTTGCTGGGTTTGATGGCAGTTGTATGGTTTGATGGCAAATGGGAACTAGTTGCATCTTTGACGTATGATCCTTGATTCTGGGGCTCAGGTGTTAGGCAGGTAGAGTCCGGGCTGGTACTTTTCGGTTCCAATTTGGCAGCATATTTTTCAGAACCAATTTGTAGCACTGGAATTTCTGGCCGCATGGCAACTTTAATTTCGCTCCTTTTAGCTCGCTTGGTGACTTGAGCGTAGATGGCCTCCTTCATATCAGTGGATGCATTGCTTGCCCCAGTGCTTGGCCTCTCAGACTGAAAGGTGATGGTCTGACCAGCCTCTGTGTCAATGCATATGGACTCATACTCAGGAGATGTGGGTGGTGTTGAGGCCAAAGCTTCCTCTTGCTTCCGCTGTCTGGTAATGATCTCTGTAAGAAAAGTCTCAGCAGACTGGATCTCTTTGAGGAACTCCTCTCTGGTCATCTCCCCTTGCCTTCTGGGCTCATTCTCCTCCGCTTGCTCTGACATCTCTGAGAGCAGTGAGCGCGATCTCCTCATTCCCCTAGAGAACGCCTCCTCAGCCTCAGCATACGTTGGAAGTCCAGTGGAGCAGAGATTGACGTCAGGCTTCTCGTAGTTGGGGTCTTCATCCAGATCTTCACTGTCTCTTCTCTCTGTGTCGATTTCAGTGAGGAACAAGTCCTTCTTCACGGGTCCTTTCCCGCTGTCTGTGCTTGTCAGAATGTCTCTGTCCCACGTCCTTGCTGCAGATCCGAGCTCTGTCACTAGGGACTGGGAGCGACGCATCCCTCTCAAGGGAAAGTGAATATTCCCAAGTGTTTCTCTCTCTGATTTGGCCTGTTTTCTTGTCTCGCTGTCAGGGCTCCATGTCGAATCGTCCGCTTTGGAGTCGGTCGTTTCGTTCACGCTGGAGATTTCTGTCAGGAACAGATGCATGGGGGACTTCCTGGCTGCCTCCACACGCTCCCTCATCTCCTCATCCTCCTTCCATATGGCTGGCAGGATGGTGGTGAGGCGGGACTGCGTGCGCTTCATCCCCCGGGACAGCAGCTCGGCAGTGGCTGGATCTGGTTCATCCGCCAGGCTGGTGTGCTGGATGGTGGTCCCTCCATGGAGATGGGTAGGGGACTCAAAGGGCGAGTCATCCTCTTCTGAGTAGTTTGGACTGGAGGAGGAATGTCTTTCGATTGTGGGAATTGTCGACTGAGAGCGAGTCATTTTTGACCGAGGCGAGTCTCTGTGGCTGGGGGATCCTATGTCTCTCGACTGGCCGTCTGAAGCTCCCCTGGAATTGTACAACGACTGCGAACGTGTCAATCCTTTGTCAAGGGGCCTCCCCTCGACAGAATCACAGGACAGAGGGTCTCTTTGTAAGTGCAATGAACTATAGCGACTAGTATAAGGCTCCCCGGGGTAGTAAGGAGCCCTATGGATTCTATAATGGGGAGGGAGAGGTGGGGGGCAGGTCTGGGGAGGGGGGTAAATGGAGGACTGGGGTATGGAGGGGGACAGCGAGGGTGAAGGGGGCATAGTCTGGCGATGGCGGTGCAGCCCTAAATGGTCAAAGGTAGACTTTGGCATAGAGCAGCTTCCACCATGCCCCTTGCCAAGTGGATAGGAGGTGCCAGGATAGTGTCCTAGTCCGATGGGTCGGTGATACCCAATGGGCGGTGCTGGCAGGGGACGGGAGTGGAGAGTATTACCCGCAGTGGGTGGCACAGTTCGGGGCTTTGGGGGAAGGATGGGTGCTTTAGAGGCAAGGGATTGCTTTGGTTTCCCCTCCCTTTCGCTCCTGCTTTCCCCAATGTCCACCACTGTGAACTCAGTGATTCTGCTGCCGCTCTCCTTACTGAACTCCACCACGCCGGTGTTTGGCACCAGCACCTGGACCTCACTGGACCTCACTGTGTGGGCTGAACCTTGTCCTTTGTCTTCCTTTCCCAGTAATCCGCTGCGCAACTCTACGAGCTCCAGGTCCCCAGGGGAGGGAAATTTTCCTTTAAGGGTGGGGGACTTGTCCTGGGGGGTGTGCTCCTCCAGTCTTATATAATACTCGCTGGCAAGGGAGGGGCTACGGGCACTAATGACCGGGACGACTGTGGGCGTGTCCAAGGACTGCCTGTGCGTTGAATTAGGAGTTGGGATGGGCTGAGGGGGTGCGAGTGGTTTGTAGCCCCTCCTTCCGTGGGCTTTCTCCCAGAAGTATTCAAAATTTAACCCTTTGCTGGTCTCGGTAACGGTCAGGATGTCGTCGAGTTCAGAGGAGGAGGGGGCCATGCTGTTTCCCACAGGGTCTAGTAGGGGGTATGAGCTGTTATCGTCCCTCCCGTACTCTCTCTCCCTCAGTCTCTCCCCTGCTGCTGTCTGGAAGGACGGAGGACGGAGGGAATCCCACCGCCTCTCAAACGAATCCTCGCTCTCCCCTCTTCTCCCCCTCCCATCCTCCTCTTCCTCATAATCTTCCTCATCCTCCTCATCCCCCATGCTCCTTCGGCTCACGCCACGCTCTGCAGCCAACAGAGAGGAGAGCAGGAGGAAGATTTCGGCAACCGTGGGGCGCTGAGATGCCGACAGCCAGCATGACTGCATGACTTCATACCTGAATAAACACAAAACAATATAAATAATGATATAACATACATTTTCAATATCAATGTATTTACTATTACATCAGTTAATCTATTGCTGGTTTGACTAGGAAAAGGTGTCCCAAAGCCCAACATTATTCTGTCCGTACCTTGTTTTTTCCTCATGCCAAATTCATAGAGGAACGTAATGAAATAATCTGGAGATCATAATTAGCAGCCCTTTAAAGTTCTATGAAAGGTTTTTCTTTTGAAGAAACGAGTGAATGAGACATGTATGTATGTACATGTATGTATGTATACGTACTGTACAAGTATGTATGTGTGTATGAATGTACGTGTATGTATGTATGTATGTATGTATGTATGTATGTATGGCATTAGTGAACTGACCAGTAGTCTGCATGTGAGAGTTTGAGCCGTGGCTGAGCCAGTGTGATCTGTCTCTCCCTGATGACAAAGGTGAGAACTTCCTCATCGCTCAGGTGCCTATGGGGCTGAGAGCCAAACTCAAACAGCTCCCAGATTACAACACCTAAAGACCTGCAGAGTGGAGGACAGAGGGATAGAGAGAGAGAGAGAGAGAGAGAGAGAGAGTATGAAGATGCTCATGAGCAATGAGGACCAGTGACTCAGCAGAACACTAACAGTCAACAGTAAAACAAACTGTAATTCAACGCAGTAAAGAAATCAATTTGTGACAAGGTGTGGGAGACTATATTAAACACACCTACAACACAGCACTAATATAAAGTGGAAATGTTATATGGAGTATTTTCCCATACCAGACATTGCTGCTCTTAGTCTGGTCAGTGACTATCAGACTTCCTCTATATTCCTCCAGCAGCTCTGGGGCAATCCAGCGAAGAGGGATCCACAGTTTGTCAGGTGTTAAATAGTAGTCCTCCTAACAGAGGCAACACAGATTTACATTCAGATTCAGGGACATGACATGACAAAAACATGACAATGGAAATACTGTATGGCAAATTAATGTTTTTACTGTATATGTACAGTATAAGGTGAAGAGTTACCTTGTAGTGGTTGTGTGACAGACCATAATCTCCTATTCTAACAGTCAGATCAGATGTGAGGAGGCAGTTTCTTAGAGCCAAATCACTGTTTAAAGAAACAAGCAGAAAAGAAAGACAGAATGAAAGAGAGTTAAAAAAGAAAGAAAAAAAAGAAAGCGACAGATCTCAGACAAGACAATAGCCGATTGAAAATCCAATCACACTGACAGAGATAATGTAGGTACTCTCTCTTGTTACAGTATATTCCGACAGCTATTAAATAAACACAATCTCTCAAGATTTCCTCGCGTCTGCTGACTGTTAAATTGAAATGATTTTTTTTAATACAGATCATCAGTCTTCTGAGTATTTTTCTTTTTGTAAGATAATAGAGGGATTCCATCTCTGTGAGAAGCGAGGACAGCTGCCATTAAAGCCAACGAATGAATTCACAGATATTTTATAGAAGTCAATGTCAATTCTGGATTTCCATTAGTTAAGGAATGTGAAAGGATGTGTTATAAAGCAATTCTTACAGCTAAATATTGTAAAATAAATAAACAAATACAAACAAATACACAGCTAAAAAAACCATTGTATCAATTCTTAAGTAAAGTTTAAAGAGAATTATGTGAGTAATTGTTGCATTTAGAACCAGACACCACCAAGCAGTATGCCCCTCTGTGGGTACCTGTGGATGTAGTTGTTCTCATGCAGATGGAGAAGGCCAGAGGTGATCTCGTATGCCATCCGCTGCAGAGTCAGGAGGTCACGACTCAAAAGGTCAGGGGTCATGCCATCTGACTTCCTCTGAGCCCTCAAGTACCTCTTCAGGTCACCCTGGAAACCATTAACAGGCCTAAGTGAGCCTTGAGCTATTCATGTATTAAGTCAATGATGCTATCACATCGGGAGCAGATTGGCAATTAGCACTGCTGCACTGGTATGTCACTACAAAGCATTATTACATGATTATTATTGTATTATGATAACGATAGCTCCAACTTAATAAATAATCAGGTTTACAATTAATTTGACAAATTCTACAGTATTTGAGTTGTAGCAACAGCGAAATGGGATTTTATCTGAATATTAACAGCAAAATTATTCCTGTTACAATTATTGTAATTGGTTAAAATCAGTGCAATGAGGGCCTGGTATGAAGTGATCATTGGACTGACTGCAGTGTCTGCATATGGGGTTTTTGTTTAGTAGCATCTCACCAGCTGGCAGAACTCCATGACCAGCAGATAGGGGGTGGTCTCACTGCATTGGCCCAGGCACTGCAGGACATTTGGATGCTGGAGGCTCCTGGAAATCAGTAATACATCACACCATGGCAATTAGACTACACAGATAACAGGATAATTCCTCTCAAAGACACACACACACACACACACACACACACACACACACACACACACACACACACACTCACAGTCACACAAACACACACATACACACTCACATTTGAGTCCCATACAGACATGTACAAAATCACACACGTACAAACATAGCCTGGCACAACAACAGCACACACATAGCCCAAAATCACAGTTCTCATGAGATGGACATTGATGTGGCCATAATGGAGCGGATAGAGAGAGTGATGCATTATGGGACACAGAGAAGATAAAAAGGAGAAGGACAAACGAGAGAACAGCTAAAACAGAGGGAGATTTAAGAAGACTGTAGAGGATTTCATAGAGAGAGAGAGAGAGAGAGAGAGAGAGAGAGAGAGAGAGAGAGAGAGAGAGAGAGAGAGAGAGAGAGAGAAGCGTCAGGGGACAGAGGAACAGAGAGGAACAGACTGAGGAGGACAGCAGCAGATTTCAGAGAGGGGAGCAGATAGGGGCAGCAAGCCGGATGTAATTAAGTTCGAACTTGAATAGAATAAATAGGTCATGTGAGGAAAACAGAAAGCCGGTCTAAAATGGGTCATGATAAGATCGTCAACTAGCGGTTCCGACGCACATTTACGATGACATTTATGAAAAGCCAAGCTCATCTTCATAAAACAATGAGTAATTAAAATGCTGTCACTTCCTTATACTAATCAGAATAGGAGCTTATTATCATATGCCAACTAGTCTGCTTATGAAGTTTCTCAGTGCATAAATGACCTGGAGTATATTATACTCATCTATCATTCACAGATGACAAAGATCAACTGAGTTAGTGACAGTGTCACACAGGACTGGGCAGAGTTTTAGAATTAGCCTTCAGTCATTTCAGGAATTGGATTTGGTTCCACCTCACAGGGTTTTGATTTGGAATGACAGGAAGTAGATTGCCAGTCAGTGAAATTCCACTTAGTCACACAACAGGGAAAATGTATTACATCGATTTCATTTAAAGCAAGCAGAGCAGTGGATATCAAACATAAATATTCTTCAATCGCTCTTGTAGACAATTATTGTGGGGGCATATTTTTATTTACTGTTTTCACAGAAGCACTGTTGTCTGTATTCTGTACATTTAACTTTATTAAAGTATAGGTGCAAGACAACTGAGATACCTTATGACATGACATACGGAATGAAGATAGGCCAAAATCATTATGATAACTGTGTAGGAATGGTTGCTGAATGAGGACCTGTTTGTTTGTTTTGCACAGTTCCGGTGTCACAATGTTGCACGCGAGGGGCCAAAATGGCGTACTGTATATGGTGGGTTACCACTGACCTATAGGGTTCTGATTCAGCCAGGAACTTCCTCTGCTCCAGGGGGCTGGCACTGACACGCAGCTCCTTCACTACGGCCTGGGCGGAGGTGCAGTCACCCAGCACCTCCGCTAGGATCACCTGAGGACAAGAACAAGATGGAGTAAACCTGTGTGTGTGTGTCAGAATAAATATTCATAAATATATACATGTACTGGCATATACTGTATATACTGTATATATATATATATATAATATAAGACATGAAGTAATCATGTGCATTCTAAACACTGATATCACTGACAGTTGTAGTCCAGCCTGAATATTTGCATTTGAAAAGCTAAGTTGCAGCCCACAAGCAACTTTTGTGTTGTCATTTCAGGTGGTATTTGTGTTGTTGTCATTGCCAAGGCCTCATTATGCTTCCGAAAAATATCATGTTAAGGTCTGTAATAAAACAAGGATATGTATAGGAGATGCTCGTGAAAGATGGGGACGGCTGAAATCAACAAAATATTTTGAACATGATTGTAGTACCAATTTTGGCCACAATCCTACACACAGCTCCTTTACGACATACTGTTGATTAAATGATACATTATGAAAAAATTATGTAACAAAGTTTTTAGTACTAAAAAGCTGTGTCTAATGAAAATGCTATGTGTTGAGAGAGGCAAAGGGTGGGACTGTTGCTAGCAGCTATTGGAGATGGACTTCAGAGATGAGCGCGTCCATATCCAGGTCACTCTACCATGGAGGAGTTAGAGAGCGAGAGAGAGCGAGAGAGAGAGAGAGAGAGAGAGAGAGAGAGAGAGAGAGAGAGAGAGAGAGAGAAAATAGAAACCCCTGGCTGGTGCAGAGAGTGTGACCAAGTAGATTAAACGTTACTGTTGGATGGAGCCGACAGAAAAGGGAAATTGGGGAGAAGATGAATGGGATAGTTGAGTGGGAGAGGCACACACTTAACTACGCTACGGCATGAATATTAAAAACTCCTAGAAGGAGATTGTTTCACACACAAATGCAAAACAAACGCATGTAATGCACAAACGGTTTGTTTTAAAAGAAAAAAAAGGCTGGGAATTAAAGCTGACATCTACCTTTCCAAACCAGCCATTTCCAATTTCTTGGAGATAGTTGAGTGCGTGCCTTCGGAGACATTGGGACTTTGAGTCTGTGAAAATACAAAAGCAATAAAAACAAGATTTTAGAGTTATGTTCTTATAGCCTATGCATCTTATCAAGTTTTTTACTTCTCAGAGGAATCCATGTATGCAATACATATACAAATGAGTGTGTGTGTATGTGCATGTGCATGTGACTGTGTGTGTGTGTGTGTGTGTGTGTGTGTGTGTGTGTGTGTGTGTGTGTGTGTGTGTGTTTCCGTACCCGTGCCATTGGGTAAGGCAGAGTAGTTGTTGGCTCGGTCCCTGAGGGGGAGGGTGTAGACCTCAGGCAGTGAGGGGCAGGAGGAGAGACTGTCCTCAGGCAGTGGACTGGAGGCTCCGGAACACTCCTCGCCCTCAGCATTGTCAAACTCCTTACAGAAAGAAAGAAACACACATAACACACTAGAAACACACAGGGAGAGAAACCTCACAGGCCAAGACTTGCAGAGAGAGGTAGGAAGACAGGAAAAAGAAGAGCATGGAAGACGATATGCATATGTGTGAGTATGTAAAAAGAGGTAAATATAGTGCTGTGTGTGTGTGTGTGTGTGTGTGTGTGTGCATATGTCTCTGTGTGTGTGTGTGAGAGAGAGAGAGAGAGAGAGTGCAAGAGAGAGAGAGATAGAGTGCAAGGGAAGGAGGGAGAGAGAGAGAGATAGTCGGAGAATCGAGAGAGGGCAATCAGTGCACTGTGACATAAGTGCCATCTGTCGTGAAGCACATTTTGTATTCCTCAAAGAGAATGTAAACATTCCCACTAACATCCGTATCATATTATTGTGCTGTATGCATTCATCTACTGAACAGCTCTGTCCTTGTTCTTTGCATATTATCATGACATATCTCTCACTGTATCTTTACGCTCAATCACACACACACATTCTCTCTCTCTCACATACACACACACACACACACACACACACACATACTCAGACAATACACTTGCAGTACACACATCTACACACATACAGCAAAGACACACAAATCCACCTACAATACATACACACACACAATGCCTAACTGAAGACTGAGGCCCTTAAGCCAAATGACTTCATGCCTTAATCCCTCTTTCACACACTCACTCACACTTCACACACCGATTCACACTACAAAGGAGACCCACACCTCACACACACTCGGCCTGTGTTAGTGTGTGTTAGTGCAGCATGGAGCATGTACTCACGTTGAAGCCCACTCCTGCCCTCTTACAGCACAGGCAGGTGAGCAGGAGCAGGACGAAGGAGACCAGGCCTGAGCACGAGACCAGGATGACCGCATAGGGTGGAGGAGAGAGGGAGCCGCTGCTGGACGAGGAGACTGTGGAAAGGAGAGAGTGGGACAGAGAGGAAAGAGAGAGAAGGGACAGATGGGGTCAGTAGGTCTGTTAACACCTCCCTCTCACACTCACTCTTCCTCTCGTTCTCTCTAACACACACGAACAGACACATACACTCACTCAATTACAGTAACTGGCTCTGGAAGAAGGCCAAATCTGCCCTAGTAGAGTCAGCTGCTGTTTGTATTCTCTCTCTCTCTCTCTCTCTCTCTCTCTCGCTCTCTCTCTCTCGCTCTCTGTGTGTGTGTGTGTGTGTGTGTGTGTGTGTGTGTGTGTGTGTGTGTGTGTGTGTGTGTGTGTTTGGATGTCAGTAACCAAGTTAGTGATCAGTCTCAAACAACAGCATACTGTGAGAGAGATCTTGGCGAGATTTGGCGAGAAATACACAGAAAACATGGAAACAGTATCTGTATAAATGAGAGCGGAACAGAAATGAATAAAGCGGTAAAACGGGAGAAGAGAGGTACAGAGATTGGATTAGGCAGGAAAGCTGGGAGGTCGCAAAGACAAGACAAATACTCTCAGAGGAGGAAGAGAAGAGTCCTTGGGTTACGGTATAAGCAGGTAACACAGGTGAGTTGGAAAAACAAGAGGAACCCAATGCACGTGTCTCATTGGGTAGCAGATTCAAAGAAGGAAGCACAGACTTTTCTAGAAGGGTTAGAAGGGAGCTTTGAGGCATAAGGAGCACAGGCTACCAAACGGAAGCTGAAATCAGGAGGAGTCACTCTGGTTAGGGGAAGATTAGGATTGGGGGGGGGCTGCTGAATAAGGGCAGGGCAGCTGAGTAAAGCAGCGGGCTTTGTTTCAGAGGTTTCAGAGAAGGTGGGGATTGGGAGGTTGCTAAGGGATGGAGTTTGGAGAGCGGAGAGAAAATTATTTGTATTGGGAAGATGTCAGGTGAGAACAGGGGGAGGGGCATCTTTAATAGTGTACCTCAACTTGGCTGACTGGGGGAGGGGGCGAAGCATCTGTGAAGAAAAGAGAAGGTGGGAGGATTGGGTGGTTAAAAGGCCTGTCATTGTACAGGTTACATTCTCTATACGTCCATAGCATGGATGTTGTAAAGTTCAAACCATCATCAGTTCAGGGAGGCAAAATCGGTGTGGAAACTCAGAAGTTTGTTCTTATAATCTCACAGTGCAAAAATGCTGTTAGCTAGTGATGCTGCACATACCAGTGGGTAGGCCTACATTTATAGTGGTTACAGTTTCATGTGCTGTCACACTTGATGAGTCCAGCCTACAGGCCTACCAAAAGTGACTAGGCCTGTGACCTCATCATACCAAATGTTAGGGTTGCAAAATTATAAATCTTCAATGCAAACTTTAAAACTCTTAAAGCACAGACTGCGCCTGATTATTTATTTTTTCTTATCACACACAGACAATGGCAACTCTAACATCAAATACCAGGAATCCTTGGGGCCCTCATCATATTTTAACATCATTACATGAACCTGGTTATAAATGATTAATAATCCGCGGGAGTCCTTCAAAGGGCACGTGAGGATGCCATCAGCTGGAATGCTCCTAGAAACACCGTGAGTCGGCCAGGGCCATCATAGGTGAGCTCCGTTGATGCAGCACTTTCTCCGCCTCAGTCCTGCCCAACATGTCCTCACTCTCTTCTCTGTCCTCGAGTCACCACTAGTTACTCCAGCCAGGGTCTGTTTAAACTCATTAATTCTGATTGTCGATCAATACTAAGGAGCCTGTGCTGGAATCCATCGCTGCTTATGTTAAGAAATCTGAAATAGCCTATCAACGCTCTAACGCAACGCAACGCAGTCTAGCCATAAAGCTAAAATTTAAATATGCCTGCCACTGGTGCCGTTAAGCAACCGCCTCGCCTACGACGATGGCTACAGAACAAGGAGGCTGAAACCCAAACATGTAGCCTATGTTATACAAAAATTGAAAATGAATCATTATACAGTATTCTACGATACCGCTTTATTGTGGCAATCATACGCGTGCATGGGCCGGGGCGCACATTCTCGGACAAATAAAAACACGCGGCCTGAAGACGAGGCATCCTTCGTTATCATAACAATACCATATAGCCTAGCCTACAAGAATATTACCCGAAATAAGCCTCATCTCATGGTGGGCTCAGGCTGATCAGCGGCACACAGGCCTATAGCCTGATTTATGAAAACAAAGGCAAGTAGAAACCATAAAGGTTTCAAATATTCAGTCTCCCAGCCTTAACTCAAAACACAGACATAGAGGGACACTGTATTTTCTCGTCTTTTGCTTCTTGGCTGATATTGGCTGGTATTTAATTATGAGCATCTTATCCTCATCCAAATTCTGACCGATACAGCCAAGCGTTTTCATCGTTGATTAACATTGTGTCGGCAATATCTCCCAAATGTGATTGATTATAATCAATAGGCATATGCCAACAACTATATTTTGTTAGAATTAAAAGAACACATTGGAAAACAATCGTGTTATGAGGTAGAAATGCGAAACGGCCACAATATTTACCCTTATTCATCGTCTCATACCCCCTCCCCCTCCCCTCTCCACCTCCCGCTCTGTCTTTCTCCTCTCCTCAGCATCATTATCATCACACCGACACCTCTCACCTTCTCTCTGCGGGGCTCCTAAAGCCCTCTCCGGATTGAAGTAGGACATCATCCCCACTAGTACTATCATCCAGCACCGTCGTCGCATGGTCGCGGGATCCACCGAACCACCATCCGAGCGATGATCCCAACCTTACGCCCGTCTCTCCCAATCCAGCCCCTACTCCTACTAATAAAGAAGACGGCTCCTTGTTGTTGTGCTTCTTCGCTGCCTCCGTCTGATTCGCCTTAATCCGCAATTAAACACAGCATGCGAGATGCTCTTTTGTGCAACCCTCTTACGCTGTTTCCAGCGATGAACATCATCACCGATAAAAAAGTGTACATTAACCCTTGGATACGTCGCGATTTACAATAGCCTACGTTTTCCTTGAAGCCCGAAAAATCCAAACAGCCAGTAAGGTCATTCCATTGGATAAGCTAGTCTATATGCTGGTTTTGGCTCCTCTCTGGTTCGCGTGTGTTTCCTCTAAAATCGGCGTCTACGTCAGCCGCGTGTGATTTGGTAATACGTGACCACTCGGAGAGCCGGTGTCTGCTGGTGGTGCGGTCACCTCTCCCCTCTCTCCTGCCGTTAAGGATTCCCATTAATTCATGTCTGGTCCCAGAACGCGCCTGCTTACTACATTGCTGTATCATTGTTGCGCTTCCTCCTCCTCTTGAGGCTACCGTCATGGACACCATCACTTTTGTCCTTACAGTTCAGAAGGAGCTTCCATGATACCGTATTGAGATGCTCATCTGAGTGTTACAATTGGAATTTTTGTGTGTTGTGTGTTAAATATAAGATAATCCATCAGTTGTTTTATTCTAAAATGTCTAGAAGCTAAACTTGTGCTCATGTGTCTAATAATATGCCTACTAGAAGGTGGTGATTCATATTTACTGAAATGGGATATGACCATAGATGCAAACATATTACATCATTACCAGTGATTACATAATGGGTCTCAGTTATGCCGCTATGATAATGAATTCTCATGTGTTAAGAGCAATAAATACTGCAAATACAGGGGTATGACTAAATGTCATTAATATTAAAAAAATGTGTGCCTCTAACAATTGTTTTTGTTAAAGAGCACCAGGGTAGCAGATGCCATCTAAACCATAATGCATTTTTTAAATCTGCAATTCTTGCTCTGGGAAACCCAAAAATCACCAAGCGCAGAACTGTGGTACAGGAATTCCAAAAGATGAATGCATCATGGGGAGAAGCACAAGAGGATGCATGAGTCTATGTACCCCAGAGTAAGTAAGTTTTTCACTCTTGTTTGAAAAACAAAATATGATCTGCATTATAACAAAAGTTAGGGGTAAGTTGCACACAAACAAAATTATTTCAAATCAGTGCATTGATCATCTTCCATTTTTGTTAATTTACTTAAATTGAAACATAGGCTAACACAAAGACACATGCTTGGGCACACAAGGAAATGTGTTTGGACAACTAAAATGCTTTTCTTAGTGTTTACAAAGTGTGTTTATACTGCAGTGTAAGACACATGTAGGTGTGCATACACACACACACACACACACACAACCTTACAGCCTCCATCAAAGACAGAACATTATTTTAATTTAAGATTTAACACATGAGAAAATAATTCATGCCATCTGGTCCCCCCCCCCCCCACACACACACACACACACACACACACACACACACACACACACACACACATACTGAATATTCTAGCTTTAGGTCCACTTTAGTCCGGTGTAATGACACTCAGCTGGCCTGCCAGGGCGGCTGCCTCCAACTGTCCATTTGCTCAGTAGCAAGCCAGCAGAGGAGTCTTTATAGAGGCTTATCGAAGTCATATTGATCACGGTCCCTCCTCTGCCTCTTGCGGGCCAGCTCTGGGAAGTAGGCGCTGTTGTAGGGCCTCTCCCTCTCGTTCACCGGCCTCTCCGGCTCCTTCTCCTTCCCGCCCCCATTCCTCTGCTCCAGCAGGGCTTTGGCTCTCCTCTTCTCCTCCATCTCTCTCTGCAATCGTTCCGCGCGCAGCCTCTCCAGTGAGCTGCATGGGGACAGCGGGAAACAAGAGCGCATTACAGGATAGTGAATCACACAACACAATACAGCACAACTTCCTACACAAGAGCCCTGCATTCTCATAGCCTGACATAGCCCAACCATAATACCGCTGTTCATCCGTATTCATGGTCTGGAGGTTCTTTAACCTGACGCGATTATACCAGAGAGGATTCAAGCGGAGCGAGAGGTGTCAACGCTTGTTCAGTTCCTGGTTCTATTTTTGCAAGGGGGAGGGGAAATCCCTTATGCAGACTTAAAGAATGTTTTCTTATTGTGATGTAATGATTTATGCAGACTTAAAGAATCTTTCTTATTGTGATGTAATGCATTTATGCAGACAGGAAGTATTCCAGTTTGCTCCCATTGAAATGTATTATGATGCCTTATCTTGCTCAGTATTCCATGATCTTTGATTATACTGCGGGGGGAGGGCATTCACTTCTGGTTTGAAACGATTGGACAGCTCGTCTAATCAGCTTCGATTATTGGCCGGTAGACTCTCTACCGATGTAAATACGCCCCAGAGGACCGTGCCCAGACCATGAATACGGATGAACAGCAGTATTATGGTCGGGCTATGTCAGGCTAGCATTCTCATATTTGCCCTGCTAAATGAGGTCAAAATGCCAGCCCAGGAACAAGAGAGAGGATTCAGGGTAATTACATAGAGGGTAATGGCTATTTTATCAGATGTGAAATGAGATACAACAATTCCATACTCAAATAGCTTCTAAACATAAAACAAAGTAGTAGTATTTCTCTGTGATAAAATTGCAAGGTATATTGGCAATTTAACAACAAAAACTGTTCTTGGGAATCTGTTGAACATCACATGCCGATTCTTGGAGCAGACACTTACTGACTGTAGTTACAGTACAGTAAGGCCTATGCTCACAGGTGCTGCCAATCAAACCAATCAAACACCTGATTGGCAACACCTGGGGACTCCAGAAACTCAAAACAAGTGTCAATGGCAACAGTTAAATGAGCTGTTTGGCAATCATAGAGATGATTTGGCACATTTGCCATGGGCACAACCCACATACTCAGCTCTGCAGCTCATCAAACAAATGTTTTACACAAATGGGGCATCATTTGAAACGGAACCCAACAGGCTTTCCAAGGATTTATCGTGAAAATGTATTTTTTTTTCAATCACAGAGAAATACTCTACCAAACACAAATTTCCTTACCTTTGTATAAGGTTTCCATTTGTATAATGTTCATTAGGACTGACAAAACTACAATATGTGTACTTTGTAGTGCTGCATAAAAGCTATGGTCATGGTAGTATGAGGATGAGTAGGATGATATCAGGATGATATCCTTGCTTGTCTTTTTTTTTTTTACTTATGTCTAGTGTAAAGCAACATACGGTACTGATGCTTTCTGGTTTTGACTTCTGTTTGTTAATATGATGACGGATTACGTTGGTTTCTTTTGTTCTGTTTTTCCTTTTTGTTTTGTTTTCCCTTTTCTGTGTTCTTAAAACCCAATAAAAAAGTGAATCACAAAAAAAGGAAAGCTTCATGAGGAGAAGCACAGCCTGCATCACTCACCTCGGTCCTGCACTGCTCCCCTCTCCTCTGTCTCTTCTCTCTTTCTTCTTGCTCTTTTTGTCTTTGTGTCCTTTCTTGGCCAGGGCCTTCTTCATGTCCGCCAACGGGTCCAGGCTGTCCTTGAGCCTCCGGTCTCTCTTCTCCTTCTCCTCCTGTGTGAAGCTCCGGTGTCTCCCCTTCTCCTTCTCCTTCTCTTTCTTCTTCCCTCTATCATCCTTCTCCTCCTCCTTTGCTTCTCGCTCACTCCGACTCTTCAGGTACCAGGGAGCTTCAGTGCCGGGTGCTGGACCCAGAGACACCAGCAGGCCAATGGCTCTCTCTTGCTTCTCCTGGGAGTACAAGGATAGTCAATGAACTATGAGAGTCAATGACTAAAACACACACTCAATCCTCTAGAAAAGACCCTGGTGTATTTCACACAGAGAGGTAGTCAGTAGTGTGATCACCCATGTAGCTAATGTAGAAAGTTAAGCTAAATCCTTTTCATATCAGGGAACACTTTTTTTTTTTTCACAGTCATGCTGGTAGGCAACACCTGAAATAAGGCATGGTGCCTGAACACTATCTGCCCTGATATTGGCATTGCGAACAGACAGTGTTACAAATGGCAGTGAATCTTATGTGGATCCAACATGTACCAGGCCTGGTTGTCCACAAATTTAATTTTAAAACCATCTGCACATAAATTTGTGATGAAATTCATGTCACGGTTTGTAGACGTATCAGCAAACTCTGAAAATACGATAGGCTATCCGTCTAATCTTTTTTCATTTAAACACCTCCCGGCCTCAAGCAATCATTTCTCACTAGGCAGAATCCCAGCGCCTCGTACACAGTGAATAGTAGAATATACCAAGTGTTGCACAAATATCCAACCTCCCAATAATAATGAAGAATACAGCTATGGAAATGAAAAGTTGCAACTAATAAGTTGTTTTGGAAAATGTAAACATTTGTCAGTAAAGGACGGTGCAGAGTTGAAAGTAATCTAAAGGTCTTGAATCTAGAGAAACAGCATGTAGGCTCGGAAGGCTGACCTTCTCTTCCTTCTTTTCTTTCAGGTACTCCTCGTTGCCCTTCTTCCCTGAGGCATCCTCCAGGGGGAACAGGTTCAAGAGCTCCAGTGCTGCGCCCCCTTCTTCTCTTCTTGTCTCTTCATCGTCATCCTTTCCCCCAGTCTGCTCAAGGGCAGCTCGAGATTTGTTCCTTAGGAACTGGGTCCTTGCCTTTAAGATGCATAAAGAGTGTTAATTTACTGCCATTACTATGTTACTATAATAAGTAACGTTAGTTCGAAAAGCACACCAAGTGTTTTCAAAAGAAAGTTCATTAACGTTACCTCCTGCTCGGCACGCTCTATGCGTTTCTGTATCTCACGTTCCTCTTCGGCCGCTTTCGCTTCATCACGACGGACACGGGCAACATTGTCCTTGTTGCGCACATGCCAACTTTTCTTGGGTAAAATGTTCATTTTCAGTCTCTTTTATCTCCCAGCCACTATAACCTTCTGAGGATCAAATCTGAATGCGTGAGAAGCTAGGCATTTTTTTCACGTCTCCTCAGTAAGAAAATGTAACGTTCATTTGTCACTGTATCCCCAACAACTTAATTGAATGTGAGACTTAGCAGCAGCTAGCTGTAACGTTAGCAAAATCCAAGCATTTCCCTACCATATGCAAGCTAAGATGCCACAGCACGAATACATCTGATGCGCATGAGTCTTATATGATCACTCAACAATTATGCGTTGTGCAGACGATTATATTTCATGCTAAATTTAACAAAAGTTACTATCTTGCTCAAGCCCCATGAGTGATCCTCCCCCTACTACCAAAACAGGAAGTTGATGACTGTATGACCGCGTATGACATCATGCGTTCGTTTGGCACAAAGATCTAACATTACCACCAGAGGGAGCTAGATGTGCTGAATGTGTTTGTCCTCTTTGAACCCACTGATTTATGTTACAGACATATATTAATCATTGACAGTAAAGGTATTAAATTCATATTTCTTTATTTTTTCCCGCATTTTTCTAAATGCACATATTTTCCATGTATAACTTCATCAACACTTTTTCATTTTTTTTTGCATACACACTGCACTTAAAGTAGGCTAAAGCAACGTAAAAAAAACAACAACAACAAAAAAAAACAGAATTCTAAAGAATCTTTGGTAAACTCCCCTTCATGATATATTTGTAGCACAGATCCTTTTGGCACTAGGTCTAAAAAGCTATTTAGAGGGTCCATAAGAATTTCTTGTCCACTTTTTGTTTCAAAGGGACTAAACACTGAAATGTTTCTCTCACATGTTGTAGGTTTACATAAATTCTCTTCAATTCATGTCATAAGGATGCATAGATGCATTTGAGTTGCTGTAGTAATCATTCTGTGTCGGCCTGAAGCTTGCCCTCATATTACTGAGGCCCGAAGGTACAGGATCTCTGGGAAAGGAGTCTCCAGGAATGGGATTTCTGCTATCCCTGGAAAAGGTGTGTCCAGGAATGGGATTTCTGCTGTCCCTGGGAAAAGGGTCTCTAGGAATAGGACCTCTGAAGTTGGAATCCCTGTCCTGATTTGGTCCATTCTGTTTTCTATTGAGCTCCTCAAACTGCTTGACCAGGAACTGCTTGTCTCGTCCCTCCTGTGAATCACACACATACATGATGGTTACCTAAAAACTACCACAGAGATTCTCTGTGCTCTCATTGAAAATGACACTGGAGTGGCATGATGGATGTGTTCTGGTTTGTGGGAAGCGTTCACCTACCAGCTGGAGCTGTGTTTTCAGCAGAGCCACACTCTTCCCATAGACTGATGCCAGCGCCGCCACATAACATAATGCCACACTGAAGGAGAAGAAAACAACCACATCGTCACATACATGTAGTACTTATCTAAAAGAGAGTTGAGATGCCTAACATGTTTTCACATTTGCGCGCGCGCGCGCACACACACACACACACACACACACACACACACACACACACACACACACACACACACACACACACACACACACACACACACACTCAAATAGTCTCAGACTAACATTATAGACCAGGGTGGCCATTAACATAATAATAGAAAGTCATGTTTATGCATCACATTGAGTGTAGACAGCCTGCTGCTTTTCTAATCTAAAACACAGCATTTCATTTGAAACTGGTGCTTATAATTTTGCATTTGCTTTTGGCAGCTTAGAGTATTTAGTATGTGGCCCCTGTTATAGACACATGAACTTGTTTTCACTGACGTGGAGAAGAGGAAGAGGGGGATGGAGAAAGCCTGAGAGCCAGCATAGCTCAGAAAATCCTGGGCGGTTTTGGGCAGCTCACTGAAGGATGCAGGTACAATGCTCCACATGGATGGGTTGAACCGGAAAGGTCCACAGCCATAGGATGGGTGGATTCTACAGTTCACAAAGAGAATGAGACTAGGTGAGACATTTTTAAGGTAACCAAATTGACAACAAATACAATATATCTGTAGTGAATTATATTTGCATAATTATTATTATATAATATGTTGATAATTATTGTGATAAAACAGTAGACACACAACAATATGGCGGTCAACAGAGTAATGGGGTGTCAGTGCAATAGAATATCATATCTGGCACTTACTCAGCCATACTGTAAATCAAAACACCGCTGGATAAAATCCACCCAAACAACAAAACCAGGAAGAAGACCACATTTGAGCTGGTGGAGCGAAAGGTCTTCACCGCTGGGCGACAGTTATGGAACAGGGTGATCTGTAAGGGCAACAGGAGAGCAAGTTTTAGATCATTTGAAACAGGCATAAAGAATGAAGGCAATCTTTCATAAACGACAGATCAGTAGGAGATATCTCTTGAACATGGGTAGATCAGGAGTAGCCTACACACTGACCTTTTGGCAGTAGAAGATAATGATAAACTTGATGGTGTTGACCAGGGGAAGCAGCGGGCAAAAGAGGGCACCTGTCCACACCACGGTCTGGGCATATACCAGCCCCAGAACATTGGGGGGCACCAAAAACTCCTGACGACCAATCCACTGGACTAGTGACGAGGAGCTATTGTCCACTAGCATGCTGGAGGCACATGGCACATACAGAATTTCATTGATTCAGCGATTATAGCAAAGCACAAAGATAGAAATACAAATACAGTACAAATAACCTCACTCACTCTCTCTCTCTCTCTCTCTCTCTCTCTCTCTCTAATCCACACAGTATGAGATAAGTAAGTACTGACCGTCGAGGGAACTCCACCAGAATAAGCACAGCAATGGTTGTCAGGAAGTCAAATAGTGTCAACTTGTACATTTCCTGTCCCACACGGGTCTCCCAGCACTTAATGTATGTTTGTGTATGTGTATGCGTGTGAGAGAGAGAGAGGGAGAGAGAGAGAGAGAGAGAGAGAGAGAGAGAGAATATGAAAAGTTACTTTTCATATTTTAAAAAGCCATCCTATTAATTAAATTAACATAATGAATTATTGGTGAGTTTACGCCGATGGGGATGCCATAATTACCGGATATAGCTTTTGGTTGTACTGACAGGGCGTACATTCCAACATATTTTGATTTTGACATGTGATGTTGCTCCAGAGAGTGACCAAGAGAACAGCCAAGCTGGCCAGACGCAGGAACACTGCTCTGTTGGCAAGACGAAAAAATCAAGATGATCGACCATAGGAAGAAAGATGTAAGGTAGGCAGCACAATCAATGGTGGAATGTAGATATATCCATTGCCTGTGTAGTAGTCTACATTGATACAATTCCAATTTTGGGGTCTGTTTCCAAAAAGTATGATTGCTAACTACAGTAATTTAGCAACTTTGTTGGTTGCTTACAATGCAATTTCCCATTGCCAAGTTGCTAACTGGTTAGCTAACTGGTTAGCAACTGCATTTGGGAAACGGACATCAGTTCTATTTCATTTGTTCTCATTTGATTCTTTTGTGCTCTCAGAGATGTAGGGTAGACTGGCCCTCTGCTCCCTACCTGAGGAGGGCAAGGATGATGGTGGTGCTGGGACTGTGCTTCTCCAGCAGGGCAATCTGGTCACACAGGAAGGGAACCACAAAGTTGCCGGCAGTGATGACGATGGAGGGCAGGTACTCTAGCAGAAGGCCCTCTATCCCCTCCCTACCAGCCTCCTCCTGGAAGAAGGAAGGAAGGAGTTCAGTGACACACAAGAACAGTAGTCCCATTAACATTTCCAAAAATTCCTTGAAACAAAAATGCCATCTCTCTTAAAGGAATAGTCCACCTCTTTATGAAAACTGGTTATTCACCCCTTACCTGGAATTACATATGTGGGTAAAAGCATTTTGGTCTCATTGCTTGCGTTTTCCTAGTATGGTATCCCCAATTTTACCCATTTTGTTAGCTTTAGCTTAGCATAGGCGCTGGAATGTAATGTTGCCAGATAACAACTCTTTGGCAACATTACTTTCCAGCGCCTATGCTAAGCTAAAGGTAAAATTGGGGTTGCCAGACTAGGACAATGCATGCACTGAGACCAAAATGCTTTTACCCACATATGTAACTCCACGTAAGTGTGTGAATAACCAATTTTCATAAAGAGGAGGAATATTCCTTTAAAAGAGGAGGAAGCATTTCAGTGTTACTCCAACAGCAACAACCAGTGTCATGGCAACAGACAGGAAATGAGACGGCTGTGCTCACCTGGCTGAATTTGGTTGCAAAGAAAATGCCAGCAAAGGCTCCTCCGATGAGGCAGAGGACAATGAGGTTCAGGAAGGCTCGGAGTGCATACAGGCCTACAGTCTGGCCAAGAGTCAGGGACTGGGCCTTTAGCCGTATCCTGTCCTCCTCTAGGTCCACCTGAGGGAAACAGATAGCACAAAAAGGAGAGAAAGACAGAGAGGGAGGGAGAGGGAGAGGTTCAGGTTATTTCTGGTGGCTGGTTGCTAAAGTGAGGTCTGTGTTATGAGTCACCTTCTCCTTAGGGAGACATAGATTGTGTGTACCTGCAGCTGGTAGCGGATATTGTTTTGCTTCAGTTTGGTGGCACGGTTTCCTTGGAGACCATAATCCCATCCGGTGAAGACCATTGTACTGTAACCTCCAGCACCACCTCCACCCGTTGACACAGCAACACGCATCACGCCACCCATCCTGACAAACCAATCAGCCAATGTGGTTGATGTCAGTATAACCAAACGTGAGACTTTTCTCCACACTGGGGTCAAAGGACCCAAGCACTGGGCCTGAATTCAGATGTGGGCCAAGTCATTGTATTGTAACACACACACACACACACACACACACAGACACACACACACACACACACACACACACACACACACACACACACACACACACACACACACACACGTGGTACTCCTGAGGAACTGACCTGACAACGATGCATATGAGGCAGAATATGAAGTAGAAAGAGGCTGTCAGGAGATAGGCCAGAGGGATGTTGTAGGAGAAGCCATTGGTCACCACCATGGTGTTGTTGTAGTAACCATAGAACATGTAAGAATATTCCATGAAACCCTGCCATGAAAAAAGGGAAGTTTTTTGTTTTCATGTGTGTTTATGTGTGTCTGCAAGTATTGATTTGAAGTAAAAAATCTAAATAACTGGAAAGCTATTAAACCTATTCTGCCATGGGTGGAGTCCATTGAGAGCAGAGGTATGCACTGCACCAATGAGGTGCAGGGCAAAATTATGAATAATACTTAAAGGAATGAGATGCCCGCACACTGCTGAATCCCCAATATACTGTATCTTTATTCAAAAGGATTGAAACGTTGCACCATTAAATAATCATACAGGAAATCCAACAGTGTGCGGGCACCTCATTCCTTAGAGTACCGACATTACCAAATACTGTCTTTGATCATGAATAACATCTGACCACACGGCTGTTTGTTTAGAAGCATGGATGGACACAGTGAATGGTCATGATAGCAGCTTATGCAATATGCCAGGCAGTGACCCAAAACCTTTCCAGATGAAATGATAACACTGAGGTAATCAACAGAGAGCCAGATTCAGGTATAATATGGCGTCCCTGGGTCGCTGGGTTGCATAATAGGCCAAGTGAAAGAGCAGATGCCGCTCCTACCGTTCCTGACAGCAGGTCCAGAAAGTATGTGTAGAACACGGTCAGCGCCCCTGGGTTGGGGTCATACACCATGCACACCTCCAGTCCTAATACGGAACAGAAGATGGTCAGGAAATCATCAGTTTGGGTGCAAATTTGGGTCAGGCTCTAACAAACACACTTAAATTATCTTCACATTATTTAGACTCCCTGATATTAACAGCTCTTCAGCACTGCAAGATCAGACAGTATCAAAAACACTGTAACACCAGTTACCAACGGCCCGCCTCAGTAATTAAGGTAAGACAGAATAAGGTAGAGGGTTGCTAGGATACCTGTGCTGGTCTGAACTAATTAGTAACCAGTGGGTTTATTCTGCTAGAATAATTTCTCTGGACATGGCCATAATTGTCAAGGTTGGACATGCCGAGGGTTGTATCTGGGCCAATAAGGCCATAGAGCTGAATTGAACACAAACACAATTGCTGATGAATGATGTATGTATGTATGTACTGAAAAAAAAAATATATATATGGGCAATTCCACGAAAAAGTAAACCTCACCTTAAAAATTTAAGTCTCTCCTACATGGACATACACATTCTTTCAGAAAACTTCCAATACAAAAAAGTATCGTCTCAATGTAAATATTCAACTGAGCAAGTTTCGAAAGGATATCTGTTTGTTAAAATTTTTACCCTATTCAGCTATAATGTAAGTCTATGGAGGGGCTTATAATGGGCATAAGTAGGTGATAACACACACAAAGCTGCAATGCTATCAGTTATTTTTTATTGTTGTATTACTATTTCTGACGTTACAGGTTAAAATCCACCGTTCACAATTGTTTTGTATCGTTTTGGAGGGTTTTTCCAGACGTCACGTCCATAACGTCACATCCATAACGCCATTTCTCCCAATGAAAACCAAATTTTTAAAAATTTACATTTGAAATTAAGTCTTTCTCTGTCTTTACTGAGGTGTCCTGTTTTGTATGAATGTAGTAATATTTACATTTCTCTAAAAAATTCACACACTTCACAGCAAAAACTACGCTCTCTCAAAAGTTTGTCCGTTTTTCGTCACATCCATAACGCAAATTGAACGGCTCATATTCTTATAATGTAAATCATGATATACATTTTTTGTGTTTGCCTATATTCAGCCATGGAGTTTGCATAAGAATATGAACAAAATTGTGAAATACTGCTAGGTTTGCGGAGGTTATGTGGCATTTTGTTCATCAATGATGCATGAAAATGTCACGTCCATAACGCTGGAATTGCCCATATATATATTTACTGTATATATATCAAAACAAAACCATAGGCCTGCCTGTATCAGATGGTTACCACTGTAAAATTGGTTGAAAGTGTATTTTGTTCCCTTTCAAATTGTGCCCCATTTGTATGAAGCAGTTGTGGGATGAGCAGCAGAGCTGAGTACTGTATGTGTGTTGGGCCTATGGGAAATCTTCAGCCAAATCTTCTCTGCCATTGCCAAACTGCTTATTTAACTGTTGCCATTGACACTTGGTTTGAGTTTCTGGTATCCCCAGGTGTTGCCAATCAGCTGTCTGATTAACCCCTGATTTGCAGCACCTGTGAGCATACTGTAGGCCCTACTGTAAAATCCCAGCATTCAGGTACTGATCCTTTTCAATCTCTAAAGTTGGTAGCTCTTTGTATCTTGTAGATCTCTGTTCTAAGGAAACATCGCTTTCATGAATGAACATGCTGCATCTCTGAACCCTCCTGAAGCTAATTCATACCAGTTAAGTCATAAATAATCACTTTTTATGGCTTTTGATTGTGTTTCTTGGCTCTCTACTGCCTCTACTCACACTTTAAGTTGGATAAAAAGCCTCAATTGTTAAAATAGACAATTTACCCTGTCAGTAACTGTTCAGCTGTTGTGTGCTTAAAAGAATAGTTCACCTTCAACCTGAAAATTGGTTATTCAGCCCCTTACCTGGAGTTACATATGTGGGCAAAAGCATTTTGGTCTCAGTGCTTGTGTTTTCCTAATATGAATCCCCAATTCCCCCAATTTTTTAGCTTTAGCTTAGCATAGGTGCTGGAATGTAATGTTGCCAGATAGTAAGTCTTTGGCAACATTACTTTCCAGTGCCTATGCTAAGCTAAAGGTAAAATTGGGGTTGCCAGACTAGGAAAATGCATGGACTGAGAATAAAATGCTTTTACCCACATATGTAACACCATGTATACGGGCAAATAACCAATTTTCATGAAGAGGTGAACTATTCCTTTAAACCACCTGCATAGAATTGTCCTAACTATGTAGTAGTACATGTATGTCACAGGGTAAGGTGGGTGGGTAGTCCCACAACATTGGCATCCACGTAAGCAGCTGAGGGCAATGAGAATGGATAATTGCAAAATAAGAGAGAAGTTGGCAGGCACTTTGCAGCTGAGAACAATGAAAATGATCAATTGACTAACTAGGGATGGCCAGTCATAGGCTACAGGGGAAATACTCAATATGTTGGCTGCAGGTGTCAGTTACCTGGTGCACGCCCCCATGAGAAACAGCTTGTTCTGAACAATGGAGCTCGGAAAAAGCATAATATGGTCATTCAGGGTTCAGGGCATAAGGCTTAGGGAGGGACACCGGGATTCAGCCAAAGTGTGCTGAGTTGAGCTGAGCTAAACTGCTAACACAGGCCAGCTGAAGTCTGAGGGGCTCATATGGTGTTGTGGAGAGTGGAGTGGAAAGGTCACCTGTGGTGTCCTCCTCTGGGATGGTGGTGTTGAGGTGGAGGGAGTTGAAGACTATGGCGGGGATGAGGACGAACCCTGCTATCAGAAAGAAGGAAAAGAAGTTCAGGATGACCAGGAAACGCAGGAACAGAAAGTAGGACTGCACACCTCCACCAAAGTGCCCTGAAAGATAGGAGAGAAGAGAGAGAGAGAGAGAGAGAGAGAGAGAGAGAGAGAGAGAGAGAGAGAGAGAGAGAGAGAATGAGAGAGAATGTTAATCATTCATATGCACATGAATACAGTTCACCTTTTTCACACCATGTCAAAAGGCTTTCTTTATGAAGATTTTAAACATCATATTGTATTGACAATTTTCCAATTTTTGGAAAAGTATTACAAAGGATAGGACAGGACAGGAAGACAGGAAGAGTGTGTGTGTGTGTGTGTGTCCGTACATGTGTCTCTCACCTCCTATCTGTTGTATGACTCTCCTCCAGAGGGTGACCAATTCCAGAGCGTTCTGGGCCTCTTTATAGAACTTCTTCAGGGCTCTGGAACGTCTTGCCCGCCCGGAGGCCACAGGAACACGCATCTGCTGAACCTGCCTAAGGGCCAGAGATGGGTTTTGGAGGAGTGGGGGTGGGGGGTCAAGGAGAAGTACGGTGATAGAAGGGAAACGAGACAGAAAGAGGGAAGAATGGAGGAAGAAAGAGAAAAGCGACAAGGTGAAGGAGGGAGGGAGAAAGAGAGAGAGAGGGGGGGGGGCAGATTCAGAGAGACATAGCATGATGGAGAGAGAGCAGAAGAGAGACAGTTAAAAGTCAAAATGCATTTGATGCTCTAACAGTCCTTGATAACAGCTTGATAAGATATTCTCACCAGAGCCCCGTCCCTCCCACCCGCTCCCAGAAAGACCTCTCAGTTTTGCAGAGAATGACCTGCTACCGTCGCTAGCCCATTACAGGCAACAAGCCTTAATGCCTGACTCGAGTTCACAATCTAAACCTTAACAAATACACCCCCCCTTTTTCATTTTCCGACAACCATGTTGATTCGTCACACATTACCCCCTCACACACATACACGCACACACCCACACACACACACACACACACACACACAGACACGCACACACAGACACACGCACACACGCGCGCACACACACACACACACACACACACACACACACACACACACACACACACACACACACACACACACACACACACACACAGCTCTATGGCAATGAGCTTGACAAAGTCAAAGCACAGCACTTGTCTTTTGAAGTTTCTTTTTGATGTGCTGCCTGCATCCATTGCCCCTCACCTCTGAGTCACTCTGTCCGTCTCCCAAAGAAATCAAAGGAACACAACTGGGAAAACCCAGGATGAAAAGGAGAGTCAAGCACAGCAGACCCCTAGCCTGACATTGCACGCCCATAATACAAATGTTTATATCGTATCCATGGTCTGGGGACAGTCTTCTGGGGCGGGTTTACTTCGGTAGAGAGATAACCGGCCAATAAGCAAAGCTGATTAGACGAGCTGTCCAATTGTTTCAAACCAGAACTGAATGCCCTCCCCCCCGCCCTATAATCACGTCAGGTTAAAGAACCTCCAGACCATGAATACGGATGAACAGCAGTATTATGGTCGGGCTATGTCAGGCTAGCAGACCCCATCTATATGTGCAGACAGAGCCTAGTTAATGGGTCTAATTAAAACAAACAAACAAACAAAAAAGGGGGGTGTTCTACCTCACAAACGGCTCTCAAAATGGCTCTCTCCCCATATCCGTAACCCTAATCCCAAAACACTCAAGAGACTAAACCGACATGAACTTGTCAATCTTGCAAGTTGTTTCCTTTAAGAGGGCCCAGGACTTAAATAGAACACTGATGTTGAAGTTTGCATGAATCATATGGATCCAAGGGATCATTTATCAGCCTATTATATTTTGCTCTATGCTGCCACATCCTCTGTCCTTGTCACAAGTGGAGTCCTGTGGAGTGGAGTGAGAGTGGGCTACGGTACCTGACTGCTCTCTTCAGGGCGAAGGGCATGGGCAGCTCCCTCAGGCTCTGAGGCTCTTCCTCCTCCTCCTCCTCATCTCCACGCTCAGAGGGGTGGCCCCAGTCAAACAGAGGGGCGGCATTTGGGCTGGACACCTGTGACGGGAGTCTCCGTAATCTTAGGGACTGAGCAGAGCTGTAGTATTGGCCTGAGAGAGAGAGAGAGAGAGTTTAGTTTTGGTTTGTTTTAAAAATAATTTCTTTACATACTTTAATTTAATCTTTATGTTTTCTTTCAATTACATATTATATTTTTATTACAACCATTATGCTTTGGCAATATTGCCTACATTCGTGCCAATAAAGCTTATTTAATTGTGAGCGAGAGAGAGAGAGAGAGAGAGAGAGAGAGAGAGAGAGAGGTTTGTTCATTAAGACTCCGTCTGTATGACGGGCTTGTTTTGTTCAAACCATAAAGTTTACATCTGAGGTGAAACATTGCCTTTGACCAGCTCTGATATGGAATTAACAGGATCAATGGCAGTTTCTTTATGGCTTTAACTCAGATCGCACATTTGCACAGTTTCCATTATTTCAACTGATCAACCACCGTCTAATGCAAATACACATAATGTATGACAGTGTAATATGACAGAAAGAACAATGTCAGAAGACACATAACCAAGTAATGGTGATAGCCATAGATGTTAAGCACTAAATATTAAACTCCTAGGCTACGACCAGGAAGAGAGGTTACCTGTAAACTGAGCTTACTACTCACCTGCTGTGGCAACACCTGAGCGGTTAAATTCATTCAACTCCATAGGTCCAGAAAAATTGACCTAAAAAAAAAAGAAAACTTAAAACAGCAAACCAATATTCCCCAAAGTACAAACAACAGGAAACTGTATGAACACAGAGGTGCAATAGCTTTCTTTATGTCTGGTAAACCATGTCTAACACCTTGAGTCTCCTCACCCAGGAATCACTTCCCTATGGACTTTGTGCTTCATGCAAACAAGATTCTCCTGTGTCCAACTTCCTTGAGTGATTAACCCATTCGCTTACACCCACAGACCTAATTTCCACACTGTGTGTCCTACTACACTTGACAATGTGAGGTTTGTAAGCAGGTTGCTGTTTAAAAATGTGTGTGTATGTTTAGAGACATTTTAAATAATTTTCAATGGCTCACCTTCACTGACCCCTTGGTATAATTCTCATCTGAAGAAGCAGTAATGACAAATCTAAGACAATATGCAAAAATGTTCTTTATTGATAATGTAAAACAGTTGTAAGGCAGGGAATGTTACAATCGTTGTGGAAACAAAAATGATTAATCACTGATGGAGAAATGAAAATAGTCACAGGATGCGGGTCAAGAGAGAGAGAGAACTGACAAGGCATGTGTGTGAGTAGCCTATCCCGCCTAACTCAATGGAACAGGATTGTCAGGGTTTTAACATGGGGCTTCGGGAACTTCAGTTAAACAATAAACCACCAAACTAATAAAGTTACTATTTCCTGGATTTCAAGCAGCAGAGAGAGAGAGAGAGACAAAAGGGGGAGCTCGTTAATGCCATGCCAGTTTGCCAGTGAATGTAAACATGTCCTCATAGGCCACAATCACCAGCTACAGAAAACTGATATATGACTAGTATTGGTGTAGCAATCACAATCATCATATGACACCAATCTTGACTGTTGCAACACTGTCATTATGACTGCTACCTGTAAACAGCTGGACCTGTTCCCAAACTAGATAGCAGTTGGGTGCTCGGAAGACAGGTAAATAGCAGCCATTATCTCACATTTACAGTATGGCAATATGTTTGGGCTGCGGTTTAGAGATAACCAGTGTCAAAGCTGCTGTAAAGTGCCTATACAGTAAGTCCACAACACACATGGTCCAAGCAGGTGATATGGCAGTAAGGAAGCATGAGAAACAAGGAAAAAAGACAGACAGCACACACACACACACACACACACACACACACACACACACACACACACACACACACACCTCTTACCAGAACACACACTACTGAGTTCATATAGAAATTATATGAGATGTTATACAGAAAAGTATGACATGATACCCCAAACTTGAAAACATGCAAATGGCCAACACAACACAATGACAAAAGAAACATAATAATCATGAACAAATCTAAAGTCTATATACTTATACTGCCCACTCAAGATGGACATAAACAAATAACTAATATGTACATTCTTAAAATTGAAATCAAAATGATATTTATCCAAATTGAAAAATGGGGAAAAGAATGTTTCAAAAGTACAGTGAAAAATAACTATGATTTGAAGTATGAACCTGAAGTAGTCAGGACCTCAATATCCAACCGACTAATCTTTATCCAGGTAAACATTCGGTTTAATTTCTAAGCCAAAATTAAAATATATTAAGAACCTCTGCCTGTCTGTGTACAGTATTGTGTAATTAGACACTCTGGTGACAAAGTTTGGTCAGATGGACAGCAGCATCAGTGATGATCTGCAGTTTAAGTCAACCTCGGATAAATTAAACAGAAAATAAATACTGCTGCGTGCTATGCAATGCCACTGAAGTAGGTATAAATTCATTTAAAAAACACAGCTAACTAATTTCTCCCAAACGCTTTGACACAAATAAGACCCAGGCTAGATCAAGGCCCCACCCAACCCATGAGAGCCAGTTTAGGAAATGCCTGTTCTGTGGATGATTCTGTGCCATACTCACTTTAACTAAACTAAAACTAAACTAAAAATTCCATATATACTATCATTAAGAGGAGCAAACACAACATAATCTATTCAAGTGTGCTGTAAACAGAGTGTTGGCGCTGGAATGTATGGTTTCTATACATCTGTGTATATTCACTACGCATATTCTGACATGCAAAGGTACAAAAGTGAGAGAGCATGTACAGTATGTTCCAGGTTCAGCATGCTCACACTGAAGCAGCTGTGTCCCCCAGAACTAGACCTGTGTGTTTATAGGGCATTGGAATACCACGCTTCAAGATAGCATGACAATATCATCCAGGCATCACATGGAATTTGACCATATTACTTAGTTTAGCTCATGACAAAAATATATAAATGTATGTTTTGTTACATTTGCCACAGTACTTTACATTTGTGGGACATTTCTATACGCTTTGGTGAATTTCTTTTCTAAGCTGTTATAAGTTTGTGACTTACTGTACTGTGTATATCTACACATACCATCACAAATATTCACACACAAATGTGTACAGTATACACACACGCACACACACACACACACACACACACACACACACACAGTATTCATTCTATGTATTAGTTCTGAAGAGGAAAATATGACCAGGTAGTTCAGATTGCTGGACTTGTTTGCCTTATTGACTGAATGTTTTACATTGTGCTATATGATGACCTATATTGCATGGAGGCTTAGCAGGGGAAATATTCCCATGATCCATGTCACCTGCCATGGCCAAGGGAGGACTGACATTTGTGGAACCTCACATTCTTTAGTCCTCTCCTCTGCTTCCCACACACACACATAGACAGACACACACACACACACACACACACACACACACACACACACACACACACACACACACACACACACACACACACAACAACATCAGCAGAGTAGCATGTTGCCAGTGCATACTAGAACCTGCAGGTCTTATTTTCAGACTAAACACCTTTTCCCCAACACACCACACTGCTTTACCACTCCCTCTCTCCAGTGTGTCTGTCTGTCGATCTGTCTGTCTGTCTGTCTGTCGATCTGTCTGTCTGTCTGTCTGTCGGTCAGTCAGTCAGTCACCGTGGGCTTTGAAGATCACATCCCACATCACTCGCTCTTCTCCCTCACGACTTCCTGCTCCTCTTTCATCTTCTTCTCCTCCTCCGCTGCCGCTTTCTCTCCCTCGCTCGCTGCCTTCTTCTCCCCATCCCTCTCTCTCTCCCTCCTGCCTCCTCCTCCTCCTTTCTTGAGGACTCGTCCGAGCAGGATGCACCCAAGGGCGATGAGGTGCATGGTGAAGTAGATGGAGCTCCAGTAGTTGATGGTGTCCCCGGCCTTGAGCAGGACGAAGCCCATGCACATGTAGTCGTAGGCGCGCATCTTGAGGAACCAGTGCACCCAGTCGAAGGCGCTCTGGCCGGCGGGGCCCAGCCGCGAACGCACGGCGGCCTCCATGGCCGTCTCGGCCGCGATGCACAACGGGATGGTCAGGAAGGAGAGGTAGTAGCCAGGGTGGAGGCCGTGCCAGTAGGCACTGATGAGCATGGTCCAGCCAGCCCTGAGGACAGCACACACACACACACACACACACACACAGAAACACACACACACACACACACACACACACACACACACACACACACACACACACACACACAGAAACACACACAGAAACACACAGAAACACACAGAAACACACACACACAAACACACAGAAAAAGAGAGAGAGAGAAAGGTACAGTAAATGTTAAAAGGTCATAAGGTCCTTCAAGTCCAACTTAAACTTGTTGGCTTAAAGTCGATTACTCATTCGTGTGTGTGTGTGTGTGTGTGTGTGTGTGTGTGTGTGTGTGTGTGTCTCTCTTACCTGAGTGCGTAGGCTTTGAAGGGAGAATTGGGGTAGATATAGTGGTGAAGCCACCACTGCACAGTCATGTTCCAGTAGCGCATGCCATGGCGCACTTTGACGCAGAAGTCCGTGTTGTAGCAGTCGATGTTCTGGATGGTTTTAAAGTCGTACTGCACTGGGATGTCAGGGTCAGGGCTATTCACATACACACACAGTATTACAAACACATGCAAATACACACATAAAAACATACACACAAAATATAAGTATTGATATTTATAAAAATAGGACAGAAAAAAACCCAGAAAGGGCAACATGATTTGACAAATAAAGAAAATCTCATCAGCTGCACTGATGCATCTGAATGCCCACAGGCACCTTGAATAGATGCATTGCCTTTATCACCTGAATGACAAACACAATTCCCTTTATCAGAGACCAAATGTCAGCACAAATCCCCATCATTCTTACAACTGATCTCTGACTCCCCACCACATCCTCCAAGCAATATAGAATATGTAATAAAACCCACAGATGTGGGTCAAGACACTCCTAGAGTTTTAGATCCCTGTAAGATGTCAGGGCAGCTGGTGGCCCAGATGCTGCATCAGAGAGCATGTGGATTACATTTCATAACCACTATCAGTCTTGTGTGGATTAGCATCTGCATTTTTGGCTCTTCAACAATCATGTGATGAACAAGCGTGACAAAGAGCAAGTCATTGTTTTAAGGAGAGAAGCAATAAGGACAGCAGCTGTACAGGGCCTGACAGCAAAGAATGATGTGCATTCTCCCTTAGGGGGAGAGAACACTGGATGCATGAAGTCAATGATATACAGCTAGCACTGTAATCAATGAAAATGGCTACTCCAGAGTGTGTGAATATTCAGCAGTGAATGAAAAAATATACTTAAAAATGTATAAAAATATATGTCTTTTAAATGCATTTTGACATGACTTCATATAACACTCCATAAATGTGAAGTGAAGCTAGTCTAGACTACAGTAGGTTTGCATCTTAAAGAGAAGCACTCTGCGTGTCTCACGCGCTTACTGTACGGTATGCACTGAGGTTTGCTCTCTGGAGGGACTGACCTGTACTGGACGGTGGGCCCCCCGCCAGGTTTGGCCTGCGCCCCCTCTGGGTAGCAACCCAGTCCTGCACTGATGCAGCCAGCCTCAGCCCCACACCAAGCCGAGTAGAACCGCATCCGGAACACAAAGAATATGGCAATCATGTAGAAGAACCTGCAGATACAGAGTGCATATATTTTCCACATTATGTCTAATAGAACAATATAGACAAGACTATAATGTGTTCTGTTATGGGGCATTGTGCTATCCAAACCACTAAAGAATTACTGGTAAACATTCAATTTAAAGACCATGCTCACAAATAAACCTCAACATCCTACACACACCCACACACACACACACACACACACACCCACACACACACACACACGGAGCTTCTTCCTACAAGCACTGACCTGAAAAAGAAGTTGTGTTCTAGGAACTCGTCAGTGCGGACGTAGGCCAGGGGGAAGAAATGGTTGACGGACAGGAAGAGAGCCCCATAAATGGGCACCATCTTCAGCCGCTGCAGACAGGGATCCTTCCCCGGCAGAGACAGAGGACTGGGCTGCTGCAGCCAGTCCACATACGTCTGGAACCTGAAGAAAGGACCTGACATAGCGCAGAGTGGTGGAGCGACAGGGGAAGAGGGAAGGAGAGAGAGAGAGAGAGAGAAATATGGAGAGATTGGGGAAAGACAGGTCAGGTGAGAGGAGAGAGATGATGGAGAAAATGGAAAGGGGAAAACAGAGTGTGTGTGTGTGTGTGTGTGTGTGTGTGTGAGAGAGAGAGAGAGTGAGTAAGTGAGTGAGTGAGCGAGCGAGCGAGAGAGAGAGAAAGTGTTTGAGTAGGAAAGAGCGACAGAAACAAAGAAAGAAAGAAGGAAGAGGGAGAAATGAAAATCAGAAAAGTGTCAAGTGGCCCAGAGAGAGAGAGAGAGTAGGAGAGAGGGAGTTTGAGTAAAATGGCGGAAGCATGATGGCCGGTAGTAGAGACATGGCCATGAGACAACAAGAGAGGCACAGTATCAGAAACATGAACATGAACGAGCACAGCATGGAGAAGGCAGAGAAGCACAGTCAGGAGAAGTACAGCACAACAAGAGAGAGAGTGAGAGAGTGAGTGAGAGAGAGAGAAAGAGAGAGAGAGAGCGAGAGAATGATCAAACGACACAGAGAAAAAGAGGAAAGAAAAAGAAGGGGGAGAGAAAACTGGTTAAAAGGCAAGACAACTCACATCACACATCACGTGCCACTAGGTGCTGACAGAAAGAGAGACAGAAAATGCACATGTTAAAAGAATGAAATCAAAAGACAACATTAGACACTAGACCAGCACACAAGAACAGTGGCTGACAGACAACATTTACATAACTATATAATGTAACAACCATGCCTTATGAATACAATTCAGTGCGCACACCAACAAATGCACAAGTAACCTACCGGTCATTATCCCCACGTAGCAGTAGCTATAGGCTAGGACGTCATAGAAGGAGGGCTCATGGAGGAGCACGCCCACCACAGGGGATTTAGCGAATGAGCTCACATCCTTTTTCTTTTCCAAGTGAAAACTCTTCACCTCATTGGCTAAGCTCACCATCTACGGAGAGATGATAACAATATTACCCACATCGGAGCAGTGTTCAGATCAGATGTAATGTATGAGTAGCGCAGTACATGGATAAGTATGAAGATATGGGCGCTGAATAGATTCGGTTTTTGGTATTTTTTGCCCTAAACGGTGCCTTCCAGTCATCGCTGCCCTCAAGGCATTTTTCCGCCCTATTTAGGGTTAGGATGAGGGTTGAGGGGGTTAGGTTTAGGGTAAGGGATAAGGTAGTGCCTTTTAGGCTGTGCTGCCTGGAAGGTGCCGTTGGGGGCAAAAAAGACTCTTGAGCAATAGATACTCTGTTGGGCTATGCAAGTGCAGGGGTGAAGGCCTATTCACACATCAACATACTCCCTACCAGTAAAAAAAAAACACACACACACACACACACACACACAAATTGAGAAATTATACTGGTATTAGGACAGCTCTGCGCTTTTGAAAGATGTTGAGCATTCTGCGATACTGATCTCCCAACAAGTGAGCAACTTCCTGTTTCACTAAAATATACAGACCACAGCCATGTAGATGGTGGGCTCATGGCTAAAGTCAGCACATATCATAAAGTCTGAGAATGATGAACTAAATTCAAACTACAATATTATGTCAATGCAAACTTACACATAAATTCCACAGTTAACAGGATTATGAAATACCTCCTTTCCTCGTACACACACACACACGCACACACACACACACACACACACACACACACACTCCTCTAACCTTGAGGGTGAGGATGAGTTGAATGGCATTGGAGAAAGGGGTGGGCTGAGGAAGGCCGACTGATGTGGACAAACGGAAGAAGAGGAGGTAGAGGAAGGTCCAGCCCAAGGAGACGGCGGGGGCAATCCTGCAGTGAAATAAGCACAGTATCTCAGTACTCAGCCTCACCTGCTCAGTCATCAAGATTGCTTTTGGCCATGACTTCACAACTCTGGTTACACTTTATTTGAAGGTACCGTCATAGGACTAACATGACATTGTCATTAACTATGACATGACATTGTCATGAATCGGTCATAAACTTTATACACCTGTCATGACTTCTGTCATTAAGTGTCACCCGGTATTTGTCATGGTTAGGTTTAGGGTTAGGGTTAGGGTATGTGTGGTGTATAACAGGTGTATAAAGTTTATGACAGATTCATGACATCGTCATGACATAGTTAGACAGCCTCATGTTAGTCTTATGACGGGACCTTCAAATAAAGTGTTACCACAACCAATACTCCCACAACCACAATTATTACTACTAGGATTATTGCTATTACCAATTCTGCTGCTTCTACTATACCTACTAATAGTAATCATGCTGTACCACTAGTATTGACAATATTGCTGCTGCTGCTGCTACCACTGTTTTAGTTTAGGTGAGCATGCTTTACAATAAGCAAAGACATGGTCTTCAATAGGTCCTTATTACTGTGACATTAAAAACTATTCCTACTGACACTGTCCTGGCAGAGATGCTTGGTAGTTAGAGACAGGCTCCAAAGGGTCTGAATGTTCATTTATGGATGAGAGCTAATTTTAGCATGGAGTATAATTGAGGTTAGAGTTTGTGTAACACAGCGGACCTGTTTTCCTACAAAGAAATGAGTTCACCCAACTGAACACTCACCCTCGAAGGGTTTCTAGAAATAAACGTTGAAAAACCTCAACAAGCAATATGTTCCCCGATGTGGTTATGTAAGAGTGATTGAGAGAGAGAGAGAGAGAGAGAGAGAGAGAGAGAGAGAGAGAGAGAGAGAGAGAGAGAGAGAGAGAGTGTGTGTGTGTGCGTGTGTGTGTGTGTGTGTGTGTGTGAGTGAGTGAGTTGCAGTGTTATATAAAACATGTTTGGGGATCATCAGCTCTCATACTAACCTCCAGTTGAGCCTGATGATGGTCCATGTTCCTAGAACAGTGGTTAGAGAGTGTAGCGTGTGGATTCCACAGGTAGCTATGGTTATAGTCAGACCTACGAGAAGTGCAGCCCCCTGCTTAACCGGAGGACCTGTGAACAAGCCACACATTTATCATTTATGTTACACTCATCCAACTTCTGCCTCCATGACACTCACTTACAAAGGAACATGCACGCACAAGACCTCCCGTCACTTACTGAGATAGCGGAACAGGAACCCAACTGGTATGGAGGCAGCAATGAATCCCAAGTAAACCAGTTCATCTGGTGACATCTCTGTGTTGCATGCAAACACCAACAACCTAAGGAGAGTAAACACAGTGACGCTTTGTAGCCATATACAAATACTGATAGTGTCTTCTAACGTGCACACAACACTTTGCATAATGATTTCACTGACAAAACAGCAAGCACGCAAGGAAGTTGAAGAATAACCAGGTGTCAAACAGTTAGGCTAAATATATAATGTGAACTTCAAGGTTTAGTGTGCAAGCACCGATGAGACTTCCACTCAAATTACAGTTATCATGTTCTGGTAGCAACACAACTTAAAAGAACACAATTTACCGGTGTGTTAAAAGCTATAGTATTCAGTAAACAGAAGCCTTGCTTTATTGCAGCATACAGTTTAGAGCTTGTACAGGATGGTAACGTTACCATCACGACTGACTCGAGTAATTGTAGACAAGTCAATTTGAACGTCATCATCATTTCGCAAGATAGGCCTACATAAACACTGCACTGCTTAAGTTATTTACGTTTGCATTCATGACTTGCGGTGAAAAATACTGTGCATCAGTGTTTCGGAACAGAAATCACACACGGCAGTAATCTCGAGCAACGAAACACGGCTTTAAAATGTTTTGCATTTTTGAACTAATCTGTTCATTCAAATCCCACGTCCCTCTCTCTCTCTCGGAAGGTGTGTCGACTGACAACATACCAGTAGCTGAACTGTAGTAGCTAACAAACGTAAATATACGTCAAATAATTAATCGTATTTCCCATATACACATTGACATAAGCTCATAAAATTGCTTGTACTGTAAGTACTCACAACAAAAGCGCCTCTGTTAGATCAACATTCGTCGCTCTGCTCGATTTTTACTGATAGTCAGGTCCAGTCGTGCCAGAGGTTGCTGGGCTCTCCACTTCCTTATTCTTTCTCCGCCCACCCAGTACGTCAACATGTGCCACTCATGCATACATGATGGACACTAACTACTAAATGACATTTACATCGACAGAAAATCATAAATCATGAAACGATATAGGCTACAGCACTTTTTCTTCTGGGCACAACAGCAATACACGCACCCCGAAACCCTTATCAAATGCCAGGGCTTTCATAGAGAAACTTAATGTTAAACAAAAACGAATATGCAGCGCCACTTTTCTTCTAGCGAACACCTTGGGCAAGTTCAACGGCTGCAACCTTTTACGATAGTTCCCATTCAACCCTATGGATGTAGCCTGACATAGCCCGACGTGTGAAAGATCGTGTCTTGAACTTTAGGTAGGCTTCACTTCGGTTTCATATGGGGGGGGGGGGGGGGGGTACGTTTGGTACGTTTCAAAACCTGTTGCAGCAGGTTTACCAACTTCAGACCTATAGCAGGGTCAGCGTGCGTTTCAATAATTGTCATAGACCCATATCATACAGATCGCCGTTTTGTCCATTTTAAGGCCTGTAACCAATGACTTAAGGCACACCAGATACCTATGGCCAGCCAGCCTAAAAACACAAATTGTAGGTCCAAGTATAAATTCCATGTTTCTGCCTGCTACAGAAGCAGAGATAAGAGTTTCATGTTCTGAATGCCAATTTAGTGATCTTTAGCAAGCGTTAGATACAGATGGGTTACATTGAGAATAGAGGGTATGTTTCACATCAATTCCTTGTTCGTGATGTTTTGAATTATAACTTGCATGTCGTCCTACCATTTTTGACATGCTTGCCCAACAGAAGGGCATGAAGACCTTAAGGTTAAATGAAGATACGGACCTTGTGATCAGTGACTAGATAGATCTTAAAAATAGCAAAGCACCCTGCAACACAGAAATGAAACTCAAAGCAAACGGTAAGTTTTTTTTTCCATTTTTTATTGAAAATGAGGGATTTTGAATGGCAGGGATTTCCAGCCGCTCAGTTCCCCCCCTTCATCACCCAGCTTAATCCTCCTCCTCATCGTCAGCACCTCCAGATCCACCCTGGCCCTTCTTGGCATTCTTTCTCTTCACGCGGCCGGGGCGGCCACCACCGTATGGAGAGCGCAGGGAGAAGTCAATGTGCTTCTGGCTGTCCAGCCTCACCACAAAGGATGGGATGTTCACCACCTGCTTGCGCACACTATGGGGACAAACAGATAACACTGTAAGGTGACTACTTACCTGCATCAATGACAAAGTTTCAGAATCTAATTGCACACTACAAGCATGCTAGGCAAGAAAAGTTTTGAAATCAAGGCAGACCTCATTCACGAGGAATTCTTGACACCATGGTGGGGTCTGACAAATGTATTTAAATCATCGGTTTGCCAAAAATAACAGGACTAACCACAATATCCATTTCATACTGTCCACAATGAGATCACATCAGATCACCTTACCTGGCAACCCAAAAGCCATGATTGCACTAAAGCCCCAGAGTCTTGGTCATCTGCTTAGGGGGTCTGGGCAGTCTTACTGACAAGGTATACAGCTTAGTTGCTGAATTGACCTTGTGGAAATAACTTTGCCCCTGCTCAGCAAGGGGCAAAGCTTTGGCCACTACCGAGAAACAGGAAGGATAATGGCAATGAAGACCCACAGCAGTAATAGCATCACAAGACTCAGCATTCCCCTTCTGTTGTAGCCAACAGAGTTGGGACCTCTTCCAGGCCCAGTTAAATGCCTACATGGCCCTAGTGCTTACCGGATGTGCCTCTGGCGGATCAGCACACGGGCGTGATGGATGCTCTTGGCAAGGCCCAGCTTGAACACCTGAGTCTGCAGCCTCCTCTCCAAGAAGTCCTCGACCTTCAGGCCCAGGATGTAATCGAGCTTCATCTTGCCCTCATCCAGCACACCGATCCTCACCAGACGCCTGAGCAGGGCGTTACCTAGGATGTAAAATCACCCGAGTTACAAACCCGTCTCCAACTTGGCTCACAATTCAACAGATTTTTTTTATGTCTCAAAGCAACTCATATCTTACCAAAGCAATTTGTAACTGATATGACCAAAAAACTTCAACTAAACCAATAAAATCTGTTAAGTGTCAGACATCAATTACCTTCAAAGAGACGCTTGGGTTCCTTCTCATCCAGGGTGAGCAGCTCTCTGGCGGCTTTGCGGATCTTTGCAAGAGTGAACTTGACCCTCCACACTTCTCTCTTGTTCCTCAGTCCATACTCGCCTACGAGTGTAAATATCGTGTTACAAAACTAATCAAGGAATACAAGGTCGTACAATTCAACATCTTTAGACAACACTTACCAATGAGTTTCAACTCCTGGTCGAGACGGGACTTCTCGAAGGGACGACGGGGGGTAACGTATGTCTTACGACATACCCAGCTCTTGGCAACGGGCATGGCAACTTATTTTCGCCTGGAAAGTATAATACAATATCTACGTTAACTTTAGATCAGGAGCCCGTCGCAGAACACAAGTTGAGAAGGGGAAGCCACATGCTGTCAGCACGCTAGCTAAATAGCTAAAGTGGCTAACGTCACATTGTTAATCTATACGAATTACAATCATTTACCTCAACAGAACACGTTACAATTTTGCTTAACATTTACAACATATGCAATATACACAGTTACTATGTACACACATCATATTGTGGTTGTGTTTCTTAAAAGTTACAAGGCCAAGGCGCCATCTCATGCTTAATGTTAGCTTCAGTTAGCATGCACACAACGCCGATTATTGAACGCTAAAAATCCAACATTGTGCGTCGCCAACAGTGTCAGAAATCAATGCTACACAATTATCAACGTTTGGAAATTGGTATGTGGCACCGATAACTATGTTAAGAGTCAGATTAACTCAAAACAGTAAAGAATTAGCCATGATTCAATCCGCCATTACCTGTCTTCCTCAGGCTCGAACAGTAAAGAGACCGCATGGACGAATTTACTGCGTATATATAGTCAATGGTAAGATACTACATTTCCCAGAAACCTTTGCTGTGTATCGTCATGAACATGCGACCGACTACCTAACACTGCGCTCTAATCTCTATTTGTTGCTTTTTATAATCAAAGGGTTATTCCCTATGGTTATTCCTGACACTTCACATATACTAGATAATAATAAATAACGTTTTTTAGAGCAATTTCTGTTAGTTAGTCGAGCCTACATGTTAGTTTTCTGTTACCTTTCAAAGGAAATAAATAGATAAAAAATGTTTTCGAGCAAAGTTTTGAGGGACTGTGATTTCAAAAACTTGGCTAATTTATCACTTATTTAATTGTTAAAACTATTTTCGGCGGATAATCATTATTGGAGTTACTGCGGGCCCTGACACGTAAGCTACTTGCTGCCCTCTGCTGGTTACCTTCAGTGATGCTGACATTTTGTATCCTTTTATTTTAAACAGTTGCATAGGCCTACTCTTGGGTAAGTATTACCATATTACATCGGATATGGTATTTATAGGATTCAAAATGTCAGTGGTCTCTCGAATCATTTTCTGTAAAGGTAGCATTAGGCAAGGAAGGCATGAGCTCTCCAGCCTCGCTTAGTAGATCTGTCTTCTATGTTTGGGGATTTGTCCTAAGTGTTAAACCTAAATGTGTAAGACAGATCACTGGATCTCAAATACATATATTCCTGTATATTATGGCTTAGAATGATATGTAAACGATGACTAAGAAGAGACCTATTAAGAAATTGTTGTAGGCTACAAAAATCAACTTCTGAAGCTTGATGGCTTCACAGAATGCCATAATTGCCACATCACTGATATTGAGGAGTTTGGGAGATTTCTGTTAGGCTCAATGAACAGGACTTGTGTCATGAAAACACGTGATATTTGTCACTCCCTTCCCCTCCAGGTCCTTGAGACTAACTTTTTTTATTTATTGTTTGGCTCTTCACCCAGAACATGATTCACCCCAGCCAATCTTGAGTAACACCAAGGATCATATTACCTGCATATGGAGGTGTATAGGACACCGTGTGTAGGTAGGCCATTATCCAAAATTTCAAATACCCAGTTGTAAGCCTAGCTATTTTTCTTTCTAAATCTGGGCACACAGGAAGTCTTTGGTACAGGATTAAGTGGTTGTGTTAACGAGTGTTTTGTCTATGCTGGTGACAAACGCTCGGTCTAACAGCAGTGAGTGCAAGAGTGCAACCACAGACATGCATGCTTGGGACGCAGGAGAGAGAGAGAGAGAGAGCAGCCAGGGCCTATTAATACAGCTGTGAAACAGGACTCTCTACATGTGTTTCAGAATGTCAGAGGGACTACATGACAGATGGACACACACACACACACACACACACACACACACACACACACACACACACACACAGACCAGCTCACTCTCCCGAGTCCAGTCAGTTTGGCGATATCCTGGTCTTTCAACAAGGCTGACGCTCTCTGTCTTCTTCTCCTCTGTGTGTTTCCAAATGGAACTCTAGTTTTGTTATTACTTTTTTTCCCCCTGTGACCTGAAAGCTGCTCCCTCTTTTTCCTCTTCCTCTGATTTTCGGACTTCTGTGCCTTTCCCTCTTTTTCCTCCCGCTTGGATTCTAACCGCCCCGCTCTTTTGCCTGGTTCACCCCTCTGTCGCTCTGCGTTCCACCCTCTCCTTTTCCCCTCAATCTTTTTTCCCCCTTTCCTTCATCCCTCCTTTGTTCCTCTCCTCTTTTCTTTCATCTGGCTATGCACTATGCTCTCCTCCCCTACTGTGATTCTTCAGCCGTATGGACTCCCCGTCTACCCTCAGACAGCCTCCTGCTACCCCAGCATTGTACAGGTAATTCCCTCCTACTTTCTCTTTCTCTCTCTCTCCCTCTGTCCCTTCTCTCCCTCTTCCCTCATTCACTCTCTCACGTTTCTCTAATTCTTCTCCTAGTTTCTTTCATAATCTCTTTTAGTCCTGTCCTTTCCACTCTGTTGTGTGTGTTGCCTTTGGCTGCCCCAAAGCAGAGTTAACCTTCATGCTGTTGCTTTGGCCGCTCCAAGAGCCCTTAGCTCTGCTAGGTGACCTCACCGCCATGTGGGGAATGATGAAGCACAATATTCGACTGCTACAACTTTAACCACTGCTAGCAAACCTAACTTTAGTGACATGGGGTTTACCACAAGACGCCTTTTGTCTGTGGCATAATATGATTTTTTAGACATTTATTTGTGGTTGATTTTAAAAAAGCTAGACACTCTTCTTGTGCACAGATAATGCAAAGTATGTACCATGATTGAAACTGACTGTTGGTAGGATCCTGTCAGAATCAACAGCCTTAGAAGCTGAACTGCAAATGGTGATGAATGCACAGAATTATCCGACTCTGCTGTTTAGTTTTGTGCAAGTCTGCATGTAAGACTTATATACAGTATTGACTTACACATATGAGTCATGTAATAACAATAATTCCTTTTAGTTCAGTGGGGTGAGTAGTCTGATGTTAAGTTCAAATCTAAACAACATTACGAAGCCTCCAAATAGTAGTCTTTGGATTGGGGGGGGGGGTGACACCCTGTCTATCTGTCAGTTTATATTTGGCCTGTCAGGTAGGGAGTGTGTGGGGGGAGGGACTAGGAGGGGAGGAGGGGGGGGGGGGTTGAGGCATTGGCTGGTGGCTTGATGGGGACTAAACGCAGGTTGTGTCCGAGAGGGTGGTGGGCTGGTTGGGCAGTGGGACAGGAGCTGAGTGTTGGTGTGAATAATGTGGTGTCCTGCTAGTGGAGTCCAGGTCTGGGATGATAAGAGGGGGGTCTGGAGTGTGTCCCCTCCCCTCCCCCCGATGTTCTCTGATAGCCGCCGTATTTTTAGCCAGAGCCTCTCCACACAGATTAGCACTATCACAGCTCTGGCACACTATCACACACACTCATGCACACACACACACACACACACACACACACACACACACACACACACACACATTCAAGATCCCAGAAACAAATTCATTGTTTTGTTTCATGAAAAACACTGAGGATTTTCATTGCATTACTATTTGTATAATAATATGAAATATAGTATTTTGTATAATAATATGAAATATAGTATTTTAGTTTCCCCATGCACAGATATTGTGACACGGCATGCAAGGGACGTGTCTGAAATATATTGGGATGTATTTTTATACTAGGGTTAGGTGTGTTTACAGGGATATACTCTTGTAATCTGGGTGTCACTTGATACACAGGTTTAAATTAGGTGTAGTTATGAGGGCAGTGTGTGTGCGTGTGTGTGTGTGAGAGAGAGAGAGAGAGAGAGAGAGAGTGTGTGTGTGTGTGTGTGTGTGTGTGTGTGTGTGTGTGTGTGTGTGTGTGTACGTGTACGTGTAAGTGTTGGAGTGTGGTTGTATGCAAGTCCATAGGCGGCATTTGTGAAACTGTTGTGAGTAATGTGAACCTGTTGTAAAGGCCACTGTGACAGCGCTTGTTGAGCAGTGTAACCCCCCTCCAGCTGTCCCAGCATGCACCTGGCACACTGCCACTGCCCTTCGACCCTCACACTGACAGCTGACACAGACTTGTTGAGGGGGGCACCAAATGGCCTTCATGAAAGAAAGGAAAAAAAAGATGCAGGGCACCTATAGGTGATTGCATGCATTTTGTGTCATTGCTAAAACAAGAGAAGAAAGTGACTAAAAGTATGAATGCAGCATAAAAGTAAAGTAAATATGTAGATTTTAATGCAAACAAATAAATAATGTGTGAAATAGCCAGACAGAAAGTATAGAAACAATAAATAAAGTAGTATGTGTATGAGCGAAAATGATCTAATAGTCTTTAGGTAGGTTAAGTAGGTTATCTAACACAGCCGCCAAGCTCAGATCCATGTATGGTGAGGGTCTACAAAAGTGGCAGGAGGGTGGCAACAATACAGCAGAGGCAATTGTGTGTGTGTGTGTGTGTGTGTGTGTGTGAGTGAGTGATTGATCTTTAAGGCAGGTGTGCTTGTCCTATGTACCTATATGTCAGTGTGTACAGTATGTGTGTGTGTGTGTGTGTGTGTGTCTATGTACATGTTTCTGGCGTACACATGTGTTCAAGTGTGTGTCTTGTCCCCATACACTTTTACATGTCCTAGTTACTTTATGTACTCTATGTGATTTAGTGCAGTCCCTCTGGTCAACACCAAAAGAGTAGCGATGGCTCTCTCCCTATCAGGTAAACAGCCCTCAGCTACAAAACACATGTGGGGAGAGGAGACGACCATTAACGGTAGTTAGTGCCACCTTTTAATCATTAGCAATGTAGCAAAAGCAGTGGACCTAATTCAGATGAATTAGACTATTCTGTCTTGTTTTCTGTGACGCCTAAATGTGTTTTGCCTATTGATGAGCCTATTGACAATGAAACGGTGTCATATAGTGTATTTTCAGTTCCATTATCTTTAAATGGTGTTTTTTGTGTCAGAGCTCTGGTGTTGTCCTATGAAGCATACCACTTCACAGTCCACTTTGATCCATTTTACTGTAATGTTTATAGCATGTCTATTGGTTGTTTAATGTACACTTAGCCCAATTGGGACTCTTGTCAGGTAGAGTAGGTGAATTTGCCAGAGGAATGTTTGTGTCACCTCCCTGAGATAAGATTAAAATTGGGCAAAGTCTTAAAAAGTCTGCATCCCGTCTGTCCACTCTCGGAGTGCTAAGAGTTTGGGGGAGGGGAGATGATTGACAGACACAACTGACAGCAGCTGGCGAGAACCACACTCTATGCCCGGCTGTGCCGGCTTCTGATTGGCTACTGGGGGAGACTTATGTTGTGGTGGGCGTGTGGGGGCTACTGACATTAAAGCATGCGTCAGCTGCTCTTGGGTCTTACGCAGAGGGTGGATTGGACCACGGGGGTAAGATCATCATCTTGGATTTCTTCCTCTCTTTTCTTTTGTCATCTTTACTGATGTACTTGTGATGAAAATGTGTGTTTCTTTCACTGTTCACCTGTAGATTTTGGGTGCAGTGGTTGAAGAGAGAATATTTCTGCTGTTTACCTGTGTGCTCTATCTTAGCTTTGGTTGATCATGTCAGACAGATGAATGAATGTGGAATGAAGGTGTGATTCTGAAAAGTATAATAAGTCTCAGAAAAGGAAACAAAATGTTTTACTCTTAATTGTTTTGAGAGGAAAGTCTGTCAACATGAGGTGTTTCCGTCTTGAGTTTAAAGGAGAAATTTAGTGTGAATCAATCAGTAGTCCTGTGGTTTGAGATCACTGAATGCTTTCTGTAGGAAAAAGAACCGGAAAATCTAATACAACATAGACCTAACAGCAAACAAGCACCAAGCAGTAACTTAATGGGGCATAGGAAAATGAAATTGAATGTGTTTTTCTGTTTTCTGTTGTAACTGTGCGTTCAGACCGAGACCGATAAATTGGCAAGAGTCGCCGAAGACTCCCAAGAAGCATCGCTTGAGCACAGCAACCACAAGGGCAAATTTGCCCATGACGTTAGCTTTCAAACGTTCGATCCTGCTTCTCTACATGCATCTCCCCAGTAAATCGACATTCTGATTGGTAATCGCCCAACCGCATCATAGCTCATTACATAAAGTTAACCGAAGTTTAACTTGATTTTATCACCCAAGTCGCCCAAGTTTCGTCGCCCAAGTCGCCTGCCACTTTTGTCGTCCAAATCGTCGGTCCCAATACAAAGTCAATTACTTCCGTCGCCCATGTCGCCTGAATCGGTCTTGGTCTGAACGCACAGTAAGTATTTAGTGTTATGGTGAAATTGAATGTAAACTTATTATAATTGAGGATTAAGGTGGAATTGATTAATTATTTGGGCTGCTTTGTGCATTGTATTTTGTCTAAAACTGTAAATAAGAATTCAAGTCTCACAGTTGTTTTAAAACTGAAAGCTCATCCATGTGATGTCTCCTTGTAATCATTGTATTTGATGAATTTGTCTGTCAAGTATGAATTTCAGTCAAGACGGTATATATACGTATGTATATATATTATACAATACTATGCTTTAACATGAAATCTTGAGCAAGTTGCCTATAACATACTGTATGAATCAGAGGTTAGGGCCTTGTCACTGTTTATGTTGTTGACAGTTTGTGTCACAGGTTGTCACCATGCCGTTCCTCTTCCTCTCCACAGGGTACCCCCACCCAGGAGGGGGGTCCAACCAGTGGTGACCCTGCCCTCCCCCAGGTGTACGCCCCTCCCCCCTCCTACCCTCCACCTGGGCAGGGCCCTCCCACGCCTGCTGGCAGGCTCCCCGCCCTGGACTTCAGTCCCGCCCACCCCAGCTCCGAATACCAGGAGCATCATCAGCTACGGGTGTTCCAGGGCTCCCAGCATGAGGTGCCAGATTCACTCTCAGCCAATAGCACGGTAAGAAGAAGTCACATGGCATGTCTCTGACCAATCAGAAGCGTGGATGTGGGCTGGGGGTGGGCTGGGGTTTGCACTGACACAAAAACCTTCATAGTCGCTGACACTGAAACATGATATGCGCCAAATCTGAGCCAGAGTTGGGCCAGAGGCCTGGACCAATCCTAGGTCAGCGCTGAGTCAGAGTTGGAGTCTGAGTCCAGTTCAGATCTGGGCCTTATCCGTTCCTGAGTCAGCCTTTATTAGGGGTGGCTGAGACCACCGTGTCGGGGTCCAGTCGTGAGCTATTTATAGCATGGCACCTTCCCTGCAGCGGCCATGTAAGGCAATCCCAGCTGGCCTAGAGAGGAGAGGAGAGAAAACTAGACAGGAGAGACTCAGCGCAGGAGTGGGTTTTATAAAGAGACCAGTGCTGAGACACTATCTGATACAAAAACAACAGCTGCCATAAGATGGCATTGTATAAATACAGCTCAGCACACAGAAACAGGTGTGTTTAAAAGCTTAATGACACACAGCTTATGGTTCAGGGGAAAAATAACTCTGTTTGAACAGAGAAAAGGGGTCAGGTATCACATTTGTTTGAGATTTTATTTTTATTTTTATTTTTTTTTACAGGAATTTTAAAACCTTTTATTTGAAATTAAGCATGTATTTTTGAGAATTATCCCCCAAAATGTTTCTCTCACGCAGCCAATCCTCACACTACACACCTTCATTTAATGTATATGACTGGAGTTTTAATCCAGATGATGTTTCATGTTTTTGTTTTGTTTTGTTTCTCTGTTTTTTTTTTCTCTGCTTTGAATGGCATTTCTATTGTAGTGTAGGTGGGCATCAGAGGCAGATGCCGTAGCTGTGATACTTCCTCCCTGTTGTAATTCATTATATAATGTTATAGTCCATTGTATTATATATCCCACACTAGACGGCCAGAATTACATGCTCCTGATTTTGGGACTTTGAGACGTCGCCAAGGAGAGGGGCGGGGCTGACCAGAAGATCCGCCCCTCCCGAAATATTGCCCAGGTTCAGAAAACACTTTGCATCGTGATATGATGGCACCACTCAACTGAAACCCTCCCACTACCCCCCTTCCCTTTTTCCCCTTCCTTCCTGTGTCACCCCCCTCCCTCTCCCTCTCCCACCCCCTCCTATACCCCTCTCCCTCCCTCACCCCCACCCCACCCCACCCCCAACTCTGCCACCCTAGGATTGTGTCTGTGTTTTTGCGTGTGTGAGGACAAGGTTTCGACAGTGTGTGTGACACAAGCTGAATCTATCACAGTAGATGGCCATGGCAAGCCTACATGTTATAAACGCAGTGTGTGTTTATGTGTGTGTGAGAGTGTGTGTGTGTGTACATGACGCAGTATTTGTATGTCTACCCTGCTGTGTTTCCTCTCCCTATTAATACAAGTCCCCCCTCCTTCCTTCGGAATCTTGGGTAATTAACTTTAACCTGTGCCAGACCAGCAGCACCGTGACCCTAGACTGACCTTTGAACTTCACCCTCCTATCAGCCCACCCACCTCTCAGCTTTTTGCGCAACTGTCTGCCTGCGCGGCCAACCACTTCCTGTGCCACTCATTTCATTTGATTTGATTTGACTGTTTTGTTTTGTTTTTCTTCATCATTTTATTTTTCTCCTCTGCACTCTTCTGGTTGTCTCTCTCTCTATCTCTCTCTCTCTTTGAGCGTGACACAGCTGAGTTTAAGTGCTTCGCCTTTGGTTTCTGCATTGCATAGACTTTGTTTGCCATGTGCTCCCAATGACCCTCAGCAACAGCAGGAATAGCCCCTCTGATGACTAGCCAATGCTAAGTGCATCATGGGTGGAGAGGCGAGGTGCTGTATGCGCTGGAAGTCATTGAGCGGCTATGGTAATCTACACAAAGTTCTGCAGGCTGTTAAAGTGAAAGCACTTGACATCAACTCATTCGTGCTCTGTCTTTCTTTCTATCTCTCTGCACTTTTATACTTCTCTCAATCTCTCTCTACCTTTATGTGTCAATCTCTCTTCCTCTACCTTTATCTGTCCCTCTCTCTCTCTCTCTCTCTCTCTCTCTATCTATCTATCTATTTATCTATCTATCTATCTATCTATCTATCTATCTATCTATCTATCTATCTATCTACCTCTGACTCCCACTGCTCTCTCTTCACTGTAGGCTAAGCTAATAGTGTTGTTCTCTCTGCACAAAGGGTCTGTACCTCAAGCAGCTAATTTACCTCACTGTGTTCAGCCTGCCCTCTTTGAGCAGTATTTTTTTGTTGCCTTTTTTCTTCTTTTTTTCCCCTCTCTTTCTATTCTCTTTCTTTTTTGGACTTTTTTTTTTTTGCTCACACTCACCAATGTTTTAATACATTTTTCATCCTTCTCTCTGGGTTTTCTTTAATCTCCTGGATTTTGACGGCGTAACAGTTTTGTGACGTTTGATGACATAGGTTGTGACACACACTGGCATCGTGATGCATTATGGGTTGATGGTTTGGGTTTGACGCACACGTGACTCTCATACGGGTTGAGTTTGCATGAGGGCATTTTACCGTGTTTTAGTTTGACCAAGAAAAAATAAGTTCCTATTGAAGGAAATGCTTCATAAGACCACTGATTATATTGTAAATATTTACAATATAGCACTGAATTGCAAATCTCTCTTAGGTCTGTGTTGGTGAGGCTTTGGCTTACACCCCAACTGATTGGTGTGAAATTAGGTTGAAGTGAATGGATTAGACACACACTGTTAAAAAAAGAAAAAAAATTATCATCCACTGTGAATGTCAAATGTAAAGATCATTTCTGAGTCAAATCTGTCCAGGTCATTCTTTTTTCTATTCTAACGGGCATGTATGTGGACGCCTCACTAAAATGGAGACTTGTTGACGCCTCCTCACTTTGCTTGAGAAGGAGCACTGGGTGGGGAATGCTCTTGTTGGGTTTGTTTGTGGTCACTCCAAGATGGTGCACTCCCAGTGCGATGCTATGCTGATATTTTCATTGCAAATGTCTCTAGTCAAAATTAGAACATCTTAAATCCATTTTAGTAAATTAATGCAATAACAAGAACAAAATGGCAAAATTCCAGTGTCAACACCTAACCCTATACTTGAACCTTCAAGGACTTAATTGGCATTAATTAGCTTTCTGATTGGCTGAAGCCAGATAGGTCTTTGAGGGTTCAGGGCTTAGGGCTAGGGAGACAATAGGATTTAGCCTTTGTTTTATGAACTGTGCTAATGATACTATGCATTAACTTTCTCCCTCACTCTCCCTCTCTAACTGATTTCTTCTCTCTCCATCTCTCTGCAACCTCACTCCATCCTTCCTATCTTTACTCTTCCTCTACCTCTCTCTCTCTCATGCTCCATTGCTCCCTCCTTCCTTCTGTCTCTCCTCTTTTTCTCCTCCCGTCAGGATGACTCCTTGGCTCCTGTCACCTCGGACCCTCAAACTCTGAGCGTTTCCGTGGCATCAGGGGGCGGGGCAGGAAGCGGGAGCGATGAGGAGGGGTCTGGCAAAGCCCAGCCCAAACGCCTCCACGTCTCCAACATCCCCTTCCGCTTCCGTGACCCAGACCTGCGGCAGATGTTTGGGGTAGGAGACAGAAGCCCACATAGGCTTTACACACAAGCTCAATCCCATTGGACTTAACTGTTATGAAGCAGCCAATCAGGAAGTAGGTGCAGGCCAGTTAAGTGTCAGTAGGTTCTGTAGTGGTCTGTAGTGTGCACAGACCAGTGGCGCTATCAAGATGACATAACGTTACAAAAAGTTTTACATGTCAGTTACACATAGGGATGAATGGGAACTGTGGCAAAACGTTTCAAAACGTTACGACCACTGAATTCGGCACAGGACTGTGTTTCCCAAAGCCTTGTTAATGCTAAGTAGTTCTTAAGTTTAAAGGAGCAGTATGTAAGAAATGTATTCAAAATAATCATAAAATGGCCCTGATATCTCACCAGACATTAAGGAATCATGTTCATTTTGAACACTGAGATCACTGACAGTTGTAGAATATTTGCATTTGAAAAGCTTGGTTGCAGCCCACAAATAGTGTTTGTGTTGTCATTTCAAGTAGTGTTTTTGTTATTGTCAAGGTCTTGTTATGCTTCCAAAATACATTGTGACAAAGTAAGAAATAAAACAGCTATATGTATAGGAGATGCTTTTGAAAGATGAAGACGGCTGAAAGCGGCAAAGTATTTTGAACATGATTGTAGTACCAATTTTAACCACAATCCTACATACTGATAACTATAGGCTAAAAACTACGTAGCGGTCCACAATAGTACCACTGCTAATGGCTCTGTTGAACATGTTGAATGGGCCACAAATACGCCAGTATTATCAGAGAGGGTTGAAGCGGAGCGAGAGGTCTCAACGTTGGTTAAGTTCCTGGTTCTATTTTTGCAAGGGGGAGGGGGGGGAATCCCCCTTTATGCAGACAAAGTTGAGCTCTCATTGGCTGATAGAACTTTAAAGAATCTTTTCTTATTGTGATGTAATGCATTTATGCAGACAGGAAGTATTCCAGTTTGCTCCCATTGAAATGTATTATGATGGTTTATCTTGCTCAGTATTCCATGGTCTTTGGTATTATGGTATAGGCAGAGCTGCTCATACTGCTCACATTGCAGACACTTCTGGACAGGGCCAACACTACCAGCTGTCTGACTGTCTGTCTGGTCTATGCACGCTGTCAGGGCGTAGGGTAGACTTTAAGGCAGCCACAGTGGCCCTCCCTGCAGTATGTGTGTTAGCCAGTAACACCACTTGTTGGTTTGTTGTGTTTCAGCAATTTGGCAAGATCCTGGATGTGGAGATCATCTTCAATGAGCGAGGATCCAAGGTAAATGACAAGTCACTGAGCAGCCATGTTGCACCCCAGCTCATCTGTACTCCTCCTTTCTCCCTCCTCCCTGTGTATCTCACTCCCTCTTCCTTTCTCTGTGTGTGTGTGTGTGTGTGTGTGTGTGTGTGTGTGTGTGTGTGTGTGTGTGTGTGTGTGTGTCTCCCACGCAGGGCTTCGGCTTTGTGACCTTTGAGAGCGCTATGGAGGCAGACCGAGCTCGTGAGAAACTGAACGGAACCATCGTAGAGGGGAGGAAGATCGAGGTGAGATTTCTACGGTTATGATGATGATGATGATGATGATGATGATGATTGATCTTATTCTGTGACTTTTCAGAGACATTGTGTGTTTGTTTTCTCTTGTAGGTGAACAACGCTACAGCCAGAGTAGTGACTAAGAAGCCCCAGACTCCACTGGTGAATGGTAAGGGAACTCTCTGAAGTGTAAATGCAAGCCTCTCAGGAGCATACACACACACACACACACACACACACACACACACACACACACACACACACACTTGGATGACTCATACTCTCTTTCTCCTGTTCCCTGCCCTCCCTTCTCCCCTCTCCTGCAGCCACAGGCTGGAAGATCAACCCAATGATGGGAGCCATGTACGCCCCTGAGCTCTACACAGGTCAGTCTCCCCCACCACACACACACACGCACGCACGCACGCACGCACACACCACTAACAGCACCACCATTCTACAGCTGTCAGAGTCTTACAAATCCCTCACACAGGCACTCTTACTTGTAGACTCCCAAAATCCAAAGCATGCAATAGTATTAGCCACAGTGATAACGCCAATATACCCCAATAAGTCCAATATACAGTATGTACTAAATCTGTCTGAACTTTCAATTTAAATTTTAAAGAATACGTTTCAGTTCATCATATACACTAAAACGAACTTGACTGGTGTTGGCTAGTGGCACTAGTGGCTTTAAGTTAACTGTATTGCTCCAACACATATACAGTACATGTTACAGTTAACGTTCATATGGTTGCATTCACCTAGTCTAGCCCAGGGTCTCCTGCAAGCACCAACCCATGGCTTTGTTATGACACTTTTGCCCCTGCTTTTTATTTCCACCATGATGCAGTATGTTATGTAAGTTATGTACAGTAGCTTACTCTAACAGCACTCTCTTCTAACTGCTCTTTCTCTGCTTAGTTGCCAGTTTCCCCTATCCTGTGCCTACACCAACACTGGCCTACAGAGGCCCCGCCTTACGGGGGCGTGGTCGAGCTGTCTACAACACCATTCGCTCAGCTGCGGCTGCAGCCACGCCCACTGCCGTCCCAGCCTACCCAGGGTAAGTTTACACAAATTGATTAATAGAATATTATGAAGTGATCTGACCCCAATCCAGTTCACTTTTTCTCAAATAGCTAATAGCTACAGTAGCTAATGGTTCAACTAGCTTAGAGCCTTGGGTCTTAGCCTTGGAAAATAATAATAAATAGCAAATAATATTGGTGTTTGTACATATTTCTGTCTCTGTAAAGCCCTTAGGATCGCTAAAGGAAGGGGTGTGATTTCACTTGCTGTAGAACTGAAGTATCATCAATCTTTTAGCAGAACTGAAGAGTGTACCTTTAAAAGAGCCTCCCTGGAGCCTGTGTGAGATTTGATTTGGTGTGCGTGTTTGATGTGTAATGGATGTAAGTGAGTGGTGATTTAATGGCCTCTGCTGCCTGTGTTCCCCAGTGTGGTGTATCAGGATGGACTCTATGGAACCGAAGTTTATGTAAGTCAATGCAACAGCTACTGCCATGGCAACACCTCACTTATTCCATCTAGCTGTGCACCCTAGCATCTCTTATTATTCTCCTCCATCTTCTGACTTCTTCTTCTCTCTCTCTCTCTCTCTCACTCACTCACTCTCTCTCACTCTCTCTCTCTCTCTCTCTCTCTCTCTCTCTCTCTCTCTCTCTCTCACCACATTTCTCAATCGCCTTCTCTCTCCCTCCCTGTTTTTCTCTCTCTTGCATATTCTCTCTCTCCACATCTTGGAAACTCTTTCTCCCTCTGACTCACTCTTTATCTCTCTCTCTCTCTCTCTCTCTCTCTCTCTCTCTCTCTCTCTCTCTCTCTCTCTCTCTACCTTCTTTCTTTCCCTCCTTCTTCCCCTCGTTCTCCTCTCCCTCCATCTCTCCAGGGAGGCTATCCTGCAGCATACCGAGTAGCTCAGTCTGCCTCTGCGGCCCCTGCTGCTACAGCCTACAGTGATGGGTAAGCATCCACTCCTCCTCAGCACTCTGACACCACTAAGGCTTTCCAGTCTTTTTTACAATAAAACTAATAGGTAATTCCAAGAGTCACATCCATAAAGCCAGTTAAATCCAACATATTCTTTGAAATCTGAGGATTTACAATGTACTATTCTGTTGCAGAGGTTTCATGAACATTTATTTTTATATATAATAAATAAATAAATAGATAAAATAATAAATAATATTACGGCTGCTTGTGTTCCATTACATCCATAACACAGGAATTTCCTAATTCCGTCTCATCCCATTTCCAAATGTAGGTATGGACGTGTGTACGCCTCAACTACGGATCCCTATCACCACTCAGTTGGACCAACAGCAACCTATGGAGTTGGAACCATGGTGCGATTTTAGAGATGTATTTTGCCATCTTTATTTTTTTATTTCTAGAATTAATCGCTTCTTACAGGCGTGTCTGCATTTCACACCCACTGGTCTGATCCAGGCCACAGCTGAGACCCTGTGTAACCATAGCAACAATAAGACAGCATATTGACCTTCAGGGATTTTTTTCCCCTCTCTCTCTCTCTCTCTCTCTCTCTCTCTCTCTCTCTCTCTACTTTTCTGTTAGCACCATGTGTCAGTCAGTCAGAAGCTGATTCATTTCTGTCAGCCTTTCAAATCTTGTTTGTTTGTTTATTTCTCTTTTGTTTTGAAAAAAAACCAGACTAGTAATTTATATTGTCATTTGTGATCTGTTGTGTTGACAGGCAAGCTTATACAGAGGAGGCTACAACCGTTTCACTCCCTACTGAGCACCAAGGGCAGCCCCACCTTTAGGTCTGCGTTTCTGTCCTGGCTACCAGCAACAGGTGCTGAAAGTACACGCTGGAAATGGTGATGTCATTTCCTCTGTAAACCCCTCCCCCTAAAAAGACTCTAATGTGACTGTACATATTGTAGGGAAATTTGAAAAGTATTTATTCTAGTACCAAAGAAAGGGTGACATTATTTATGACGAATGATAAGTATTTAAAACAACTTTGGACGACCTATGTTATGGTAGAAAGACGCCCTAAATACTCCAATTCTTCCGTAACCCATAAATAAGCTGTTTGGCTCAGCTCTGCTCTTCAGGAAACAGGTAGACTCACCTTTACAGGACTTCCTTTTGTACAGTTTTTGTTTTTGAGAAACAGTTCTCCGACAGAGCCAAACACTAGAATTTTATACAGCCTTATTAAATCACATTATTTTTGATGATTGTCTATCCTGTAACATGTTTAGGGCTCTATTTTTTGTTTGTGTGTGTGTGTGTGCGTGTGTGTTGTACAGGTGTGTGAGAGTGATTGTGTGTTTGAGTGTGGGATGACGTAGTGCTCTGAAAATGACAAACTGTGAGATACAGCAACTGCACCGGTGCAGAGGAAGTGTGTGACACACACACACACACACACACACACACACACACACACACACACACACACACACGCACACACACACACACACACACACACACACATACACACTCACCCCTCAGGTGGTCTCTGTAAATCTACCTCTGATTTAAATTTTAAGTTGTCGTGAACAACTTTACCATGATGCTGTTTTTACACTCAGATGTGTAGTTCAGCCAAGTAACTAGCTTAAAACATACATGCTGAGAGGCTATGGGTTCTTATGTGCAATATTTGAAATGGCTGTTTGGTGCCAAGCAAACCTCACTAACCTTTCTCTTTGGTGTCAAGACTACTGCTGTTGTTTATTTCTCTTTCTAGTTTTCTGTTTTTTTTTCTTTCTTCCTTTCTTCTCTTCTGTGTACTTCTACCTGCTTTGTCATACTTCATCTCCCTCTTTTTTTTACCCAAACAGCAGCTGATGTTGGAACAGATCAGAGACAGTGGTGTGTATACAATGACAAACAAAGGCAAACCTCTGCCAGCGTTTATTCAAACATTTTACAATGTTTTTTCTTCGCTCGCTTTGTGTTCACTGTGAACATATTTGAGGTAGATCTCAGCAAACAAACATGGATGCCACATGAAGGTTTAAAATCTTCACACGAATTATATTCAAATTAGAAATTTGACAAGCAAATTGAGTGCATCTCTGGCACTCCGGTATGTCCATGCTGAAACCGTCAGCTAGATCATACTGTATCTGTTCCATTGTCTGCTGCTGTCTGGTAGCTGTACATACTTCAATGTGTTTGTGACTGCTGTTTATTCCTCTCAATAAAACCTCCCTTTGTCATCCTATCCCTTCTCCTCCTTTTCTTTTCTGTTCTGTTCTGTTCTGTTCCTTCCTGTCCTGGTGTCTGTGCTAGCCTTCCCTCAGTGTCATTCCCCCACCCCTGGGCCTCCTCTCCCCTCCCATCTGCTTCCCCCTCAGCTTGTCTCTTATCTGTGGAGCTCTCGGACTTTGCATCTCTCTGCTTAGCACCCTAGTCATTAGCACGTTTACGCCAGTCACCTAACAGATAAGCAAGAGATTGGCATCTCTTACATTATGGAGCAAAATATAAGTTTAGCAAATGTACGTTATAACTGGGTGGTAAAGATTTTTTAAAGAAACTTTCTTAGGGAGTTTGTAATGTATGTGAAATTTACTAAATATAGAGTATATTCATTTTAATGTAATGTGCCCTTTTATTCATTTTATATTGAAAATTTATAATTTCTCTGAAGTTTCAATGACTTGGCTTGATAGGTGATTCTCTACCCTCTTCAAGAGACAACCTTAAAGCTTAAAGGATCACTCATTCCCTTCTTCTTTTCTTTCCGTCTGTCTCAGGCTATCTTTTTCTTTATTTTCACCACATTTCCACTCCTCCCTCTCTCTTTTTCTCTCTCTCTGTGTTTGTCTCTCTAAGTTCCCCTGCAATCCATCTCTTTGCTTTCTGCTCCTTTTCCAATACTTTGTTTCTCCTATTTCTTCTTCTGTGTTATTTTTTATTTCAGCTTCTGTGCTTTCCCCTTTTCTTTCTATTCTTTAATTGCGGTTTTGTTATCTTTCTTTCACACTATTGACTCCCTCTTTTCTATTCTGTCCATCTTTCTCTCTTTCTTTCTCTATTTTCCATCATTATCTTTTTCTGTCTCTGAGTTTGGCCTTGCTGATTTTCCCCCCTCCTTTCTTCAGTGTTTATAGTCACGATGCCTCTCTCTTCTTCCCCTGTCTACTGGCTGCCTTCATCTCGTCGAAAAATCTATTTCTCCACCTGGTATCTATGTCTAGTTAGTAGCATACAACTCTTTGCTTTGAACCAGTCAACATGAACAACTAGACCAGATCTACAAAAATCTGCAACCTACTGATTTTCTTATTCAGAGGTTTTTCAAGCCGTAGCTTAGCTTTTTGGTCTGATGGTGCAATCACCTTACAGTCATTCGCCATAGGCTACCTCTAAAAACACCTATTAGTTAAAATGAGATGAGAGATGATGTGTTTGACCTCTACCTATAATCAGCCATCCTTCTCTTCTTTCTGTAGCTCTTCTGCTTTTTCCGCCCATGGCCTTACATCCCTCTTTTCATGTGTAATCTTATTTCAATCACCAGCTGATTTTCTTCTCTGCATGTTATTTATTCTCTCTGCATGTTTTGATCTTTCTTTTTTTCTTTCTTGTGCTGCCTCCTACGCCTGCCCTCTCTGCTGCACTTAATTACTCTGTGTGCTTTTCTCTTCTTCTTCTTCTTCTTCTTCTTCTTCTTCTTCTATTTCTTCTTCTGCATGCTTAGTCACAACTTGCCTCTTGATCTTCTTCCTTCCTTTCCAAGCTGTACTGCAGGGCTCTTGTGCTCTTTATTTGATTTTATTGATGGCTAATTAGGTATTAATTAATTAATTATAATTCTGCTGAATATCACCAGAAAGCTGAGCTTGCATAGTCTTGCATAGAATGATTTCACAATCATTGATATGATAATGACAATGAAACAAAATCACAGTGTCCTGCAGATTCCAGTTTTTTCTTTTCTGATGGCTTTTCTTTCTGCTTGTTTTCTGCATGCTGTGCTGCTCTTGCTCTCTTTACTTTTCCATCTGTGGGGGTTGCGTGATATGAGGTGGAAACTGAGAGGCCAATCCAACATGGTGCCTGACCAGGGCTTTGACCTGTGCTAGCCACGACCAGAGCTGTCCTACAGTCAGCACCTGTCTGCCTTGACACTGCAGCACTACCCAACTGGTCCAAGATCTGTGCTAAACGCACATAGACCTTCTTGTGGACACCAGAAGAGACGTGCTAGCGGCAGGCACTAGCGGCCATGGCTTTAGCCTCCATATCAGCATGTCTGCCTCCCAGTCTGCAAGTTGGCATATTGGAGACTGGGCACAACTGGGTAGTCATAACATGAGGCAGGGTACCATGATATGTTGCTATGCTGTTGGCATGAGTGGAGGAATTATGGTCTGTGTTTGATAGACTCACTGGCCTCCAGTCTCTCCACTGGTATCTCTGAACCCTTTGGGATCTGTGCCTATCTCCTTGTATCTTCCTCTCTGGACTCGTTTTTCTTTTGTCTTTTTCAAGCTGCTCTTTCCTTTTGCTTCTCTCTGTCTTTCATGCCCTGCCATTTCCTACTTTTATTCTTCTTGCATGACTTTACTCTTCTTATTTGCCAGATGTGCCTTTCTATCTTTTCTTTCCTTTCATTTTTTATTGTTCTCTTTCTTGTGTTCTCTTCTTTTTTCTTTTCTTTTTCTTTTTCTTTTCTTTTCTCTATCTGTCTATATGCGCCAAGTTTTTACTGCTCTGTCTTGCCTAGTTCTTCTGTTTGGTTTGACTCTTTGATGTCTGTGCTTTTTTTTATCTTCTCCTAAATCTCACCATTGGATATGAATGTTACAACTGAATCCCTCCTCAAACAGGCCTGTTAATATGAATCGACAAAAATCTAATTAATGACATTTTATACAGAATAGAGCTGTAGAAAATAAAATTGAGAGTTCATAATAGCATTAGGCAATCTATTTTTCTTGCTTTCTTATTTTTTCTTGATTCTCTTGAAGCTCCAGAAGCTTCTTTAACTCTTGTGTTTCACGCTGTCTGTTTCTGTACTGACACTGACACAGCTTTCTCTCCTTCTCTCATACTGCTCCTGTCTGCTCAACTTTGCCTTCTTATTTCCAATCCTACTCTTCCTCCTCCTCCTCTTCTTTTTTTTACTTCTTTTTGCTTTTGTGATTAGCCTATTTTTGTCAGTGTTTCTTCTTTAATTTCCTCTTTACTTATTCTGGCACCTGTTCTTTCTTTGTTTTTTCTTTCTCCATTCTTCTTCTTCTTTTTCTTCGTCTTCTCCTTCTTCTCCATGCTTCTTCTTCCTTTTCTTCTTCTTCCTTTTTTCTTCTCTTGCATGCTATCAGTCCTCTCCACTCCTCTGTTGCTTCCCCTCTGTCCATCCCTCCTGTAGTAGCATTGTTATATGAGACCTATAATTAATTACTTTCACGTGTACCACATTCATGTGGCCTCGTCAGAAGTGATTGTATCATTAGATTAGGATTAGTGCATATTTAAATCGGCACATATCCGAGGTTATGTTAAATGGGCTTTAATTGCCAAGATGCTGCATTTCCTCGTACAAAATGGTGCCTTTTTCCATCTAATCAGATGGAAAATGTAATGTTCATTATCTTCCCTCTTTGCTTTGCCTGTGCTCATCAAAGCTCTCCTGTCATCTCCCTCTCTTCACCAATTATCTTTCCTGTGTCCTGTGGCTTTGCTCCTATTTTCTCTTTCTCTCTCCCTCCCTCTCTCTCTTTCTCTCCCTCTCTCTCTCTCATGCTTTTCTCAACTCAGTGAACCAAGGCCGCAGTAATGGCTGAACTTGAACTTGTTTCAGTTTGAGTTTATTGTAATTGCATCAATCAAGTATTGAGTGCCACAGTACAGTGCGCAGAATGGCATATTTGGTCCATTGTTAAGAACAGGAAGATTTAGTTGCGAAGGGCTTGAATTATGGAGACGTAAATGGCCTTTTCTTCTTCCTGCTCCTGAGGCTGACGCTGCTTGTCTATTTCTGTGCCTGTTCCACTGAGAGCTCCAGACTGCCTTGTTTTTCTAGCTCTGTGTTCATGGACGACACGCTTGTCCCTGTTCTTCTCTAATTTCTTTTGCTCGGCTTTCACTGCTCTTGTTCCTTCTGCTGTTTGGGTGTTTCTTTCTCTGAAAACCATCTCTTTTTTTCTTGCTTCTTTCTGGCTTGTGAGTGGCAGGCTTTTGTGCTTGGTTGTTATGCCCGAGTGGTACTATTTTTCCTTCTTTTGTCTTTGATATCTTTTGTTTTGCATGTCACGGTAGATTTTCATCCTTCCTTTCCAAACAGCCTCCTCTGCTGCCGCTCCTAATCTTCTTGCCTTTTATTTCTCTTGCTGTTCGCTTTCTTCCCTCTCTTCTCCTCTCCCTCTCTATTTTCTACCCTCTCTCTCTCTCTCTCTTCAATCCCCTCTCTCATCTCTGTCTCTCTCTCTCACTCTCTCTCTCTCTTTTTTCTCATGCATGCTCCTTTACCTCTGCTTCTGTTTTTTTGCTTGCACTCTCTCTTAGAATAGATATTTTTCAAACCTTCATTTTCCTGCATGTTTTTCTTTCTTTCATATCTTTCGCCTATCTTTTTTCCTACATTTCCAAACCTTCATTTTCTTGCATGCTCTTCTTTCTTTCATATCTTAAATCTTTCCTTTTTTTCCTATGCTTTCAAACTATCATTTTTTCTTGCATGCTTTTCTTGCTGCTCGCTTGTTTTCTCTCTTGCCTCTACCTGCTTCTGGCTGGTTTGATGCCAGTGTTTTTTCTCCTGTCTGTGACACCAAGCCATGAGTGGAGAAATGTCTAGTCCTAGTCCTACTAGTCCTCTCAGCGCCGAGGTGGTGCGTGCTCGTCTGCATCTAGTCACCCTGTAGTTGCTGTATCCTCAACCAAAGTGCTCTTGTCTCACATTGCTGTTCTTTCTGATGTTTCACAATAAATACAGTTTTTTTTGTCATCCCATATTTCTCTGCCCTCTTCATTTGAATGCCGCTGAGTTCTCCAGTTACTACACATCAAGGACATGTTCTGACCTTTGGCACTGGTATACAAATGCTGTACAGAATGACAACATATTGATGTGATATCCGAGACGCAGTTAATCTAAGTAGTCATTTACCTTTTCTGGTATTTTCAGTAAGTCAGAAACAAGCCCTAAGAGATATCTACAGGCCAACATACTCATTTTGGAGTATCCAGCAGAGGTTGATAAGTGAACTTGCCCAGGAGTTGTGAAAGGGAGTTAATCTGCAATCTAGAAGAGAATGCACCAGCTATGACTTAGGAATATGGACAACCTGGATAGATCCTTTGAAGAGGAATCGGTCTCCTCATTTTTTTATGTTCTCCAACTTTATGGCATGTGTAAGGAGATGGCTAACAGTTGCATTAGCAAAGGGATGCTTTACAATGTACAAAATGTGGGGGTGCCAATAATTGTGGAACATGTGTATTTACAAAAATATTTACATTAAAATGCAAATTTTCTTTATCAGAATAGATGTAATTCTCTTCAATGTATTTTCCCTCGTGTCTCCATTATGTGATTAAGGAAAATTAGAAATACATTTTTTTTTTTTTTTTACAACAGGCTTTACATGTGTTTTTAGCTGACTTTCCCAGGGGGTACCAATAATTGTTGAGTGCACTCTAACTGTTTCTGCTGTTCATTAAAAATGTAAACTCAGACAAGCAGGGAATAAATATTTATAAGTTCGTGTTTAAATATTTCAAGGTAACACATTCCCACGGCCAGGTCAAACACAGATATAAATCGATGGTGACTAAAACTGGTGTTCTTCTGCACTGAACTAAACTCAGTCTTGTTCAAAGTGGATTTTTTTTGTTTCAAAGACAAAGAATCAGACTCGCTCTGGTGAACAATATAAACTGTGGTTTATCTGGCAAAGGCAAGGATAACAGAATGAATATTGTAAAGGGAACACAAAAACTTAGACCAGATTGCAGTGGCATGTGTAGTGCATCACTCAGTAATGTAAACATAGTAATGAAGTAAAATGAAGAATGAAGTAAATTTAATTACATACTCCACATACAGTATGCTCTCATAAATAAATAAACCTCACCAGACTCGGCTTTGTCTTGTGAACTTATCATTCATGTCTGTGTGTGTGTGCGAGTGTGTGTGTGTGTGTGTGTGTGTGTGTGTGTGTGTGAGAGAGAGAGAGAGAGAGAGAGAGAGAGAGAGAGAGAGAGAGAGAGAGAGAGATAGTGAGTGTATAAGTATGTATGCCACTATGTGCATGTATTTGTGTGTGTGTGTGTGTGTGTGAGAGAGAGAGAGAGAGAGAGAGAGATAGTGAGTGTGTAAGTATGTACTGTATGTGTGGCACTATATGCATGTACAGTATTTGTGTGTGTGTGTGTGTGTGTGTGTGTGTGTGTGTGTGTGTGTGTGTGTGTGTGTGTGTGTGTGTGTGTGTGGGGGGGGGGGGGGGGCAGAGAGATCAAGAGATTGTGTGTCTTTCATGCTGTCTCCACTAGTGCAGGGCTCTCACAGATCCACCTGAACATCTTGCTGCAGTCATGATGTCTCCAGCTCTTGGCAGGGTTGGTCTCCTTCAGGATGGACACACAGTCTTTATCAGTGTCCTCACCTCCAGAAGCACTCGCCCAGAAGCTGTGCACACACACACACACACACACACACACACACACACACACACACGCACACATACACACACACGAACGCACGCACGCACGCACGCACACACACACACACACACACACACACACACACACACACACACACACACAGGGAGAAAGAGCGTGAGAAAAAATAAATATTGAAAGAATTCCCCCACTTTTGCTAAAGAGGTCAGAAGAGGTGTAGGCCAACTGTATGTGCGTAAGATTCATCAGACTGTCCCCACCTGCTCTGCACAGGATTCCTGTCCACCCAGACCCAGACCCCCTCAGCCTCCTCATCGCTCAGCCCAATCCAGTACCTGTACTCTGGGCTGCGGTACTGAGGAGTGTGCCTGTGGAGGTACTCCTGGAGGCAATAAACACAAAAGGAACCTTACTCATATGCTGTTACACACACACACCCACACACGCACACAAACATTCTCTCTCTCTCTCTCTCTCTCTCTCTCTCTCTCTCTCTCTCTCTCTCTCTCACACACACACACACACACACACACACACACACACATACAAACACCCACCCATAGACAACAATGTCTGCTTGTCTCCAGATAGGATAATTCTGAGTAAGAAAAGGACAGTAGGCACTATTGTATGGTTTGTTTTGCTGTCATAAGCAGAAGCATTTAGTCTGTCCTGCATAGCCGTGAGCAGCGTGATTTGTGAGGTGAGAGGTGACGTTTAGACTGCTCACTCTCCACTTGCGCTCGAGGAAACAGGACAGGCCTTTTGTCTTTCTTGCCCGAGTGCCTGTACACTGAGCATGCCCAAGGGCAGTGTTTATGCAATGTGTAAACTAATGGAGATACATGCTGACATCATGAGGATGCAAAGAGTCTATACAACTGGGAAAAAATATTTTATTTCCCACAAGTCCAAGCAGCGGTTGGGTGAGCGTTAATGTGAGTAAGCTTTTGAATATCCTTCAAGGCCGGGGAGAGCTTCAGCAGCCTTTAAAACTTTTTCTCATTAGCAAAGCATCAGCATAAGCACTCACCACACACTTTCAGAGTACCCACATGAGCAGAAGATTTCACATCATAGGCCTAGCTATTGTTTACTGCAGACACCTACCAAGATATTCATACTATGGACATTTACCTGGTAGTTCGTCCACGTAAAAGGTGTTGGTAGCACTTTTTAATAACCGTCCTCTATAATGGTTATTAAATAGCTTATTAACATTAGTAAGAAGTTAATTGGAAAGTTCATGGTTTCACCCAGTCAGATAATTTAATTCCATCAGATTTTTCGATTTTATCATTCAGCCATTACAAACTGTAAACTTACTGTTAACTTACTATCTAAATAAATATTCTGTAAAATTTCTGTTAATTACTGCTACCTAACTGTTAACTGTTATCTATTAACAGTTAAATAATTACTTACTGATGTTAATAAGCTATTTAACAACCATAGAGGACGGTTACTATAAAGTGCTACCAAAGTGTTTGAGCTCAATCGAAGTGAATATATTTTAGTGGGTTCAACAGATCCTTTCTGTCTGCGGCTAGGCTCTGGATAAAAGCTTGTATTCAGTGTTCATGTCTGTGTCTTATATTGGCTTCCGATATAAGTGTGTGTTCAATGTTAATGGTGAAGATTAAGAAAGAACTTTCCACAATCATAAGGTTTATGAATGCATAACCTCATCCATTTTATTTTATTCTAATTTATTATTACTGATTCTTGCTTGCACAAAAGGGAGTTTAGTCACAATCCACATTTCACTGCTCTTTGTAGGCCTACCTGAAAAAATATGCATGTGACAAATAAAATTCTTGAATCTTGAATGTGTATCTCATGGTGACTTGGGTTAAAGTGTGTGTTCAGTGTTAATGTCTGCTTCTTATAGTGGCTCTGAATAAAAGTGTGTGTTCAGTGTTAAATACTGTAAGCAGGGGCACCTGTTCCTCCATGCTGTCAATCACCACTAGATCGCCGCCCTGCTGGAGGCAGTGCATCCGGCTGCTGCTCCAGCTCCTCAGCTCCGTGGAGAAGAAGTAACAATGGGTAGAGAAGAGCCTCCAGCCCCTCAGACAGGGAGTACACACCCGCTCTGACAGGATACACACACACACACACACACACACACATACATACGGATACAGACACATGCAAGTACAGGAAACTTGTTGTCAGCAAGCTGAGCATTGCCCCAACGGTCAAATTCAGAAACTTGCTTTTACAGCTTTTATGGTCTGGTGTTGCTACCACAATTTCTCACTTGATAGGGATATCAATATTATTAAGTTTAATTGAATATAATTGTATATAATATATTATTGCAAGTGCTTCATATTATGTAACAATAATTTGCCTCAAGTTTGTGTTATGGTCCTGATCATCATCATCATCATCATCATCATCATCATCATCATCATCACCATTATCCTGGTTAATGAATATGAATGAATATTGTGATCTGATAACAATAATAATAACAGTATGTTGTTGTAGTTGTAAACCTTCTGTTCCTGGGTCAGTCCTAGGACAGTGGCGCTGCACTGCAGGCAGATGTCCCAGCTGTGTAAGCGTCGTCCTCAGTCTGTCTCTCTCCCTCTCCAGGGCCGCATGCTGCTGTGCCAGCAGGACCCTGCCCTCTGACAGCCTCACATTCTCCGCCAGCAGCCGCACCCTGGCGTCAGACAGCTCTGTGTGCGCCCGCTGTAGCCGCTCCACCCTCTCGTCCAGCACCTTCCTCTCCCCCTGCAGCTGCGCCATCGCCTCTGTCAGGTTCACCCTCTCCGCCTCCAGCCTGCCCACGGCCTCCTCCAGCCGCCTGTGCCCACTGCAGAGTGGGTGAGGTCATAATGAGGTAATAACGATCCATTAATACATCAGGAGAAAATACCTGTAACAATGCAACCATTGTCCCATTTTTAATGATAAGTATATAAGATTTATCCATTATTATACAATTATAAAGCAAAAATGACATAATAATTGTGATATTGTAATTGTGGTGTTAAAGGAATTATCTAGAGTGAATCAACCTATAGCTCTGTTGTTTCATATCACTAAGTGCTGTCAATAGCTATGAAAATGACCAAATTTCGTGCAACGCAGACCGAAATGGCGAAATGGCAGTTAACGGTAACAGTTGCGAGCATATCAAAATGAAACCTAATAATTTGCATATGCCCACATTGACTGCTATTTCTTTTTCTGGTCTGCCTTGCACAAAATTCAGTAATTCTCATATTGACAGCACTTAGCAAGGTAAAACAATTGGTGTTCCATGTTGATTCTCTGCAGATAACTCCTTTAAAAGCCAAAATGGTTACATTCCTACTGTGTGTCCTGGCAGTGGATTCTCTGAGCTCCTGTAATTCCCTGTGGAGCTGCTGGTTGTCCTGGAGCAGCTGTGTGCAGTGGTCCTCCTGCAGCCTGTGGAGCAGCGTGAGCACGTCTCTCTGGGTCTGCTGCTGCTGCTGCTCTCCGGCCGCCGTGGCTGCTGCTCGGCTGCACTGGGTGTGGAGGGCAGCCTGGGAGGCTAGCAGCACCTCGTTCTCCCTCAGCAGAAGGGCCTGGCCCTCCTGGGAAGCCCTCAGCTCCACGCTCAGCAGTGTGGCCTTCACAGAGCTCCTGTGATCTGTCACAGGCCGAGAGAGAAAATGGTGAGGGAAAAATGGAGCAACCTGGTGAGCACACACAGATGTGGCTAACAGGAGGGGACACAAGAGGTCAGTTTTGGTCCATATCTGTTGTGGGTGTCAGGAGCTCCATTCTCAGGGAGGGAACTGGGGGGTAATTTGGAAAAAAAACTGCAGAAGGGTGAGTTTACTAAGAAAAAAAACTTGTGGAAACTGGCTGTCTTACTTAATTCATTTATTAAGGCCACATTTTGCTCAAGCAAACTTTTTTGCTTTTTTTCAAGCAAACTGGACTTCTTAGCTTGATATTCATGTTCACCCAAGTATTCCGCTTTACAGTTTAGAGGGAGTAACTCCTGTGTGGTGGTCAATCAGGTGTGTCATATGTGGTGTAACTCACAGTGGATGGTCAATGAGGTGATGCCCAGGAAGAGGGCGGCACAAAGCAGACTCAGACACGCTGTTGCCAGCCAGCATGAGGGCTCTGGGGTGCCAGCTGCACCCATGGTGCCTCTCTCTCCCCCTCTGCCTGCAGAACAGGAGCAGTCATGTTAAACATGCCCAGCAAAGCATCCCAAAGGGTATATGTGTGTGTGTGTGTGTGTGTGTGTGTGTGTGTGTGTGTGTGTGTGTGTGTGTGTGTGTGTGTGTGTGTAAGAGAGAGAAAGTGTGTGTTTGTGATCAAACCAATAGCATAGATAGCTAGGCAATGTGTGCATCACCTTAATATAATGTTTTGTTTGACTATGCAAATAAGAATGAAGGAGTTCATTGATCTGTTGAGTACAGTATATATTCTGCCACATTGCACCATTTGCGCACACACACACACACACACACACACACACACACACACACACACACACACACACACACACACACACACACTCATTGAGTAGTGGTGATGACACTTACTGACCCAAAACATTGACCAGCCTCCATTTCAACACACAGAGGGAGTTAGTGCTAATCACTTTAATGTTAAAACAATCTTTGATTCTAAGCAGTAAGAATACCATGCCTAGGCTACGCACTTACAGTACAATAAATCACCCTTACAAACTAACTCAGTGCCAGGAATTACTCACAGGGAATCCTTTGCCACAATTCATCAATATGCAATATACTGTATATCACACTCATTTGATCAATGTATTCCCCATACAACAATATCATTCCCTCCACAGAGATAGGTGAAGCAAATTGGATCTTGTCTCTGAGAGTACTACGATTTTTGTAACTCTGCTAGCAAGCTAGCATTCGTAGCTGTACAGCCCTCAGTTGCCCTCTGTTAGGTATTTATGTGGGTGTGTGTTTTCAACTTCTTTCTGTAGCAGTGTGAGAGTGTGTTTGTCTCATGACAGTTATCTATCAGCCGTGTGGTGTGTAAAGAAGCGAGACTTACCCAAGTCTGGCCTCTCCTTGGCTGTCCCTGTCTGATCATGGGGCTGGTGTGAGTCTGTCATTTCTGTGCCTTCTACTGACTACAAACACATCACACTCAAACACAGTTACTCTTCACTGAGCCGTGTGTGTGTGTGTGTGTGTGTGTGTGTGTGTGTGTGTGTGTGTGTGTGTGTGTGTGTATGCTTTCCTTTTTTACATCAGTGTGTTTTTGTGGTGGAGTGAATGTCACATGGTGAGACTTATACTTAAGGACATGTATACAAGCGTATTAGTCTACGTGTGTGTGTGTGTGTGTGTGTGTGTGTGTGTGTGTGTGTGTGTGTGTGTGTGTGTGTGTGTGTGTGTGTGTGTGTGTGTGTGCGTGCGTGTGTGTGTGTGTGTGTGCATATGCGCATGCAATCAGATGTGTTGGTGAAGAGTGGGGGAGAGGGAAAAGGAGAGTGTATCTGTGTATTTGGTAATTTAATTTGTTAACCTTATGCACTGCAGTCCCACAGACTTAGAACTCACAGGCAAAACAAACCACTCTTTATGCCTAGTCAAGGCCTGAATGTGTAAAAATGTAAACACACACACACACATACACACACACACACACACACACACACACACACACACACACACACACACACACACACACACACACACACACAGTGTCAGCTCAAGGAGTGTGTGTGTGTGTGTGTGTGTGTGTGTGTGTGTGTGTGTGTGTGTTTGCATCTGAACACTGGTCTTCTTGTTGCCTGACATTCTGTCCACAGAAATTAAGAGCATTATTATTAATTTATCAAGAATCAGTTTGACATGACTCTTGTGTAGAATGTGAGATTTAGAAAATCAGTCTCCTTTTTCTGTGAGACTTACCTGCAACACTGCCGAGTGGGATTTGTTTCTGTGCTTTCCATTTCCTGAGAGAATATTGACACACTTATTCAAGGTGACTTTACACACTGTTATTGGTGAGACTATCATAGATAAAACACAAATTGTGTCCCTAATTATTTTATTCACACCGGACTAAATTGAATTCATATCGAGATCCTCACAGTGATTCCACATCTTAATGTTAAACCCAAAATGCACTCTCTATGGAATTCTTTTTGACTGATGACTGCTGTTTGAGAACAGAACCTCTGCTAAAGTTAGAATAATGGTGTTGTTTGTCCTATTAGATTCATACCATGGCTATGTTTCTCCCCTGACTCTGATTGTGATGTGCATTCCCTGGTGATTCCTCTTCTGGATGCTGGTTTTATATAGAATAAAAGAAACAGCTGGGCATGACATTTGTCATATTAGTCTAATCATTAGTCTAATCATTATTTTTTTAGTTAGAAACTCTTTACCGTAACTTCAGCCTTACGCTGGTCACTCACAGGTTTCAGATCAGTGTGATTAAAGAACAATGATTAAGCCATTTGATGGACTTGTGCAGTCACACATTGAAGCAGCCTCTTTTGATTAAAAATAGATCATGTGCAACAGAGAGATGTTTTGGACAGGTTTCCCTTTTCACCATGGCTAAGACACACGACTGTGGCAGGGCTAGAGAGAGAGACGGAGAAGAGAGAGAGAGAGAGAGAGAGAGAGAGAGAGAGAGAGAGAGAGACGGAAGAGAGAGAGAGAGAGGCCCACTGTTGTCTCCTGTGAGTCCCTGCTGTGAGGTGTTCTGGTGTGTGCCTGAGGTGGTGAGCAGGTGGATGAGTGGTGACCGTTCTGTCTACAGATGACTGTTGTCAGTGACACCTTGGGATTTTAGGAGTCTTTGATGTGTAGCTCTAACAGGGATAACTGCAGGCCTCAGGCTGAGACAGATGTACAGAGTTGCAGTTAGAGACCGACCTCCCTCATTGCCTCTCGCTCTCTCTCTCTCTCTCTCTCTCTCCCTTTGTGTGCCCAATCTGCATCTCCCTAGAAACCCGACGTGTAACATATAACCTGTCCGTCTGTCTGTCTGTCTGTCTGTCTGTCCCTCAAACGTCCCTCTAACCCACATCAACCCCTATAGGAGAGAGAAAGAGTATGAAAGCAAAATGGAGTGAGGGAGGAGGAATCAGAAGGAAGACTGACAGAGAGATAGACAGACATGTCTAAAATAGGTGATAGAGATATGGAAGCTCTTCACGGAGGCTTGCTGGGGAACTCGGCAGAGAGTCAGACTCACGTCACCGCTTCTGCTGCCTTTCTCCCAGGGACTGTTGCTCACGGTCCCCTTACCAGTGTTTTAATTTAGCTCCGACACCAAGACGACCCAATCCCGACAAACTCTCGGAGGAGATAACTTCACATCTACAAAGTGGCTCTTATCATCTGGATAGACTCACGACAGAGCACACAGCGCTCAGAGCTGGAGGCTTGTCGGCGAGCTCCGGCTGCAGTTTGACAGCGTCACCATGACAGCCAAAGTGCCTTATCTTTCCTCCTCCTCCTCTTCCTCCTCCTCCTCTTCGGCTTGTACATTAATCATAAATTAGTTGCGAGTGACAAGCTGCACTCACAATAGCACAGAGTTTCTTTTTGAAGTCCTGCAAGAAGAGAATTGAAACTGTTGGAGCTCTCCTAATGTAATTCTGAACACCCTGTTCTTATCCTATGGTCATGTGTCCCAGAGGTTTCATTTTACCTACTTTAATCACTTCGCTTTTTTTGACACTCTTTGTAACTGTCTAACTGACTTCACCAAACTCTGGCCGTGTCAGAGACTGATCCCAGACAATTCATCTGCACCAATCAGTATGCCAATCAGACAAGGTCACTGACAGTGCAGGTAGGCATCTGTCCATCCATCCATCTATCCATCCATCCATCCATCCATCCATCTATTCATCCATCTATCATGCTGCATTTTTGTTTTTACTGTAACAAAGTAAACACCACACATCTACATATCCGTCTTCCAAACAATCACACAGACATGTGTGCTGCCACCCACACATTATTTCACTGCCTTCTCTCCACACACACTAATGTCATTTACACACTGTGAGACATTCAGACACACATGCAAACGCACTCCAGAATTCACTCCCACTTATATAAAAATGCAAACACACACACACACACACACACACACACACACACACACACACACACACACACACACACACACATACAGCACGCACGCACGCATACAAACACACACACACACACACACATACTTGCTCTCACAAACTTTCACAGACTTTCTGTATGAGGGATGTACATACCAATGCATTAATGTGTGTGTGTGTGTGTGTGTGTGTGTGTGTGTGTGTGTGTGAGAGAGAGAGAGAGAGAGAGAGAGAGAGAGAGAGAGAGAGAGAGAGAGAGAGAGAGAGAACATGCTAGTATACTGTATATGCTGGGTGGTCTAAAATTCTCTGTGCATGTTTTTAGTGGGTATGTCAACACATACCCAGATACGTAAAACATCTCTCTCCTTCTAACACTATCTCTTTGTCTGTGTCTGCTATGTGTAAGTGTGTGTACTGTGTGTATGTATATATGCATGTATGTATCTATGTGAATAAGTGTGTGTACGGTGCGTATATATGTATGTGTATGTACACTATGTATGTGTATAAGTGTGTGCGCTGCATTAAGAGGTCAAGCACTGCAACTCATTTTTTACTGATACTCCAAGGGAGAACTGTCCAAAGAAGAAGAGTGCAAAAGCACAGAAAGGCAATAAATCTAAAAGCCCTGCCCCTTTTCACTTTTACACACACACACGCACACAGACTCGGCCACGAGCACACACACACACACACACACACACACACACACACACACACACACACACACACACACACACAGAGACTCGGCCACGAGACCACACACACACACACACACACACACACACACACACACACACAGACTCGGTCACACACAGACTCGGTCACGCACACACACACACACACACACACACACACACACACACACACACACACACACAGCTCTCTCCCTCCCCCGTCCTGCTTTGTTTCCCCTCTCCTCAGTCTTTCCATACTTGTTCTGCTTCTCCTCTTTCCCCTCCCTCTGGACTCTATGCTCCATACTCTATACTGCTGGCTGCAGCTCACTGGAGACACTGGATTAGCCTCCATGTTAGCCTCATGTGTCTCCTATTAGCTACACTCACTGTGTGTGTGTGTGTGTGTGTGTGTGTGTGTGTGTGTGTGTGTGTGTGTGTGTGTGTGTGTGTGTGTGTGTGTTGTAAGAGTGAGTCCAAGAGGGACAAAGTGCAGATAGCCCTCCTTAGGGATTGATTAGATATTAAGTTTGTGTACTCTTCACTATGTATGTACAGTACATGTAGGAGACGTGTATATGCTGGAGTACACTTCTAAGTGTGTTTAGTTCCACAGGCAAACTTACATTATTACCTGACTGCTGTATAAGTTTCCACACACACATGGATGTGCTATTGTGTCCATGATTGTGTAATTGTATGTCAGATGTTATACATTTGCATAACTGACGCATGCGAACCAGAGAAAGAGAATTAGAGTAAGATTGAATAGAGAGGATGAGGACTGAAGAGAATAGAGAAACACACATATGCCAAACACAATGTTTGGTGTATGTGTGCTTGTTTGTGTTTAGTATGTTCATGTTTGTGTGTGGTGTGTGTTCATGTTTGTGTATGGTCTGTGTTCATGTTTCTGTTTGGTGTGTGTTCATGTTTGTGTGTTTGCTGCATATGTGTGTGTCCTTATGTGCTCTTTGGATGAGTTATGTGGATGCCATCTGAAAGATGACACCAGTTACAAGATGAGGATTTAACAGACCATCACATGGGAGGCTGTACATGCTAGTCATCATTTATTTCCTCCGGAGGCATGACGTTACACACACACACACAAACACAGAGTATGTGTGCACTCGCTCATAACACATACACATACAGTACAGCACATGTGCTGTACACAAACACAGGCACACACACACACACAGAATATGTGTGCACTCAAGCATACACTTACGCTTCAGTACATGTGCACACACACACACACACACACACACACACACACACACACACACACACACACACACACACAATAGACACCAATTTGGAGACATGTACTGTAGAAAAACGATCTTTTATTTTTCATCATCCTTCATTTTGCATCTCTTTTTTTTTCACGAGGGAAATTCAAAATAAAAAACTAAAAATAAACAGCAATACCATGAAAATGTAAAAAAATAATACAAAATAATATGTTTATATAATCATATCATTATTAACAAACAGACAACATTGATAATAATTATTATCATTATACTATCAATAATAAACATAATATGTCACTAAATAGGTCTCATGCATACTTATTAAAAAACCCGTCCTTTTAGAGTGAGGGCTTCACTAAAAAAACAAACAAACAAACAAACATACATACAAACAAACAAACAAAACATAAACAAAAAAGACAAACAAACATGAACAAACAAAGTGTTTCACCAAGTCAGGGTAGGCTTCTAGCTACATGCAAAGACATAAAACAGGACTTCATTTTGTAGACATTCTCTGGGGAGTATTCTATGGTACAGGCGCTCTTGGCGCTCTCCGCAGCTCTTACTTTACAAAGGTACAATGATCACAAGGCTGGGCGGAGCTTGGTGAAATTCCAACGGATGTGTGGGCGGGGCCTGGTGGGTTTGGCGGTAATTTTACACAGGCTGTGATTGGCCAGACGTGACTTGGCGGCTCAGTTCCGGGTCTTCTCATTGGTCATTGGCGTGCTGCTGGGACTCTCTGGGTCCTTCCAGTTCTGCCAGTCAACTTCAGTGCTCTCGTCTGAATATTGTTCCTTTATCTATTTATTTATTCATTATTTATTTGCACATGTGCTCCTCGTATTTTTCTCCTTGTCTATCCTTCTAGTCATTTCTTGCTCCTCTCTTCTCTTGTCGTTTCTTCATTTCTTTTCTCCTCACTTCTCTTGTATTCTCCTCTTTCTTCCTGTAGATCCCTCCCTCACAGTGTTTTGTCACTCTCTTTCTTCAGGTGGCTGCAGAGAGGTCAAAGGTCACAGAGGGTCAAATATGAGAAAGTAAGGTACAGTTGCAGAATTACACAACCAGTTCAATAACATACACATACAGCATAACGTCTGTATGTTTAGTGGGCTAAATGAGCAACTTGTATTTATCTGTGTGTGGGCATGTGTGTGCGCTTATGTGTGTGTAAGCTGTATGTGTGTAGGTGCTTGTACTCTCTGAGGCTATGGTGTTTGTCTTTTCTTATGTGTGTGTGTATGTGTGTGTGTGTGTGTAGTAGTAGTCTTCCTGGACTCCGCTGGTGGTGATGGATCGCTGTGTGTGTATGTGTGTGTGTGTGTGTGTGTGTGTGTATATGTGTGTCTGTGTGTGTGTGTGTATTAGCCTACTCATCCAGGACACCGCTGGTGGTGATGGATCGCTATGTGTGTGTGTGTGTGTGTCTGTGTATACCTGTAGTACTCGTCCTGCGCCAGGCTGTGGTGGTGGTGGTGGTGTATCCACTGTTGCTCTAGCGCCATCCTCTGGATGTGCAGCTCAGCGCTCTGGGCCTGCTGCATGGCCTGCAGCTGATGTGCAGCCGACATGGAGCCACCCAGAGACGAGGACTGGGGCAGATCTCGGAAGGGACCTCCTGAGGGCGGAGAGGAGATATGGGGGGATTATTATCAGTGTTATTTATTTATTATCATTAAAGTGAAATTAATACTATTAACTTAATAGTACTGGTTGAAGTTCTAGAGGTAGTACCAGTAATAGTATTTCTTGTATGACTAAAATGTATTATATTGGAACATTTTGACAGAAAGAGAGGGACAGAGAGAGAGAGAGAGAGCGAGAGAGAGAGAGAGAGAGATGAACGAGAAGGACTACAGAAAGACCCAGTGGATGAGGGGAGGATGAAGATTGAGCATCTGTTGGAGTGAGAGATGAGAGGGGGATAAGAGAGAGATGTTACTGAGAGTTACTGAGAGAGAGAGAGAGAGAGAGAGAGAGAGAGAGAGAGAGAGAGAGAGAGAGAGAGAGAGAGAGAGGACAGAGGGGAGAGAGAGAGAGAGAGAGAGAGAGAGAGAGAGACAGAGAGAGAGAGAGGTTAGGGAGAGAGGTAAGGGAGAGATTGCCAACACATTATACATAATTACTTGATAAAAACGCCACATAAAATTTACAGCCCAGTCCTGTGGGTCAATTGATGACCAATTAAGTGCTGATGATGTAGCAGCACAGAGAAAAAGAGAGATACTGTCTCACACAAACACAGCCAGAGAAACACTGCACAACTCAAGGGATACATTCTGCCTACTGAAAACCTGTTGGCTGTGTGTGTGTGTGTGTGTGTGTGTGTGTGTGTGTGTGTGTGTGTGTGTGTGTGTGTGTGTGTGTGAGTGTGTGTGTGTGTGTGTGTGAGTGTGTGTGTGTGTATGTGTGTATGTGTGTGTGTGTGTGTGTGTGTGTGTGTGTGTGTGTGCTCGTGGCCGTGCATGTGTTTGTGTGTGTGTGTGTGTTTTTGTATAAGAGCATGTATATGTGTGTGTGTGTGTGTGTGTGTGTGTGTGTGTGTGTAATAGAGAGAGTGTACTGTACATGCGTGAGTGAGTGTGAGGAGCTCGGAGGGGTGACGCACTTTGCTTACCGAAGAGCTGTTGTCGGAGGACCTCGCTGTCAGTGAGGGGATGAGCCAGGATGGGGGGGTGCGTGAGGGCGGCCCCGGGGTAGGGCAGGCGGGCCAGGGGTGAGCCGGACGCCAGCGGGTCCATGAGGGGGTGCACCCCTCCCGCCGCTGGGGGTCACAGATGTAGCGGGAAAGACAAGAGGCAGTTTAATTCACTGTGCAGGTGTGTTTGCGAGTGTGTGTGTGTGTGTGTGTGTGTGTGTGTGTGTGTGAGAGAGAGAGAGATAGATAGATAGTGCAGGAACAGAATAAAAAAGAAATACAAGGAGCAGTTTAAATTTCACTACCACTACAAACTTCAGTCACTTGAAATTGCTATCATAAAAATGCTAACTGCCATCATAATCGCACTGGTGTGAATATTTAATAAGGTGTTACAAATCTGATGAGAGAAATAGTTCCATTTATTCATAAGTCTTTATTTTTACTGTGAAATAGCTCATAGCTGTATCATATAATTTGTATTTGTGCGTGCGTGTGTGTGTGTGGTAGAAACTGTATCTAAGTGAGAGTGAATATGACAGTGCTAGTGATGGTGTGTGTGTGTGTGTGTGTGTGTATGTGTGTATGTGTGGTACCTGTATCTTGCTGGTGCAGGTGTAGGTGAGAGTGGATATGCGAATGCTGGTGATGGTGTGGCGTCACGTTGAGCATCGGCAGGCGGCCCAGAGAGTCTCCAGTTCCTGCTGCTCCTCCTCCTCCACCTCCTCCTGTCGTCACGCCTCCTGTTGCCCCTCCTCCCCCGGCTGAGACTCCACCTCCTGTCCCTCCCCCGGCTCCTCCTCCTCCTGCGCCTGCTCCCGCTGGCACTGCTCCTCTCTCCCTCTCTCGCTCCCTCTCTCTGTCGGGCGGAACGTTCCGGTCACGTTCGCGCTCCCTCTCCCTCTCTCGGTCGCGTTCCACGCTCCGCGCTCGGTCGCTCAGCGGGGAGCGGCTCTGGGAGGAGGAGCAACTGTCAGAGGAGGCGGTCTGGGGCGGGGCCACTGACGTGGGGTGGGTGGGGTTAAGGTTGGGGAAGGCCTGGTGAGGGGAAGGGTGATGCAGGACAGAGCCAATGGGTGGAGCCGATGGGGGAGGTGCTTGTGTGGGTTGGGTGGGGACTGTTGGGGTGGGAGTGGCTTGTGAGACAGCCGGAGGGGGCTGGGCAGAGAGACTGGGTGGGACTATGGAGGCAGAGGGCTGGACTGTGAGGGGCTGGGGGGTGGGGTTTGGGTGACGGGGGGCCGGTGTGGAGAGGGGCGTGCTTGGGAGGCTCTGAGAGGGCGGTCCGGATGGAGGGGGGGTGCCGTAAAGGGACACGTCGCTAGTCGACCCCCCTGCGGACGCCCCAGCACCCAACAGCAGCGGGTGTGTGTGGCTGTGGCTGTGTGTGTGAGCGTGGGACAGGGAGAGAGCAGCCTCTGTGATGGCACCCGCTGGGTAAACCCGCTCCTCACTCTTGAACTCGAAGCCGGGCTTCACCCGGTCCCGATGAGCCACTGCGTGTGGGAACCCCATGCCCCCCAACCCTGCGGCCCCCATGGCCCCTGGACCCGCGCCTGGGGCCCCGTGTGCTGCCATCCCCGGGCCCCCCTCCAGACTGCCCCCATACAGGAAACCCAAGATGGCGGCCGCAGTGGCTGCATCAGTGGGCAAGTGGTGCGGGTGGGCCAGTGCAGGGTTCTGGAATTGCGGCAGGAAGAAGGATGGGTGGACGTGGGGGTGCGCGTGGGGGTGTGCGTGGGGGTGCAGGTGGGGTCCCGCTTGCGCTCTTGCAGCCGCCCCAAGGGGCGACATGGCATGAGGCCGGGCGTACTCGCTCAGCGTGCGCAAGGCTGGCGTGTCGGGGCCCAGGTAGGGGCCCCCCAAGCCCAGACCTAGGGCCGCCTGGGGCCCCCCCACCACTGCCGAGGGCCCACCCATGGAGGGCAGGAGCAGGGAGTGGGGGATGGAGTGAGAAAGGGACGGGTGGAGATGGTGAGACGGGTGCAGGGAGTGGACGTGACCTGGGTGGTGGTGGCCTGGGTGGTGCTGAGCGTGGTGGGCCATGTGGGCGGGGTTGACGGAGGAGACGGTGGCGGCCGAGGAGACGGGGTCCAGGAGGATGGAGGAGGGGGTAGGGAAGAAGAGGGAGGCGCCGGGGCGAGCACCGCCCGCTCCCAACGCCCCCGTAGAGCTGCTGGTGCTATCCTTCTGCTGAGGGAGGGAGAGATGGAGGGAGAGAGGGAGAGAGAGGGAGGGAAAGAGAGTGGGTGTAGAAAGACAGACAGAGAATACGAGAAAGAAAGAGAGAGGACAGAAGAAGAGGGAGGGAAGGGAAATTAAAAGGGGAAAATCTGAATATCATTAACTGCAACACAGAATGCTCTTACTGTCAAAAAAAAAGTACAGTAAGTCAGTAGCACGTCTTCATCTTTAGTCCAAGCTCACCTGGAGTTGTCTCTCCAGGTCTCTCTCTCTCTCCCTCTCTCTCTCACGCTCCCTCTCTTTCTCACGGAGGTCTCTGGTCCGCTGTTCCACCTCTCTTCTGGCGCGCTCAATGGCCTCGTTCCGTTTCTTCCAGAGCTTGGAACCATCCAGCGGAACGAAGAGAACATCAGTGCGGGCGCAGGAGTTCCCATTGCCACGGTCTAGTACCCTGTGGAACCTGAGAGACGCAACATCACCAATTTTCATCATCATCATCATCATCATCATCTTGATTATTTTTAATCTGCCATAAACATCATCATCATCACCATCATCATCATCATAATAATAATTCCTCCTCTCTCATAAAATTCCCTTGATAGTCACAGCTAACTATGATTCTCCCTGCAATGCTATTCTGCACTAGAATAGCCTACTGTACTTTGTGACGAGCAGACTGGAAGACATTCATCTGGACATCATCATCATTATCATTAACATGCACAGCTGGATCCTGCCAAGTGCTGGAGTGATCAGCTGGGAGGAGACTCTATAGCTGTACATGATAATAGCTGTTACTGATTGGACTGCTCTTAGATCAGTGGAATAGGGTTAGAAGACCTAAATTGTAGTTACACTCCCATACAGTATAGAAAAGTCCTATTGGAAACATATAGGGTTCATACACTGTGTAAGAATAGAATGGGATAATGCCAGTACCATAGAGTATATAACTTTTGTGTTTGGAACAAACTTTTTTTTCTATGTGGGCTATCTGGTAGTAAATCAGGAGAAGGAGACTACAGCAGTGTGCACACTAACTACAGTAGTGTGAAAGTGCTAATAGACTACAGCAGTGTGCACACTAACTAGTGTAGTGTGAAAGTGTTGAGAGACTACAGCAGTGTGCACACTAACTACAGTAGTGGGAAAGTGTTGAGAGACTACAGCAGTGTGCACACTAACTACAGTAGTGTGAAAGTGCTGAGACTACAACAGTGTGCACACTAACTACAGTAGTGTGAAAGTGCTAGTAGTCTACAGCAGTGTTCACAGTAACTACAGTAGTGTTAAATTGCTGAGACTACAACAGTGTGCACACTAAATACAGTAGTGTGAAATTGCTAGTAGTCTACAGCAGTGTACACACTAACTACAGTAGTGTGAAAGTGTTAATATACTACCGCAGTGTGCACACTAACTACAGTAGTGTGAAAGTGCTTATAGTCTACAGCAGTGTGCACACTAACTACAGTAGTGTGAAAGTGTTGAGAGATTACAGCAGTGTGCACACTAACTACAGTAGTGTGAAAGTGCTAGTAGTCTACAGCAGTGTGCACAGTAACTACAGTAGTGTTAAATTACTGAGACTACAACAGTGTGCACACTAACTACAGTAGTGTGAAAGTGCTAGTAGTCTACAGCAGTGTGCACACTAACTACAGAAGTGTGAAAGTGCTAGTAGTCTACAGCAGTGTGCACACTAACTACAGTAGTGTGAAAGTGTTGAGAGACTACAACAGTGTGCACACTAACTACAGTAGTGTGAAAGTGCTAGTAGTCTACAGCAGTGTGCACACTAACTACAGAAGTGTGAAAGTGCTGAGAGACTATAGCAGTGTGCACACTAACTACAGTAGTGTGAAAGTGCTGAGAATGCCTCATATCTCCAGTCTCTTGTCTGTCTGTAAACAGCAGGAGAGGCAGTGGCAGTACCAGGGCCGTATTTCAGCCCATCAGGGCAGTTTGGGTTTCAGAGCGCCGCGCTCCTGAAGGACACTCTGACTCTGCCCGAGAACCGAGAACCCTCCGGTTCCCAGACGCCTGGCTGGCACTCCAACCCACAGCCCCATGCAGGCTCAAACCTGAGAACCATCCGGTTTCCAGACACCTGGCCTCCCTCCAGAATCTGTGCCTAGCCCAACCCACAGACGTTACTTGAGGAGGAGACGAACCCGTCTGGGAGAAATCAATGGGGGAGACGAGAAACACTACAGGAGATTTGTCTGAAGGCCCTGGGCTGTTACAAAAAAGCCAGAGTTTCTGCATTAAAAAAGAGCCAATGGCATTGCAGCATTGGAATGAGCCAATGACGCTGCACAATTTTAAAAAGCCAATGATGTTGCTGGTAAAGGCATAGCTGAGGTTTTTTAGCCTGAGCCGAGCACTCTGTTTACTTTCACTGTTACCATGGAAATAGCTGCGGTGCAAAACCTGGCACAAATCCATTATGCAAAGCAACTGAAATTTTGGTCTTTTTATTGGACAAACTAGTGGGGAAGTCGCTCAAGCAGTTTGCAGCATATTTGGAATAAATGTTACTAATTTTACGTCAAACCTGATCTGGTCTGACTAATGAAAGAAATGGAGAGGTGAGATAAGGACGTGCCAGCACAGCATCCACAGCTGTCCTCTGGAGCAAAGCTCAACACTGAATGGACACCTATCAGCAGACGTTTCTGAAAAGAGTGGTCTACCACTCTACTGCATACTGAAAAGAAACATGGAGCCTCAGAGTTGTTACTGCTGCAAGTCTTTCTCTTCCAACAAGAGAATGCATCCTGATTTGACTAAATTGTCTCCTCAATTTGTCAAATTGTTTAAGCGAAGGCCGTGCCCCAATAACATAGATTCTCAAAGTGCGGCATGGGGGCCATCTTTTAATATCTGTAAAACTGTTAAAACTGTACATTGCTTTGAAAGAATGATTCTCTATTTAGTGGTGTTAAGCGGCATCTATAGGGATTACATTTATTTCATTAAAATGATTACAAATGGGAATTAGGAAAGAAGAAGAAGAAGGAAAAAAAACCCCTCTTTTTGGCAGGCCCTCAGTCCAATATTGGGTCTCTAAATTGGCCCTCACCTATCAAAATTTGAGAACTCCTGCTGTATAACATTAGCATGCTATTGAGTAAAATGAATGGATAGAAAAATCTTGTTATGGCTAAGTACAGTATTGTTAGGATGGTTGAGTAACATGCTGTAAGTAGAAAAGCAGTATGCAATTTCAGTACCAACTACAGGGTCACACTGTCTTACCGAGCTGATTGGCTGGCGTGGATTGGAATGTCGACAAGCTTTGGCTCAGGAGAGGGACTTCTTAGGACAGGGGGCGGGCTGTCAGTCTCTTCTCTCTCTTCAATTGGTTCTTCCTTTATGACCGGCGGCTGTAGGGAACCAACTGGTGGATCGTGTGGCCCATCTGAACCCACAGGGTTGGCCATTGAGGGACCACCAGGGGGGCCGTGTGGACCGTGCTGGACCTTTGGAGCATTTTGGGGAGAGAGGGACTGCAGGTGTGTGCTGTTAGTACTGTTGAGCAGGGTACCACCATTGGGTGTATTGTTGTTGGTTGCCATGGCATTCATGTTGTGACTGTTGCCATGGTAAGTGCCACTGTAAGGACCGTGACTATTTAAAGTGCTATGATAGTGAGAGGGCCTGCATCCAGAGGAACAGGAAGTCGACACACCTGTGGCAGGAAGTGGGATGTTGGCTGCTGAAGCAGGGGCTGGTGGGTAAGGGGGCATCCCAGCCATCTGATTGGTTGAGGGGCTAGGCAGAGGAGAGAGAGGAGTTGGGGGCGTTTGATTGGTCGTTGAGTATGGCCCTGCTCGTGCATGATTGGCTGGGTGGCCAGAGGGGGGCGGGGGCTGAGAAAGGGAGGTAGGAGGAGGGGGAGGTGGAGGAGGGTAGGGGACGGGTGGATGTCCATAGGTCCCAGTGGAAGGGGACAGCGCAGGAGGGTGGGGTCCACCTCGGTTGTGGTGATAATGTCCAGGTGGGGGGCCGCCACCCTCTCTATCCCTCTCTCGGTCCCGAGCCTGGGGGGGCAAGCCAGGCTGGCCGGAATAGTGAGGGTGGGGTGGGTGGGGCATTGCCCCCCCTCCCGCATACTCACGCCCCATGTTCTGGCCCATACCCGGGGGACTGGGGTACTCTCTACCTCCACCTGAATGAGAGGCATTGGTGGGGGGGCCGCCTGGGGGGTAATCCTTAGCCCCTGGTGGAGGGTACTCTCTCAGATAGTGGGGTGTGTGAGGGGGGTCAGCTCCAGACGAGGGGGCCTGAGAGGGCTGCCCTTGCTGTGCCTGTTGCGGCTGCTGGTGTGACGGCTCCATGGGAGACGGGTAGTCTCGGCCCGGGTGGTTGGGGCCCTGTGCGTGGGGGGGCACTGGGCCGTGGGCGTGAGCAGGGTGGTTGGGGTTGCTATTCTGGGGTGAGGTGGGCATGTCTCGGTTCAGTCCGGCTAGCCCGCCTGCCGGGGTGTTGACGTTCCCCGACGCTAAGCCACTGTTGTTGCCAGGGTTACCATTGGGTCCGGGTTCTCGCAGCTGCCCTGCAAACTCCCCCCACCTGACTTCCTTGTCTCTGGCGTGCATGTCTCTGCCGGGGCCTAAGTCCCTCCCTTGGCCCTGGTGCTGGTTGGGAACAGGAAACTCCCTGCCCGTCTCCCTCTCCCTCTCTCTCTCCCTCTCCCTGTCTCTGTCTCTGTCTCTGAAACCCGACCCGAACTCCCTGCCCCCACCCGGCCCAGAGGGGCCGTCGCGCGCCCCCCCTCCCTGAGGACCAAGCCCGCTGTACTCGCTTCTTTGGCCCCCTGCCAGGCTCCCAAAGTCTCTGGCCTGGTTAGCACCACCACCTCCACCTCCACCTCCGCCAGCACCACCTCCGCCTCCACCACTTCCTCCACAGGTGTTCATGTTGCTGTTGCTGTTGTTAATGCTGTTGCCACTATTGGCTCCACTATTGCTGTTGCTGCTACTCATGTTGATGCCCATAGGGAACTCTCTGCCCATCTCCCCCCTTCCCCCAAACTCACGCACTGCCCTCTCTCTCTCCACGGGCCCCTGGCCCTGTCCTGGCCCTTGGCCCTGACCCTGGCGCTCCCGCTCTGCCGCTACCACACCTGCATACCTGGGCAGGTATTCCCGGTGGGCGTGGGGCAGGTAAGGTGGGTGTGCAGAGTGGCGGGAGGAGGGGGGGTTGTAGACGGAGGGCAGCTGTTGCTGTTGCACAGGGGGGTGCGGGTGGTGGTTGCCGGGGTAACGAGCATAGGCCCAGTTTCCGGGGCAACTGGGAGTGGTGTTTCCTTGCCAACTGGTGGGGGGGTAGTGGTGGGAATGTGGAGGAACAGGCTGAGGCGGCTGCTGCTGTTGTTGTTGCTGTTGTTGCTGTGGCAACGGGCTGGTCTGGGGCATGAGTGACGGAGGGGCCGTCTTGTCGGCCTTGTCCAGTTTGTCTCCCTTGGAGTCCCCAGGTAAGTTCTGCCCCACCTCCAGGGGCTTGAGGGCAGGTGGAGGGGGCAGAGGGGGTGGATGGGTGGTGTTGGGGTTCCCGTGGGAGAACTCTCCCCCGCCCACCCCGGCCTTATTCACGCCCTGAGCGTTTCCTTTGGCGCCGATCCGATTGCCTGCGTGCACGCCCTCTGCCATGCCAGGCCCCGGGTAGTCCAGCTTGGTCACTAGCTTGGAGTCCAGAGAAAAGTAGGACTTCCTGCCTCCGCCACTGGGGGCACTATTGCCTTCGCTGAGAAGCTCTACTGGCCCTCGAAGGGACGGCGCCAGAGTAGCGGACGGCTTCAGAGGAGCCACTTCCTCCATGGTGACATCGTTGTCCCTCCGCTCGCCAGCGCCACTGGCCTCCTCTGCTCCGACTCGGCCTGCATTCCTTCGCTCCTCTCCGCCCGTTTTGGCCGAAGCGGCACCATCCTTACTTTTGTCGTGGCGTTCACGGTCACCACTGTGCTTAGGAGAGTCGGGAGAGTCGGATTCTGAGTCCAGGCTAGCAAGGGGTGAGGCAGACAGGCTTGGCGAGGAGGAACGATTGTCCTGGTCAATGTCCCGCCCGCTGCTAAGGCTACTGCTGCTATTGGCTAGGCTTCCACCGACCGAGCTCCTACTGCCTTGGGACTGGCCGTCCTCGTTGTCACTCTCACGTGATTGGCTGGGTGCTGAGGGTGGAGGCGGGGCTGACGTTGTGGTGTCGGTGGAATGGGTTGACACCGGGGGATTGGAGGAAGAGGTTGAGTCCTAGATACAGAATATCCAAACACATTTTCACAATAAACAATAACAAAACACATCATGAACAATGAACAGAAAAAAATATTTCAGAAAATTTCATTACAATTTAATGTTAACGTGCTTTGTTTTTGTCCTATTTTTTTTTTGTTCCTATTACCTGAACTTTCTGTCTCTTTGGGGGTGGAACAAGCTCCTCCCCCTCACTCTCAGAGGAATCGTGACCTTGGGATCGGCAATTGAAGCGGTTGACGGGCAGCTCCTCGCCAGACGCTCTTTGCTAAAAGGCATAGCAGCTCTAATCAGTTCCTGCTTGGCAGCCAGGAGCCACCAAAGCCAAGACGGCAGCACAGACCAACAGACACTGACACAGATACAGACAGACAGACAGACACACACACACACACACACACACACACACACACACACACACACACAAACATACATGCACACACACACACACTCACAGAGACAGATGTACACAGAGACGGGAGCCAGACACAACAAAGCCTTTGTATCAATCTGTTTAAAAAGCAGAGATTCTGTGATGGAATCAGATGATCACACACACATAGTTGAAATCACATTCACATACACACAAACTCACAAACAACCATTGACATGCAAAGAAAATACCATTGCACACACACACACACACACACATATGTAAAGATGCCACCCGCCAAAACAAACACACATTTAAAACAAACTCTGTGGCACTCTCGACTATAAGGAAAACTTCTTCACCTCCCCACCATGCTTGCCTACGCCGTAGAGAATCAAATGACGACTTACCGTCTGTCTGTCATTGCGCTCGGCTCGAGAGGGACTGGGGTGAGGGCGCCTGCCCCTCCTTTCCTCGCTGCCCCCCCTCCTGCGCCCACTGCGCATGGGCATCTAAACCCAGGGCCCAGGATGGCAGAGGGGGGCACCGTCGAATTGGTGGAGTGGAAAGAAATAAGGAAAAACAGCTTGAGATAAACTATTCCATCAGAGCAAGAGGCCGATCAGGTCATATCTGTACAGACGGCATTGATTGAATTGCTATGTTTATACTTAGTATCTCTTTTTGTTTGGATGGTCCGGTGTGACCCTGGAGGTTGAAAACAAACTGGGCCGGTCCAAACACAGATGCAAACACACACACACACACATACACACACACAAACAGTAGAATGAGGGTCTGATGTTCTCACCGATTCTTTGTGAGTTCGGGTTTTCATTGTCGCCACCCTACGTGGTCCATTTCTTTCCTGCGGCCATTTTCAAAAACAAGATCGGAGCTGGCCCTTGTGTTTGGAGAGGGCCTAAGAGACCTGAAATGCACACACACACACACACACACACACACACACACAGCCACATACACATTTACATACATATGCCGACACAAACATGCATCCATCACAATGATCAAAACAGACATCAGCTATTAAACGCATGTGAATGCTGTCCAAAATCAATGCTGTTGTTTAAACCTGATTCCTTAAGACATACATTGGTTTGTAGTAACCAAAGAGCCCCTAGCAAAACACCAAACCCGCACACAAACACGCACGCGCACACACACACACATACAGAGACACACACACACACACACACACACACACACACACACACAGACAGCACACACACACACACACACACACACACACACACACACACACACAGACAGACAGACAGACACACACAGGAAAAATTGCCTTGGAGGTATGTTAGGCTTAAGCTGTTGTTGGGCCACTGCAAAAATAATGTACTGCAGCTCGACAGAGAGTGCATGCAGCATCAACCCACAGCAGAAACAGTGTCCTGAAGACAGAGGCCTACAAGACCACATGGCCTACAAGTCACTAGCTCTGACTCAACAGGATACTGTACACACACACACACACACACACACACATAGACGTATCTCGAGTGCATCCTCTACACTCATTCATAAAGACGGTGAGCATTTGTCCAAGCACACAGCGTGCTTAAGAGGCTGGGCCATTCACTCCAGTTTCACTCCAACACATTAAAAAGCCCTCTTCATCCATTCTAAATGAGGATATATATGGCACTCTCACACGCGGGACAAAACGAAACAACTCATTCAGCGCAGCTTTTAGGGCTGTCTGAAGGATATTTACACCCAATTCAGTGAGCACATAAAACACACAACAAGAAGTCATGAATATTGCATATGAAGTGATCTATTTATAACTAAGTGCAGTTCAATGGACAGCACCACTTCTTCTATCCCCACATGAGCCAAAGGTGTTATACATCAATCACAACACATTTCATTTCCTTCAAACATTTATTAGGCATGTCCACACACTGTATCTGTCGTCCCATCTTCCCCAGTATTTATGAGGTAAATACTTGTGGACCAATTACAAGGCAGACAAGGGAATATGTCAGACAATAAATAAAAACTCCCCTCCTTTCTCTTTCACAGGTACCTGCCCATTATTCAACAATTTCATTTGCTGCTTCTTGGCCAGGTTCCACCTATACATACCTACCCAAGCTGATCAGCACAGGCAGGAAGTCTTAACACACACTCTGTGCTAAACAAGAAAGACAGACAGACACACACACACACACACACGTAGGCTACATGTATGTGTGTGCAGCACACCTCATTCATCACACACACACACACACACACACACACACACACACACACACACACACACACACACACACACACACACACACACACACACACACACACACACATTCAGAAATATACTGAAATATAAACTGCAAAAAGGATAAATGTGAGGTGGATCGTAGTCTGTGGCCCTCAAACAAATATGCAGCTGCTTACATCACCGTCAGCAGCCCAGCACCGCAACGCTTCTTTCTCCTTTCTTCTGCTTGTTGTTATTGATACACATGCAGGGGCGATCGGATTGTGCTGTAGCCTACTGTACAACCAAGCTAGCCACGTCTCTCTCTCTCTCTACCCCCTCTCTCTCTCAGCAGTTCTCCGATGGTAGAGAAAGCTAGACGTGTGCAACAGTACATACATCGGTGACCAGGCAGGACGGATCGCATGCATTCCTATGGCTTCGCTCTCACTGTTTTTCTACATCTTGGAGAAAATTTGGGGGGGGGAAGAGAATGGCGAATGGCATTCAGTGTGCACAGTCACTGGATCGCGTCGCTGTTAGGAATGCGTGTGCGTGTGTGTTGTGCGTGGTAAAACGTATAAACTGAGGCATTATTTCAGAACAACGAATGAACATTATCGCACAAAGGATGGCAGAAGAAGAAAGCACACTAACGTAGCCAACACTGGAAATATAGGCTAAGCATCCATTTTGCCCCTCTCCTTACCTATGGTATCCAGCGAAGCGTGTCCCTTTCTCCCACTCCTCTTTTCTTTCAGTCCCTCGGTTGTACTGTACGTTGTCATACACTGCCTGGAATGAGCGCATGCATACACTGTAAGATACGGATAGGTTCACATTGCAATAATGCAGAAATGTTCCTTCTTTCCGCTCCTCTTCCAAGTCGGTGCGGGGAAAGGGTTGCTGCTGAAGACTGTACAAATTGATGCGTACGTTTGCCTCTTCCCCACCCCCTTCAACCCTCTTTTTTTCTTTCTCCCCCTCTCTCCTCTGTCAAGACGGCTTGCACTTTTTTGCCGTCGAGCGAGGGATGCACTGCGAGTCGCAGAGAGAGAGAGAAGGGGGCGTGATTTCCATATTCTTAAGGAAAAGGGGGAGAGAGGGAGGGAAGCAGAAGGAAGAGGCGCAGAGAGGGCCTAAACTCACAAAATATGGTGGAGAAAGAGGGAAGGACCTTTCTCAGGCAGCCTAGACTAACTCCTATTGTCAATCAATGCACTTAAACTGTGGGTAGACTAGGTTTCTTCACGATGGCGCATCACCTAGCCTACCTCACCTCACAATGCTATTGTTCCAGTTTCTATAAGTAAAGCGAATATCGTTAAAAAGAGGCTGTCTTTTAGGAGGTGCCCATTATATGGCCAGTTTTTTCTGTTTTGTAAGCTGCCTGAACGTGATAGGCCAATGCAGGCGACATCCTAAAGTTTCCTTGTGCCCTCATTTCGCATTCCACTTCCCTAAGTTCTCCTCTACTTGCATTAAACAGCCATCTCCAAAAAGGCCGAGAAGGAGGCTATGGGGAGCTTTAAGGCGAGGTGCAGTCGTCCCCCTTTTCCTTCTTCATTGATACTGTTAAACCTGAGCTGTCCAGTCAAGCGGTTCGCATAAACCACCTCCCTCTTTCTCTCCTGCAGTTTTTTTCAAACAGTCTCCTGTCCCGTCTCCTATTGTGCTGTAGCCATAGTAACCAGGCGAAGAACTGCATGAGTGCGCCTGCGTTAACCAAGTCTGCTCCCCAGTCAGACAGCTAGTACTCCATCTGCCGATGCCTTAAAATATAGCAGCGGATTGCAACATTGCAATGATTGACTCTGTAACATTGTAACGCAGCTTGTAGTACATGCCGGCTACATTGTCACAAAATAGCGGCATAATTTAAACAGACTAGAGGAAATCAGCTCATATGCATAAAACAATAGACTATCCTACACACACACGAGCTGTCTGCATACCCAATTATAGCCTATATTTAAAACCAATCACACCACATAGAAATTATCGGAATTAATTAATAAGGTAATGAATGAGTACCACGCCCCCGACTCCCGGCACGAGAGGAAGAAAAGACTCTCTTACTTGAAAATGGCCGTCTGCTCTTAACAATAAAATAGCCTACAGTGGCTGAATAACCAGCACCTAGCAGAACCTGGATTAATTCCATGTCTGATTTGTGACATTGCTTGTCGTTTACCGTGAAGATTTAGGCTATCTTCTTAAAAATTCAAGGAACTCATAAAGACCATTTCTGTCATTAATTTATTATGGCTTCAGGCAGATAAATTCCTTGATTGGATTCCATTACATATAAATTAATGTTTTTTCTATAATTAGATCTGGGGGATTATTAATATAGGCTCTAGTCTATACATCAGCGTATTCATGTCTAATATTAGGTTATATTGTGGGAAGATACTGGACCTTTAGTCCAATGAAGCTTAACTACACAGAAAAGGCTTCTATGTTTTCCAATTGATAACACTTGCCAAACACATTTATTTCATTTTTTGAATATCTATCAACAATTCTAAAGAGGAACAAAAGAGTTAAACACACACACACACACACACACACACACACACACACACACACACACACACACACACACACACACACACAAAGCCCACACATGTCATTACATTAACCAGACTTTTAGTGATTGATAGGACATATACATATTTTAAATAAGTCCTAGGGAGAAATGATGCTATATTAAGGAGATGTTCTCTGATGACACTGGAGAGCAAGGAAAAGAGAAAGTTCACAGAAACCTCTGGGACAACAAAGCCACCCAAAGAGCCACTAACACTGGACCTGCTGATCAGGGGTCTACATCCCCACCAGAAGAGCCCTGGACTGCTTCCAAAGTCAGCTGTTATTTGAGAAAGAGAGACTTTGTGAGAGACGAAGAGGGGGAAAGAGAAACTCAGAGCTCAGAGAGAAAAAAGAGAGAGAGAGAAAGAGAGAGAGAGAGAGAGACTGGGTAAAAGATTGAGAGAACAACTGAAAGCGCTAGTCGCATGACAGAAACAGCGTTTTCAAACACAAAATATATCATTATGTAGATATACAGTAGCCCAACAAGAGAGGAAGGACGACACTAATTGAACAGAGAACTCCGCAAACACAGTGAGACATCACAGGATTTCTATTTATGTGCTGATCTTTGAACAGCACTCTTGCTTGTCAGTGGTACATAATTATGATCAAGGGTGTCCTATTCCATCGGTGTTATGTTCTTATTCATATGCTGTGCATTCTGCAGTGGGTGCTATGTCTGTGCAGTGTGTGTGTGTGTGTTTGTGTGTGTGTGTGTGTGTGTGTGTGTGTGGGGGGGGGGGTCACATCTGTGGTGGTGAATGTTGGATATCTGTATGCTGAAAGATGATCACATTCAGATGGCACTCGGGTTTCTGAAGTTATGCCCGGCAAAACGCGCTTGGTCACCCAACTCCTCCTCGATCCTGTGAGGATGATATAAAAATGACGGGCATCAGACAGAGGGAGAGAGAGAAAGGAAAGCCTTGGCATACTTAAAGAACAAATCTGGTATGAATCAATTCATAGCCCTTTGGTTTGAGGTTACTCAGCACTGTAGGTAGGAAAAAGAACAAGAAAATTTGATATAATATAGACCAAAATAGTGAGACAGCAAATAACGCTAAAGAAATGGGCCACAAAACTTACTTTCAGTTTAATTTTCCTATGCTCCTTTCAGTTAATATTATCTTTTTAAAAAAGGGAAAACAAATGTCAAGTACAAGGAACTGGTGAGACAACACTGTCCAGACTTCTATATCTAACACATAAATTAGATCACATTTTCCTGTGGACACACCACGCGTCTCACTGTTCCCCAAAGACTGAGCCAATACTTGTGATTCTTATTAGCAGGTGTCCAACTGTTATATCAACCAAGACTAAATACAAGTATTGTAATGTCTGATAGGGGATGAAGAAGAGTAAGTAAGTACCGATACATAGCCTACAAATGACATCACACTGACAGTCTTTTTCAAAAAGTGCGCTCAACGCCAGATAGTTTTCTCGAGGTCTCTGGGTGCGAACAAACAGATTCGTAGTACATTTCACGCAAAAGGCCGCACTCTCGAGACACCGAAGAAGGCTTAGGCCGAAACGTCTGTCTTGTCTTTCATGCTAAACCCCCTAAAATAAAATAAGAAAATATACTCCAGAGTGCTGCCTTTTACGTGAAAAGAAACCTATCACACTGACCTCATGAGCTGGTTATATTTGGCCAATCGCTCTGAACGACAGGGAGCCCCAGTCTTGATCTGAAATACAGAGAGGAGACAGAGACAGAGAGAGAGAGAGAGAGAGAGAGAGAGAGAGAGAGAGAGAGAGAGAGAGAGAGAGAGAGAGAGAGAAAAGTCATTACCAAAGTAGATGCCAGCAGGAGAAGCAAAGGAGGCAGGAGAAACTATTTTATAAACATGTCCACCTGCAGGTTATTGACAGGCTATGAGCAGCATGAAAAATCAAATGCATTGGAATGGCAACATCTATAACATCAGGTAATGTAATTCTCTAATACAATCGATAGGGGGCAGCAATGTTTCCATCTGTAACCTTATGCAAAGTGCAACATCCTGCTCAATACACTATTCCCATGGTACATTTACCCAGAAATAATACACATGCATTTACCTGACCAGTGCAAAGTCCCACCACTAGGTCTGCAATGAAGGTGTCCTCAGTCTCCCCTGAGCGATGGCTGACCATCACACCCCAGCCATTCTCCTGGGCCAGCTTACAGCTGAGACAAACGGGAACACAGTCATACATAGTCATGACGGGTCATCACAAATACGCACACAGACACACACACACAGACACACACACACACACACACACACACAGACACACACACACACACACACACACACACACACTGACTGACTGACTGATTAACACTTTGTAAATACAGTAGCAGTTGCTGTGTGATGTATTAAGATTTGGCTCATATGGGATAAGATCAGCAGCCTCCAGTTGTTCCTGTCCTTTGCCCAAACCTAGTCTTCTTAACTTTACTTTTCTCATCCAGAACATTCATTTAAAGTCCTGGCACACAGACTCTATTGACTTTTATGAATTATTCAACTGTGAGATACTGTTGTAATAGCCTACTAAAACTAAAACTGCTCACTAAAATTCAAAGCCCTTGGAGATAGCCCATTCAACTGACACCCATGCAGCCATATAAAAGATCTTGTTATTAAAACACTTGTAAAAGAAAAATGACGGCAGACTTTTCATCACTCGGACTGCACTATTCTTCCAGAGGTAGAATTATGTTCTATCAGCTCAGCTATCAACAGAGCTTCCTCTATTCAAACAGAACATTTCAAACTGTTCATAAATTTAGTAAATCAAAAGACTTTGTCAACAGGTAACTTCTAGTAACAGGTGCAAGGACTGTGGAACTAGAATTGCGGAGTGGCAGACAGTGTATATCACTCATGCTGTAGGGCAGTGCCTCTCAAAATGGTGACACTCAAACTTTTTCTGTCATTCCCCACTTTAGCCCCAGCAAAACTGAATCCACAGTAATAGTCCCCATTAAGTCCTTCAAATCTATTCCCATTGTTTTCATTTTTATGTACAGTATGCCTACTGACTTTCAAATCTATTCCCATTGTTTTAATTTTTATGTACAGTAGGCCTAGTAACTTTGCTGGTGTTTGTTTTGTTTTGAGTGTATGATTTATAGCCAAAAGTCGACTAATAAAGGCATTTCAAGAGATAGGCATACAGTAGGCTAGTCCCTATTAGTGAGGCCCATCCAACACTAAGGCTGTAGGGTTTCTGTATGTCACTTTACTTACGCCTTTATAGCTTCTGTTACTGAGCCTATTTGGTTGACCTTTAGGAGCAGGCAATTGCAGGCCCGTTCCTCTATGGCCCGCTGTATCCGTCGTGGGTTGGTCACTGTTAGATCATCCCCGACTATCTGAATACCCACAGCAGAGGTGAGCTGAGACCAGGCAGGCCAGTCGTCCTGGTCAAAGGGGTCCTCAATAGACACCACTGCAGATAAAACATACACACATAGATTTACTTCTATATGAAAAAAGATATACAGTGTACAGTACATAGCATGTTGGCAGGAGTGTTTGTGTGTGTGTGTGTGTGTGTGTGTGTGTGTGTGTTTACAGGTTTGTGTACTTATACACAAAACAAGACTATATATTTTGATGCTATAGTCCGGCTTGTTAGGCTAATGCAGTCCTGAATGTCATCCTGAAAGTCCAGGATGTACTACCGTATCTTATCTTATCAAAGTTACAGTGTATGATGAACTTATATATTTATAATGAAGAGTTACAAGTGTTTATTGAATAGGCCTACTCTAAGTAAAGTGAGATGAACATATAATTACTCATGAAAATCAGTAAGGTACCATAACAGACCCTATGTTGGGCTTATAATGTTTAGTGACACTTGTAAAGCCTTATATGATATAACTATGAGGACAGTCATAAGAATGTAAACAGTTATAAATGCCAATGTAATTCTTTAAAAGGCTTTATGAATGCATTTAGAATGCTTTATGAATACAGGGTTCGTAGAAAGTCTTACCAAATATACCCAGTTGGCACATGATAAATTGGCAGGATGGATGACAGTTATCAACGTAAAAAAAAACAATCGACAGCTCTGACTGAACACCAGCCTGTTCCCTCACACTGACGAGCAGAGCTTGTTAATATTGAAGAGGCGCTCTGTGAATCACAGGGTTTAATGAAGCGGCCCAGAGTGTCAGCACTGACGGGACCTCGATTACCAGCGGCTCACCCAAACAAGCCTCCGGCCCCCTTCAACAACGCTGCCGCTTGCAACTCACACACTCTCTTTCCGTCTGCAGTGACAGTCAAGTGAGGGATTGACTCCTTGCTCTTCCTTCACCTCTATACACATATCCACAGTCTTAAATGGACTTTAATTATTGCCTACTGCCATTTGATAGGAAAGGAACTAACATAGATCTCCCTGTATAGCTGAGCAGATGGAAGGACAAGTGGGGGTAAGGGGTGGGTACTGACAGGCTCTAGTCCACTGATAGACCTTGTTACCACGCCCCCCACCCCCTGCCCCGCCCACTCACCCATTCACCAGATCCATCGATCAAACAACCATCCTTTGTAATCCCTTTCCTACTGCACTACTGTACTTTATAACGCCTCTTCTGCCCCTCTTTCCCCATGTAATCCACAAATATAAGCCGACACCAGATATAATTTTACAGCATTGTTTACACCAGTATTCATGTACAAGTATGTTACAAATAAAATTCCTTAAATCCTTGATATCAGCTCAGCTTTACTTTAGATTATTTGATGCAGAGGTGCTCAAAAGAAAAAAAGTGAGGGCCAGATTAGGTGATAAAAGTTCTTTCACAACAAAAATGATTATAGCCTAAAATGAATAGATTGAAAACAATCTGTACCTACTTGTTTTTATATGTAATGCAATTAAACTGCTTACCTGGGTAGTTGTTGACAAAGCCCTGGTAGATCTGGGAGAGCTCATCCGCACTGATGTGGCGGTCTGGGTTGGGTGGGGATTTGAAGTCCAAGTCATATTTGCCCTCACAGTAGAACTCTGAGGCAGCTACATCCATCCCAATCACCACCTTATCTGTGAAGCCTGCCTGCTCTATGGCAGTCTTCAGTAACTCCAGAGCTGAGGACAACACAAAAGACATAAAATGGCCTCCAATTGCGAAATATTATTCTGTTAAGAATTTTACTGATGTACATTTTTACATACTGTAGAACCTACTATTCACTTAGGGCGGCATTCTCCCAAGTGCTTAAGTCTTTCTCAGTGCAGGCAGAAAATTATGGAGCTAAGCACTTTTTTGGACTTAAGCACCTGGGAGAATACCGGCTTTACTGAGACGGGTAGAGGATGGAAGTGTTCATGCAGACTGTCTTATGAAACCTTGTATAATTGTATAAATGTATTGACTGCCTAGATTACAAACACTATATTGTAACTGGTATACAGTAGTACGACTAGCAGAGCAAGTACAGTATTTCCACTCTGGGCCTTGTGCAAGCAGTATTGTTTCCCCTTCCCTTACAGTACCTTCACTGTTCTCCAGGATATTGGGGGCAAAGCCGCCCTCGTCTCCTACGTTGATGGCATCCTGGCCGTATTTCTCGCGGATGACCACCTTTAAGGTGTGGTAGAGCTCTGTCCCTATGCGGAGGGCCTCACGGAATGAATCAGCCCCAACTGGAAGCACCATGAATTCCTGCATGGCTAGTTTGTTCCCAGCATGGGAGCCTCCATTTATAACGTTAAATGCCTAAAGAAGAAAAACAACAAAGTTATGATGAGATATTTACTGGCAGAGTCCCAATGTCCTCCCCAACCTTAAGCCCTGAGCCCTAAATGGCTGGCATGAAGTAGTCAATGGAACAGATGACTACAGTAGCTGTATGTGTAGAGTGTTAATGAAGAGTTTGGTTCCAAAATGCTATAAAAGCCAATCTATGTCACTTTCAGAAATAATTTTATTACATATTAATTTTTAGATGTATGAGTGTAACTACTTTGGGGATACTTTTACTTGATTTACAAACACAAAATTAAATCAACATAATTGAAGTTGAGTCAATAATTTCTAAAAAGCAGGATTTTTGAGTATTTTAAAAAATGGATTTATAGTGTTTTGGAACCTAACTCGTCGTTTGTAAACCTCCCTCACAGCATCTCAAAAGCTCTTGGCCAGTTCACTAGGAGCCTGGGCTATTCAGACGGCAGACTAGGGGGCGCCACTCCCAGTCCGCAGTCGCTGTGAGGTTGCAGGTAGAAGCCCCGGGCAGGACTGTGCAAATGACCTTGGTTTCGCTAATTACAGTACAGAGGCACTTCATGTGTGTTATTCTTTGTGCATTCAGGGCTTAGGGCATAGACAGAACATTTTGATTGAGCCTCTTAGTAGAGTTACAAATTATCTGATGAAAGTTCTGAATGATCATGAGCGTGCTTTACAGTGGTACTCAAGTCAAGTGCAGCTGATTTAATGTCTTACAGGAACTGGAAGAACCAGGTCTGTGTTTCCTGCCAAGTCAGCAATGTGACGATACAGGGGGACACTTTTCTCTGCTGCGCCAGCTTTGCATATGGCCAAAGACACGCCCAAAATAGCATTGGCCCCAAACTTAGCTGAGTCGGAGAGAGAGAAAATACAGTGGCATAGTGATTAGAAAAACAAAAACACATACAATACAGTTGACACTGCTTGGGACATCATGTCATACAAAGTACTTGGATGGAGAAATCTTCTTTTCATTTGGAAAAGATTGAAGCTTAAATCTTGGACTCATAGGTTGAGTGAATACCAACTAAAGTCCTCAGACTCAATTGTTCATCTACACATTATTGTGTCAAAATCACCAGCTCCCTTTATTACTTACATTTGTTGTCTGTGCCGTCCATCTCAATCATCATGGTGTCCAGCTTTCCCTGCTCCACCACACTGATGCCCTGTAAGCCACAAATCAGCTGCTCAAGATGCAGTAAAACAACACAATCCAAAGAAGAATACACCTGCCCACAGAATAGCCCACATATTCTACAAATCATTAGTTCAGTCATCTGAAGTACTAGTTTACTAGGCTGAATTTTGAGTTAACTTTTAAGGCAACCAGGTTACAAATTGTACGCTTTTATATATTTTTTACATTGTGGTTCAATGAATGGCAGGAACTAATGCGTGGGAGGACTTTTCCATGTCTGAATTGAGATACAGAATCATGTGAATCCATAAGCATTGTGTTAACTGAACTCACTGATTGTATGAGCGCTGGTGCTATGGTGTCATTGATGTGGCCAACGGCCTTGAGTACTCCTGAAAGAAAGAAAGAAAGAAAGAAAGACAGAAAGAGGTGAGGTGGGTGGCAAATCCTTAAGCTGTAGAGGGACCAGTTACACTGAATAAGGAGGCTCAGTGCTTTGATGTGTGATACTAATAGGAATGTTTATTTTGTTTTCTCTAATGCTGTGGGATGTGGAATCCCTGTAGCACGTGGAACAGTATGGACACTCAGGGACAGTAAAGTCTGAGTGGGCCCACATTCTGGGAAGGTTCCATGTACGTTACATGCTTTGCATGTTTTGCATTACAGAACATGATGATTTTGCATTGATTTTCTTCAATAGTACACATCTAATACATATTACAGGAGTATCCAAGAACAAACAGACAGGCAATGTAGCCTTCACACAAATGCAACACAGTGAACCAGTCGTAGCCAACCTGGACCAGATAGCTACTTACTCTGGTGCTGGTCCAGTCCTGATCAGGTGCTGGATCCTCAGGATCAGCTCCATCGGCACCCGATCAGGGCCAGAACCGTCCCAGAGTCAGCAGTTATCTACAGTAGGTTTGTGACCTCTGCACTCTGACCTTTGCCCTTGAAGCGGGTCTTGTCTCCATCTCTGAGCTCCAGAGCTTCATAGATTCCTGTG